>CM076575.1:1653292880-1653675166 GCA_034641835.2 Pinus albicaulis
GATCGAGCTGTTTGGTCAATTTAGTGTGTCCTAGATTGCTAACATAAATTATCAACCAGGGATTCGTAAGCTGACGAAGTGTGGCGCACTATATGTGCAAGATAACCTATCTCTTACTTTTTGTCGTTTTTGGATTTTTATTGATCTTGGTTGGTTTCCTAATGTGAGATGGAAATTCTAAAAAACAAGTATGGTTATGAATATTCAAGGCAATGATGTCCTTTATAATGATTTACCAACTTGAAACTGAAAAAGGAATTTGAAACATACAATGACAAAACTTGAAAGGAAATGAAAATGGGCTACTGAAATGAAAAAGGTGCTGCTAATCTAATAAATCAAAACAGGGAACTAGTGAGCATGAAACCAAACTATTCTTGCTGCTGTCTAAACACAAAAGAAACTATGTTGAAAGAAATCCAAAAGTTGCAATAAAGTAAATCTAAATCAAATTACATCAACTTGTCTTCTGATCCCTCATCATTAGTCCAGCTATGATTTTCGGAAGTAACCATAAACAACTTGAGTAACTGATATCTAACTTGCAGAAAGTAAACTAATATCAAACCACATATTCATAATTCAATCCCTCACCATCAGTCCAGTTGTGGCTTTCGGAGGTAACTGAAGATGTCATGCACAATTTAATATTTCTAACTTGCAGAAAGGAAACTAATATCAAACTACACATTTCATAATACAATCCCTCACCATCAGTCCAGCTGTGGCTTTCGGAGGTAACTGAAAATGACATGAGCAATTTAATATATCTAAATATAACTACTGAAGCAAATGTGCAAGACTGAAATAAACAAAGCAATACTGGAATTAAACAAAAACTAAGAAAAAAATAAATTAACATCAGAACAATATTGATTCCATGTCATTAGTCAAAAGATATGCAAATGCCCGGGCTGCCATGAAAAATTATGCTAAAAGCTATGATTTCATAAAGCAATCTAAGTAAGGAAATATGACAAAACAGAATTGAAAGCAACTTATCTAGAAAACATGTAAAAGCCTCCTTGGATAGCAGGGGCCCTCTGCTACCAATTTGGTGAAGTCCTTTAGCTCCTTAAAGATAAGATCACAATAGCATCAAAGAACTAAGCTTCTTTATTCAAAAACTCATAAATCTACATCCCATTCCATCTTGAACTTTGTTACAAATCTACTTCATCATTACTTCCTCATTACTTTCTCATTACCTATGATAGGAGAAATCTTCTCCTATTTATACAAAATATGAGGAGACATCTCATTAATGGGAGTCCATGAATCTCTCCCTCCATCTCTAGAGTTACAATCAAAATAGGAAATGATAAGACACATGTCTTTCTAGAGTTTTAACACAACTTGAGGAATGAGACACATATCCTCTTAGAGTTTCAATACAACAAGGAAGTGAGACACATATCCTCTTGATCCCGTAATCTTCTCCAACCAAATTCGAATTTGGCTTTAGAGTGCCACATAAGGGTCTTCTAGAAGTCTCCTTTTGACCTACACATGTCACAAAACTCATAACACATATATAGATATATGAAACTATGTTAATTTTCTAGTTTCTAATCATAAATTCATTTAAAATACATAAAATAAATAACTTTGGAAAACAAGGATCCTAACCTATATATTTATGAAAATGGTTACTTGATGTAGGGTTTTAGGTCAAATGGCTATGAAATAAGAGCTAAATGGTTATGACATAATGGAAATATGTATGAATATGGAAAACACTTTTGAGACTCAACATACCCCCCAACTGAAGTTGTTGCATGTCCTCATGCAACCATTGCAATGATTCATTTGTCCATGAGTTGATCTTTTATGAGTTTTGACTCATATAGATTTATTCCAAACTTTGCTTCTTGATTTTTCCTTTTTGGAAAAGTATAATACATTTGATTGCAACTTCTTCTTCTTCTTCTTCTTCTTCTTCTTCTTCTTTTTTCATTGGTTGGTTCTTGTGTGACAACCATTTTTTTCCCTTTTTTTTTTTTTTGAAGCATTGGTTCTTGTGTAACAATGCTTTATTTTATTTGTTGCATCAAAGTTCATGAAAACATTTAGAATCAATTTCTTCATCAATGAATTGATCATTTGCAAGGAATATAATCTTTTGGATCATGTTTCAACAATAGTTGGTTGGGAAATATATGTGGGTGGAAATGAAATGAAAATGTGTGATAGTGTATGACATGTGGATATGAAATGATGTCCCTTCCCCCCCCAACTAAAGATATGACAATGTGAAAAAGGGAGTAAGGAATTTTTCCAAAGTTACAATTTTAGC
This sequence comes from Pinus albicaulis, assembly GCA_034641835.2. NCBI lineage: Eukaryota > Viridiplantae > Streptophyta > Pinopsida > Pinales > Pinaceae > Pinus > Pinus albicaulis. The sequence continues at coordinate 1,653,295,177 of CM076575.1, forward strand.
ATTCTAATGAATTACATGACTAAAAATTAGAAAACAACATACCTTCACTTACCTTAAATGTGGATGAGTTGTGTATGTGTGGTGGCTGCAAAATTCTGATCATATTCTTCTTCAAGTGGTTGAACAAGAGGAGTCATGGATAAAGAGATAAGATGACTTTTTATTGCTTCTACTAAAACTTGCTGAATCTGCTCCAAAATGTTGAAAATAATAGTCTTCATGTCTTCAAAACTCATTGGCACAATTCCTACTATGTGAAAAGATGTTCTGATGTCGAACATAGTAGGAAATTGTTGAATTAGTGGCCATTAATGGATGCCACTAGTCAACACGAGAACTCTCACCATTGATGACAATGAGAGTCAAGATGCCCAAACACATCTTGCTAGGTACGAATATTTTGCTGATGTCGAGTCACCTAGAAGATCTGACGAACAAGAGACATTAATGTATTCCCATTGTTTGTCAGCATGAGAACTTGCCATTAAGGCATGCAAGCCTCAAGGTGTTTTTACAAAGAACTTAGACTCAAAGGACTATAGACTCAATAGTTTGCATTGAAGCAGAGCTTATTTGCGGAATGAAAATGACAAGAAATGGAAGATGGAAATGGAAGATGAAAATGGAAATGGGCAATAAGCATGTGAATGAGCCTCTTGCTTTTATTTGTGGTTATGAATGGACAAAAAGAAATGGAAAGTGGATGTGAATGTAAATGGAAAATGTGAAGTGAAATGAGGTGAATGGTTTATTATGAGGTATGGATGTGATGGAGACAATAGTATCTGAAAGTTTTTCAAGTGTTTGGATCTGATTTTACATCAGCATATTTCCTCTTTGTTGCCGATCATCCTCTTATGAAACAAATTGGTCTCTTAGAGAGACACCATTCTCTTGTAGTCATTTGTCCTTCCTCCTGGAACCTGCAAAAAAACTAATACTTCTTCTGCAATGGAATGTAAGATTATCAAAGGAGAGAGGTGATCAATCTCTCTAGTTATGATATTTACATACAAAACTAAGAATTTGTATTAATGAAACAAGTTCTCAAAGGAAAAATCAAAAGAATTTATACCTGTTTTGGAATTAGTGCCTCAAGTTGAATATAGCTTCTTTTCAGCAATTTATTTCATTATTTGCCATTTCAAACTCTAATGATGGATTTTTCATTGTATAGATCTTGTTGAGACCTTTCCAACGATACTTAAATCATCAAAATCTGATTTTGTATGAGAAAGTTAGGCTGATTTGAACAATGAGGTTTTTCAGCTGCGGAATTGCAGAACAGCTGCGGAATTGAAGAACAGCTGCGGAATTGGACTTCAGCTGCAGAATGTCGACGGTTTCTGTAGCTAAAAATCTTGAATAAAAAGTTAGCCATTCATCATTCATCATCAGTTCAAATTTAATCAATACCTTCAGAAAAACGAGCAAATAACTTGTTCATTTCATTGATTCAAAATTATTCAATTTTTTTTTTTTTTTTTTTTTAATAACAACAAAAGAGAAATGCAAATTTTTTTTTTAAGTTTCAACAAATGATGCTAAATAAAGCAAACTCAGATACATTGACCAATCGTGACCTTGCAATGACCATAGAATGGTAAGTGAAAATCACATAAGATGAAAAATAATATATTGGTAAGCATTGAAGAACATAAAATGCATGATTGCTATTTCAAAATATAATCTTTCATCTCTTCAAAATTTAATTTTGTATCTGTTTGATCCTTGAGGACTATCACAATCAGTAACTGTTCAGGACCACCCCCATCAGTTGGAATTCCAATTGCAGTAGTTGCCATTACAGACACGTTCAATCTCAATTGAGTTTACCTTTATGCTACTAAGGTTCATTGTGCCATCTGCACGACCATGTGCTTGATAATATCCTCCTGTAGTTTGCTCAATTCATCCCCATGCCCTCTTAATGTCTTTCCATAGTGATGTGGCATCCCTTTGAAATAAACATCATAATGGTTGGTGTTTAAAAATGTCATTGAAGCACCAAAAATTGCTGGGCAGATGATAAAGGAGATGTGAAATCCAACATTCAGAAAATGAAATTGAATTAAATTCAAAAATGAGTGGAATGTGCATTGAATGCCATGATAAGAGTTTGATTTTGATTAGAATTCCTCTTCCTAGAAATCAGGAAACCGAATTATCAATGCAGAGTGTCGTTTTCAAATTCTTCACTCAGAAAAAATCGTTTTTCCTCACGCGGCAAGCAAAAATGGCCTTCAAAGAACCGAGAATTTCTCCCATACCGCCACGAATTTCTTAAAACGCTTTCTGGGTTATCTAATTGACCATGTTAGCGAAAAAACCCATGTTTTATTTTTTTCAAATTCATCTCCGTTTGGCCAAATCGTGCTTTCAAAGTTTGACGTTTTTCTCTGTTTTGCATTTTCCTGAATTGTTGCATTCGGCTGTGAAATTGATTTTGAATTTTTTTTAAAGATTCGATCACAGCACAGATAGATCACTGAACAATACAATCATGGAATCCTCCTCAAAATTTCTCTTATTTTCATTTCTAAGCTGTGCATTACTTTCTCTTAACAAGTTTGTTTCTACTACCTGGCATTGCAGAAAACTGAACTCTTCATCTTTTCCTATTCTTTACGTAATGCGGCTTGTGCTATTCCATTTCAGACAACTTGAATTCTGTAGAGACAACCATCGTTTGGATTTACATGTTTTTGGTTTCAGGGAAATGTCAAAGCGTGTGACAGATAGACATGTATAGCTGGAGACTGCAAGTTTGTTTCAGGCCAAAACTTGAACAGGAATGCAGATTTTCTACTGAGGCCACATCGAAAGCTAGGATTGAAGATAGCCATAGATTGGTTTTCTTTTCTTCTCCTTTTTTTTTTCTCTGAAATTGTAAATTTTTATAAAAAGGATTAATAATTTTCAATTTCAGGCAGCAAAGACTTCAAGAAAAACATGCTGAAAACAGGACTTTCACTGAGGTTTTAAGCTGATTTTTTATTAATCTGGGCTGGGTGACTAGGTTCACTTGACTGACCAATTTCTGAATGCAGTACAAAATGAAATCCATGGAGTTGCCTATGGCTTTGTTTATTGATTTGTTTTGTTTTTGTTTTTCAATTTTTTTTTAATTTGTTTTTGTTAATAAAACTATATGTTATATTTTTAAAAATTAAAAATACACATATATATTTTACTAAGCAAAATGATTTTGTTTTTTTTTTTTATTTGTTTGGTTAATAAAATCACATGTTATATTTTTTTTTTAAATTAAAAATACACATGTATATTTTACTAAACAAAATGATTTTTTTAAAAATTTGTTTTAATAAAATTACACATGTTGTATTTTGAAAAATTAAAAATATACATATGTAATTTACTAAACAAAACAATTTATTGAATTTTTTTTTTTAAATGATTTTGTTATTAAAATTATATATATATTTTCAAAAATAAAAATATACATATATATCTTAGTAACAAAACAATTTAATTTTTTTATTTTTTTATTTTTTTTATTTTCATTTTTTTTTAATTGATTTGTTTAATAAAATTAGGTATGTGATATTTTTAAAAATTTAAAAATACACATATATATTCATTAAACAAAACAATTTATTGAAATCAAAGTTTTTCATGAAAACAATTTTTTTTTTAAATTGTTGAATCAATTGAAATGATGAAGTTTTATTTTGTCTCCTTTTTTTTTTTTACATAACAATTCTTTTTCTGATTCTCCAGATCACACAAAGTGCAGGAGGAGAGCATACTCAAGAATTATTAATTTTTTTTTTTTACATAACAATCCTTTTTCTGATCCTCCAGATCACACAAAGTGCAGGAGGAGAGCATACTTGAGAATTATTAATTTTTTTATGTAAGAAATAAGGCTACCTAGTTACACTTCCCCGGCAACGGCGCCAAAATGTTTGGTCAATTTAGTGTGTCCTAAATTGCTAACATAAATTATCAACCAGGGATTCGTAAGCTGACGAAGTGTGGCGCACTATATGTGCAAGATAACCTATCTCTTACTTTTTGTCGTTTTTGGATTTTTTATGAAATTCTAAAAGACAAGTATGGTTATGGATATTCAAGGCAATGATGTCCTTTATAATGATTTACCAACTTGAAACTGAAAAAGGAATTTGAAACATACAATGACAAAACTTGAAAGGAAATGAAAATGTGCTACTGAAATGAAAAAGGTGCCGCTAATCTAATAAATCAAAACAGTGAACTAGTGAGCATGAAACCAAACTATTCTTGCTGCTGTCTAAACAAAAAATAAACTATGCTGAAAGAAATCCAAAAGTTGCAATAAAGTAAATCTAAATCAAATTACATCAACTTGTCTTCTGATCCCTCATCATTAGTCCAGCTATGATTTTCGGAAGTAACCATAAACAACTTGAGTAACTGATATCTAACTTGCATAAAGTAAACTAATATCAAACCACACATTCATAATTCAATCCCTCACCATCAGTCCAGCTGTGGCTTTCGGAGGTAACTGAAGATGTCATGCACAATTTAATATTTCTAAATTGCATAAAGGAAACTAATATCAAACTACACACTCATACTTCAATCCCTCACCATCAGTCCAGCTGTGGCTTTCGGAGGTAACTGAAAATGACATGAGCAATTTAATATATCTAAATCTAACTACTGAAGCAAATGTGCAAGACTGAAATAAACAAAGCAATACCGAAATTAAACAAAAAAAAAACTAAGAAAAAAATAAATTAACAGCAGAACAATATTGATTCCATGTCATTAGTCAAAAGATATGCAAATGCCCGGGCTGCCATGAAAAATTATGCTAAAAGCTATGATTTCAGAAAGCAATCTAAGTAAGGAAATATGACAAAACATAATTGAAAGCAACTTATCTAGAAAACATGTAAAAGCCTCCTTGGATAGCAGGGGCCCTCTGCTACCAATTTGGTGAAGTCCTTCAGCTTCTTAAAGATAAGATCACAATAGCATCAAAGAACTAAGCTTCTTTATTCAAAAACTCATAAATCTACATCCCATTCCATCTTGAACTTTGTTACAAATCTACTTCATCATTACTTCCTCATTACTTTCTCATTACCTATGATAGGAGAAATCTTCTCCTATTTATACAAAATATGAGGAGACATCTCATTAATGGGAGTCCATGAATCTCTCCCTCCATCTCTAGAGTTACAATCAAAATAGGAAATGATAAGACACATGTCTTTCTAGAGTTTTAACATAACTTGAGGAATGAGACACATATCCTCTTAGAGTTTCAATACAACAAGGAAGTGAGACACATATCCTCTTGATCCCATAATCTTCTCCAACCAAATTCGAATTTGGCTTTAGAGTGCCACATAAGGGTCTTCTAGAAGTCTCCTTTTGACCTACACATGTCACAAAACTCACAACACATATATAGATATATGAAACTATGTTAATTTTCTAGTTTCTAATCATAAATTCATTTAAAATACATAAAATAAATAACTTTGGAAAACAAGGATCCTAACCCATATATTTATGAAAATGGTTACTTGATGTAGGGTTTTAGGTCAAATGGCTATGAAATAAGAGCTTAAATGGTTATGACATAATGGAAATATGTATGAATATGGAGAACACTTTTGAGACTCAACAGAGCTAAGCAGCTAAGGAGAAGGACAGTTTGACACACTGATCCGCAAGGTGGTTAGCAACCAAGAAGGACTAGACTCAAGCAAAGTAAGGGGAAACGTTTATAGAGGCGCGAAAGGACTTATTTGAGGTTAAAAGTTCGCCACCTGCATACTAAGGAGATATGGAACCAACTGAGGATATTAAACCTTTCTTACAAGCATGCATGAGGCTACTACGCAACCCTCAGGCCATACGAACTATGCAGGCTTTACTAGAAATAATGACATTGGAAAACAAGGGGACATAGGTCAAAGGTTATACAAAGCCTATACTAAAGGAGGGGGAATATATCTATAAGCTGACAGCTCGAGCTAAGGACAGCTTGCCTCAAAATGTTGTATTATGCCATAAGGAAGATATTGAGGATCCCAGTAAGGAGCTAGAAGCTTGGAAGACCTAGTTAGGGGAAGTCTCCACATTGCGGTGTCTTCGTATCACAAAGGACCCCCTGTTTAAGGTCCCTAAGGAAAGGACTGAAGAAGGGCTAGGCCTGAGCATCTGTGGCACACCCATCCTAAGAAAAGGTCTGATTGACCCATGCACAAGAAATGAGTTCCCTATGCTACATGCATCTTTCGCAGATAGTGGACCCATGCGCCAGACCGCCTCTATAATGATGATGCAACTAGGGGTTAGACAGTTGGTCTTGGCATCAACCCCCCTTAAAGCCTTAATAGAACAAGTACTAAAGGTCTTGTGGCCTTGGGCCAAGATCTCTTTAGGAGGCAAGCCTGGGTTGGGGGGAGGTGGGCATCTGTCACAGAACGGTAACCTTAACGTAACAGTTATGCCCAAATTACTGAGAACACGATAACTAGCCATTAGAAGTATACCCTTTGGTAAAAGGCAGAAGTTACTATTGAAAGGAGCGGTTCTTGAGCCGCTGGCAGGTCAAGATGCGGGGGTATTTTACCATTCTTAGAGAAACTTTCCCTGCATCAAATATCCCTCCCTATCATCCAACAACCATTAATTAAAAGGGGGGTGGCCTCATGAAGAAAAGTGGCCTACTTTAAGCGTCTCGCGGAAGCAACCTAGCAGCAAACTTTGTTACAATTACAACATTCCTCACATGACTGAGCAACCCTCTTCGTCAGGAAATAATCACCTAGAACCAGGATTCATTTTTCGCGCAAGGATGCCGTCTACTCCTTCTGAACCCTCCACCCCAACCAAAACTGAGATCAAGGAAGTTCTGGAATATGAGCCTGAGTTGAAAGAAGTCCCTCCCCCCCCCCCCCCCCCACAGACCACAAGGAAAGGCAAGGAAAAATCTCAAAGTTTGAGGGCTAACCCATAGGCGCCAAAGAGGCCCCGAAGTTCCCCGAGACATCATAGGCCTCCGGCCTCAACACAGGATGACCAAGAGGGGGCTTTTCCAGCTAACCCAATTAATTGTTTACCCCCCTTTGGTCGACCACGGAGACCATTTACACAGATACCGAAAAACTTGGATGGCCTTATCACCTACCTGCAGACTCCGTTGACCCCAGGCAAGGTCCCTGTCATCGGTGATCCCTACAGACGCCTCCATGAAGTCAAATTTGATGATCATAATCTGGCAGACCAGGACGCCTTCCTAGAATTAGTCTTTGCATTATACTTTGATACAATTCATGAGGATGATGGAATCACGGTGGTCCCTCAATGCTGGGTATATGGCTTGGCGGGATTCAGACTTCTGAATCTGCTCCGTATGCCCTACTTTGGCCACTACAACGTCACGGATTAGTTGGCACGCTAGTTACTTGCCCTCATTCACAATGGAAACTTATGGATTTGCGACAGGGTCCTTATTGATGCTGATTTGATCCACAAAATTACGAGCCTTCCGATGCAGGGGCCGCTCGCGAAAGTTGGAAAGAAGTACAAAGCTGCTACCGCTCTGTACATCTGGGAGACCTATGCAGTCCAGCAAAATCAGTGAGGGTTTGTGATCCAAACCATCAATGACCCTGCTACACAAATGGGCACTCGACTCTTAGCCTACAAACTCATGCGGAGGTGCCAGGTTGCGACTGTCCCCACCCATGTAATCCAGCTAGTCGGGAAGTGTGCAAAGGGTGTGTTTTTTAATTGGGCTCAATACTTGTGTGAGGAATTTCTTACTAATTTTCATGAGTCTCAAGAGCATGGGACATCTTTCTTCTATTCGTGGCTTTTATTCCTCATAGCACTAGTTGCCTGGGACAAACTAGAGGAGTCGGTCGTTCCCGAGCTCCGTGCTGGGACGTGTGAAGGCGCTCAGTATGCTCACTTATGGGAATCTAAGGATAAGTAGCGCATTAAGGATAATAGGGTCTTTTGGGTCCTCTTGCAGAGCAGTGTCGCCACTACCATAAACTCCCAACCTCGATTATCCCCCACTATATATGACAAATACAAGCATATTGCTGCATTTCAAATCTCTATGCACCAAGTCCAGATTCGTAGTCTTGCTAATCCGGCATGGATGGAACTACCTTATATGGTACCATATGAGGAAATTAATCTACTGATCACACTATTGCTCCCCGAATGGAAAAAAGGTCTCTCCAGCATTCCAACATCAGTTACAACCGAGTCCAAAGATAGACCACCACAGCAGTCAGACACAGCTCCGAACCCAGGAGCTACTACCACCCCTCCTCCTCCCAGTACTACACGAACGGGGCCATCGGCATCAGGACCCCTCAAAAGGAAGAAACAACAAGCTCATCATGAGCACTATGACACGACGGTCACATTAACGAGCGGAGACTTGGAATAGATTGTGGATGTGGTCACCCTGGCTACAGAGGATAAGTGGGCACTTATCACAGTTCAGTGGCAGGCTAGGGTCACCTCTCTTCAGGAAGACCTCCGCGCTCTCTGGATCAAAGTGCATCCACCTCCATCCCATGAATGCCAGGCATCACTTTCATCAGTCGATAGCAGCATGGCACAAGTCAGCGAGGCCGGTCAACTCTGGAGTATCCCTACTGGTGCCTTAGTCAGAACGTAGCCCATGGAAGGCACAGGAATCCATATGGACCTCGCTCAGCTACCATACGTAGCCTTAGAAAACCTTCTTCACGCTGTATCCCATGAGATTAGTGACCGCGCTCAATCCACAACCCACCAGTTGGTGGCCGCTCAACACACCATTGCATAGAAAACTACTGAAGTGGTCCGAGCTGAGTCACAATAGGCGGAACTTGAGACTGTGATCCACCAGCTCTGAAAGGAAGTGACATAGGACATCACGACTGAGGATACATCTAGAAGAAAAGTGGAAAAATTGGTCGCTACTTTCAAAGCCTCCCGCTTGGAGATTTCAGACTTACAGTCCAGACTACAGCCTGGCACACCCCCAGAAGTCCGTACCCAGCGTACCGCCCTTATCGAAGAAGCAACGATGACAATCACGGAGAAAATTACTCAAGGTACCAATCTGATGGAGTCAACCATATAGCTTTGGACTCAGGTCCAGCGTGATCCATTCCTCCAACAAATCAATCAGGACTTACGATAACGCGAAAAGGCTGTTGAAGAAATCAATGCTACGCTATCTACTTTGGTGCCTACCTAGCGCTTGGCACAATTGAAAACCAGCAATGACCTACAGGACAATATTGTGAAACTTTGGCAAAAACAACATGCCTTGACTGAACATTTGAAGCCCTGGACTACCTCAGCCCTCCAGTTGACACATGACATTGATGGTGCAACCAAGCGCCTTAATCAGTTTCTAGCAAGCATTACCATGGCTACCAATGATCCACCTTCCCAAAAGATGGTCACTATTTCACAGGATGTTGCGTCCCAAAGTCAGGTGGTACTCCCTCCGCTTGTCTGCACTCAGGATACTTTGCATATGCAGATCGACGATGCATCAGTGCAGTGACTCGGGACGAGTCACAAGATTGTGTTGGGGGACTGTTGGAACGGGGTCTCCTAACAAGCTGTGAAACTGGTCCATTTTGATTATTTTTAATATAGCGCAGGGGTTCTGGGGTGGGTCAAAGCCCCGAACGCATTGTAATGGGTCAAAGTGTAAACTAGGAGTCCGAAAACCATGGGTTGCAGACCATAGGAATGTTAAGGCTAGATTGTTATAAATAGAGATGCATTTTGGATTGTAAAGGATAGGAATGGATGATATATTGATGCGATCTGTTGTTTAAGCTATCTATTTGGGTTTTTGGGAACGGACTCCTGCTGGCTGTGTGCGCGGAGATCCTAGTCCAGCTGTGTGCGGACCCTACTGCTGTGTGCGCAGGTTGGGAAGGGAATTGTAAGGAAAGGTTGATAAATGAATGATTGCGAAGGATTATTAGAGATCTGAATCTGCGAGTATTGTTATATGAACTACTGATAATTACTGTGTTTCTATCTTTCTGCTGCGAAAGTCTATGTACTGAATGCTTGGATCTAGATCTATTCTGCTCTGTTTATATAACGCTATGTTGATGTTATGAAAAGCATATAATTATAGATCTAGTACACGTGGATGCAAATAGATACATAACTAACCCTGTGAAGAAACGTAGTAATCTAAATAGAACGCAACCCTGCTTGCCTTACCCTTCCTTTCTTAGGGTGCGGAAACCTGGTTCCAGCACCCACCCATACTACTTTGGGTGAGACTGTGACCTGTGAAAGAAGGTCACTCTCGAAAGGGCTAGTAATATAGGGGTTTGTTCGCAAACCTTGCACACCGAACCTGGGTCAGGACCCCTCAAGCCAACATTATCTATTTTATGTTAATGCATTGGTTGTAGTCCCTTAACGGGCAGTTTTTGAGGACATCTAGTAGTAGGAGATCTGTTTAACCACTATAGAAGGATTTATTTGGAGCCTCCTCTTGGATTTAGCACTTAGACACATTGTTCTAAGGGATCCAGGTCTTGGTTTCAATTCCTGTAGCAGCCATTACTGGAAAATGTGTTTTCTAGTCATGACTTGCTAGCTGTTCCAGATTTGGGATATTACATCCAAGGCTGGAGGGGAGGAAGAGGTAACTTTGACGGAAGAGGACCTTGACAAGATTGCAGATGTATTCACTTTTGTGTCTAAGGATAGATGGACTGCTATGGAGGAATAATACAAGGAAATGGTGGAGGCCTTGCAATTAGGATTACATGTGTTATAGCTAAAGACATACACTTTACAAGTGATCGTAGATCAAGAAAGCCTGCTCGCCACCACGATCATCACAATGTCTGAAAGCAGAATCTACCCCTTCTCAGGCCCAACCGTGACCTTGGAACAGCCATAGCTATGCGCACAGGTGCAACCTTCCCTGAGGTCGTCATTAACCTCGCAAAGATGCCTAGTGGTAATCTGCATGCTCTCCACATCTTTATTTCCATCGAGCTGTAAAGCATGGAGGCACACACACAACAATAGCTAAGTGAAGTCGAGCAGACTGTAGCCATGAAAACAACAAAATAAATCTAGTCACAAACAATACAGTAGGCAATTGTGGCTCAGAGCGTGGAATTATAAAAACCGATTAACAAATTGTACTGCAAAATTCTAGAAGTGGTCATCCCGGCCTTTGCCACGCCACAAGTGAATATTGAAAGCCTGGTGGTCGAGCTCAAGGCCTCCAGATCTAAAATTTAAATGGTGAAGGAAGACTTTGAGCAGCACATTACTGCATTGTAGGCTAATCTACAGCCTAAGACTCCTCCAGAGGTTCACGCGCAACGAGCCACCCTAGTTAAAACCGCATTTGAAAGCATTTCGGCCAATGTTGACAAGGGCTCAAAGCTTCTGGAGACCACCATGGGATTGTGGACCTCTGTGAAAACATATCCACTTATCAAAAATATTACTCAGAATTTTCATGCCAAAGAGCATGAGTTTGATGATCTGTAGGAGGCCTTGCCCATGTTCATTCCTGCCTAGTGCATGGCCCAACTTAAGACCATTCTGGCGCTGCGAGATGAGGTCGAGGAGCTTTGCTGCAAGAAGCATATTTTCACTAATCACATGAAGCCATGGGCGGACGAGGCAATGAAGTTGTCTCAGGACCTGTATGCTACAGTAAGGAACCTCAATCAAACCTTTCAGAGTGTCACTTTGGCCACAGAAGGGCCGAATTTAGAGAAGCTAGTAGAGACCGTGCAGAGCACAGCAGACTAGAGTGAAGGCGTCTTGGTGCCTTTTGCTACTTCTATTGAAGAGCTCCAGAACAAGATGAATAATCCAGTGCCACTGTGACTCATTACAAGTCAAAATATTGTGTTTGGGGCTTGTTGGAGAGGGGTCCCCTAAGTCTGAGTTTTGAAGGCCATTTTGATATATTTTTATAATATATTTTGTAAGTGTAGTCATGCACAACACAATTCAAGGGGTTTTGGGGCAGGTTAAAGCCCCTCATGAGTTGTAATGGGTAAAATGGGTAGAACAAGGGGCTGCAAACCACAGTTTGTGAACCTTATATTAGCACAAGTTAAAAATATAAATAGGAGTCTAGATCGAGTTGAACAAGGCAATTTTTGATAAGAATGAACTATTGATGATAGATCTGGCTGTGTTGTGATACTTTGGTGCGGATTTTTCTAGGAAAAAGGCTCCTGCTGGTTGTGTGCACGGAGACCTTAGTCCTACTATGTGTGGACCCTGCTGGCTGTGTGCGTGGGTGAACTGAAGGGTTTTGTATGAAGGATATGAACTGTTATAAATAAAGAACTATTGTTGCTGATATTTGAGTTTGAAATGCATCTATTGTTTATGTTATGATCGTTTCTACATATTATTTCCAATTCTTTTATTTTCTGATTTTAGATCACTTGCACAACTTCTTTTGGTTTTAGATGAATGGTTAGTGAATGGATCTAATGCTATTGGGTGTTAATACTATCTGTTAAGAGCTATTACGTGGATTATAGACTCTATTTTAGCTTGTGCACCAGATATTCTGCATCAATGACCTAAATTTGTCTATTAAGGGTTTCTTGGTTAGGGTTTCTGTGTGGAAGTATGTTCATGGTTGTTTTGGATCTAAGGTCACCACATCATTTAAATCTCCCTCAGGGTGTGGAAACCTAGTTCCAGCACCCCACCATACTACTTCGGGTGAGACTTTGACTTGCGCAAGCAGGTCAATGCCGAAAGGGCCAGTAGTAAGAGGGTTTTGTTGGTTAACCTCAACTTCGAACCTGGGTCAGGACCCCTCAAGCCAATAGGGAGTCATGTGAACTGTATTACACCATTATGATCTTTATCTTTGATCTTCTATTTCCTACAAACATTCCTTGTTAGATAAACCAAATAGAAGACATAATTAAAATCATACCTCAATGTATCTCACAGAAAGCTATCTCATCTGCACAAGTCAGTCCAGATTAGCACAATATATATATATAACAACAACATGTCAACATCATGTTTCAATATCATCTATGAATCAATAATACAAAGCTATAACAGTAATTACATCCATAATAACCATGACCATTTGAATGTACCTCGAGGTCCAATACTGTGAACCTCGCTTTTATACCACTTTATAACACCAGTACCAGAGAAATGTTTACAGGGAACGAAACTGCTCTCATACCACCTTGTAACACCCCAACCCACATTTACCCAATTTTACAAGCTCTCCAGGGTAACATGAGACGAGAGTTACTATGAGATGACCCAACCTACAATTTATAATTATGGAAGTCAAGTTTTCAAATCAAAAACTTATTGATACCTCTCAGGAACACTAGACCACCCAGGTGTTAGTGAACAACCTCTGGTGATCATACCTAAGTTGGAACTTATATTTAACTAAGCTCATAGCCCAAATGCATGCATGCCAAGGTGTACATGTGACTAGAAATATCCAACTTTATGCATAGGCCTTCCTCAGTGTGGTTGCATCTGAAAATTCCTACAACTATGCCCATGACTGGCACATTTTTAGGGCTAGTCTACACGCCGCTACCCAAAATTTTCCAAAACTTGCTAGAATCTAGTTTAAGGAAACTAAAAGTCTACACAAGCTATACTAGGCTCAGAACTTGCCAAAAAATACCAAACATGTGATAAACATTTCGTCAAACATATGGTAAACATAGTAACTACAGGTCATGAATACATATATGATTTTTGTCTCATTCACTTCACCCAAGAATCATCAAGAAGGCTCACTTCTCTCTCAAGCTAGCTGCAACAACAATTTTTAACCCATGCATTCATATAGCCATACAATAATCTATTGAATCATGAAAAATAATAAGAGAACATAACTTAACCATTCTGATAACCACCATCTAAATATATTGAAGCCATGACAAACCAGTCATAAAATAGACATAATAACAATTGCATGTTCTCATTATTCTCAATAAGAATCAATATAGAAATGCATATGAAAATTCCAACCAAGTCAATGACTTCCACGTACCACTCGACCATAGAATGGTCTGATTCACATAATTGTTTCAACTAGTCACCCCTGTGCAATATTCTAAGCATGCATGTGGGATCTCATGCGATAAACCAAAAAAAAACCAATCAGGGCTTCCAAAGGCTAAACCACCTCAACCCTCAACCATATTTATTTCACCTAAACTAATCTAAAAATTACGAAACAAAAAAAATCTTGGATGCCTTAGAATTTATTCACCATAACCAGAGGGACTTTCCTATATCCACCCACCTTTCAAGGGATTCCTGAAGAAAACCATCTCCACCCCCAACCCTTTGGATTTATTGAGACCACCTCACCTGGATCCAAAATATTTAGGCAACCCAAATGCCAACCAAGAATGAATCCCATCACACCATGGATATCCAAGAAATGGAAAGGAAAGGTTGAAACCAAAGTTAATCAAGGAAAATCTCATGCCAATGACAAAAAATAATCATGTAAACCAAATGCATGCACCATGCATTCAAATCCTAGAAAGGAAATCACAGATGCAACCTGTTACCTGCAAAGTATTCCCACATAACTTCTCTTCTAGTATTGTCCTTGTTCTCCCTTGCTTGATTCTTGCTTTTCCTTTGCTTCCTTTGATTGTCCCTTGCTTTCTCTGTCTTTCCTCTTGGAGCTCTCTTTATAACATTGATCCAAATCTAAAACTGACAAAAGATGTGAATTGTTTCTCTGATTCCTTTTTATTATTGATGTCTAGTATCTTCCTTTATTTTTTCCTTTTTCTTTCATTTTCCTCTAATTTCTATCGAATTTCCCTTACATGCATATATGTATCTCTTTATATCCATTTTCTCCTATTTTCCTTTATTCTTTTAATTAATTTCCATTTGTTTCCTTTTTCCTTTGCCAATTTCCATAGCCATTAATTAACCACAAGTGATACCCACTTTAATATGCCACTCCCCAATTAAAATTGGAATATGTGTTTCATGAAATTGGTATTATTTTTCATTTAATGTCATTTATTACATGAAACTTTGACCTGGTTCTATTATAGAATAGCTCAGTATCTCCAACCTTATTTGGATTGTCATGACTCACACCATAGTTGAAAGGACCTACTATATATTTGAAATGACTCATACTTAATTGGTGTTTTGGTGTTGTCTAATTTTTTAGCTATAGTCATAATGGAAAACTAGATGGATGGTGAGTTCCAATCAGGATGTGCATTCTTCAATGAAGATGCAACACCAAAAATATCCATGCATGATATAGATGTGCCAAAATATTGATTGAAAGGTAAATATCTATTATCAAAGATAAACCAAATTATTGTTGTTTCTTTTGAAACTTCTGCAAGGATCCTTACCCCCAAAGCTATAATATAAAGCTTAAGTGTGTCTGGAGGGAGGGAATTTGGACCCTAAAAGGAAAATGATGCCATAATCAGAATTGGCATTATATCTAATTGAGTTCTTGAATAAATGGAAGTGACAGGGGACATTGTTGATGAATTGATAAATTGTCGCTCCATTAGCTACATTCAAATGTGCACCAGGAAGAAATGAAGGTCTACATCAACATGTGTGTCACCACTGGGTGCATTGGAAAGAATCATACCTAATCCTCCTACTAATTAAACAATTTCACCTTTATAAACTCTTGGATAGATGCCATGAAGGCAAGAAACAAATTTTCCTTTATCTTTGATAGGATCTAATGATCCTAGGAAATATAGTTTTCCAACAGTTTTATTTGCATGTGGGGCTTTCACATTCACTAATGATACTAGTAGATACAATTTTCCCTTTGGTAATTTTAATTGGGCTAAGATTTGTCCTACATATGTATAGTTGTTTCCAATATGAACACTTGAAGTGTATTATCTGTCAATGTTTATTTCTCCCATAGTTATGATCTAAGGTGCCACATTTGAAATTTTCATTACAAGTGGACCAATATTTGAGGTGGAACAAATGATAACCCTCTCTCTTTGAACTGCATGAAATCATCCAATTGAAATTGCATCTTGAAAATAGTCTAGAAGAGGATGTTGAACTCCACGAGAAAATAAGAATATATCAACTCCATCGTGTATCCCTACATCGAATGTTACAATAATATCTACATTATAGAAATTTTAGACCAATGAATCTATGGGTCAACAAACTTTATAACTTGTAACTCTAGCATGATGGGCTCCTCCACACATATAACCCAAGTCTCATTGTGTAGTTCCTCACATTTATCTTGTATATGTTTAATTTATATTGATCTGTCACATATTTCCCTGATATATATCGAAGAGTTGTTCTTGTTTACCAAGAAGCATTCTATCCTTCTGCACAAAATTTCTCTTACGTTCATAATATTTTTTTCTCATTTTCATGAATTTATCGGAAACTTGTAACTATACATTCCTTATTTTTATTTCTGTAAATATGCTTGTGCACTTTATCCCAATTATGGATATAGGTAATTTGGTATTTATTTCCATATAATTCAACCTATTCATACTCATTTCTTAGTCTTTGAATTTGATCAAGGTGCTTATATATTTTTTCGTTATAGGGACTAAAATGGTAAGTTTGTCATCAAATTGTTGAAAGATAAGCATCACATATATTCAATATGTTGAGGTATTTGAGGCCCCACCCATATGTTTTTGTACACCTTCAATTTATTTTTATAGACTTCCTGGAAAATTACCAAGTGAACCTTGGAAATGTTATAACCAAAAGCTAACAAAAAAGAAGTCTTAAAACTGAAAATTATGACATTTTCGCCTAAGTGAGCTATAGGAATACTAGTTGTGTTGAAATATGCAAATGTTTCCTCAACAAGAAGTGATCCCTCAAAATGATTGTACAGTGTCATATGGTTGCTAATCTAATCCTAGAGAAGGATTTTATGCTATTAAAATGATAAACTCTTTAAGGATACTTTATAGACCCAAAATCTACACAAGTTAGTTTGAAAAATAAGAAGCCCTTTAGAATAGAGTCATTGTGTATCGTTATATTCTCCATGTTTCTCATTAATATAAGATAGAAAGGAACCTAAAGAAATATTAGATCTATACTTGATGTGAGAAATCCAAAATTATCTCATCATATGGTAAGATTTCATCAAACTCCAACATCAAAGTCTCATCTCCTGCATCAACAAAGACTACAACACTGTTTTGGTTATAAAACCCTCACTATTGTCCCTGGAAGGCCATTAAAAAAAATACCATATCCATGCTTCACATGGAACAAGCTTCACATGGATGAAATAGATTTATCATAATAGAAAAATAAAAATGATCATAATACACTTTCAATTGTGAGATCAACATACCCAATAATCGAACATATATATCCCATGTTATCTTAAACACAAGCACACAACTTCTAAAAATGAAAAATCACCATGCCCTTTGAATAAAATATATCATGGACTATACTCAAAATTGTTGATAATGCCACATTCTTATGGAGGGGTTTCTGTCAAGCACTTCCAATTTGAGTAATTATCACTTCCAAGATATGGGAGGACAAGGGAAATTGTGAGGAAATATTCAAGGAATGGTCATATAAATCAATGAAAGGAGGGGGATGACAATATGAGGGAATCTAAAACAAAGAGTTTGCATTGAGGAAGGATGAGTGTACTGAAGAAGTCAACATGCCATCTAAGAATAAACACATTGCCCTAGTTTTCCACATTTTTAAACAAATAGGAGGGTTTAAAGTGTTTTATTACCTCCGACTTACCTCATACCTTTGAATGCTGAAAATACCAAAAATATGGATGTTGATGTTACTATGGAAAGGATGATCACTACAACTTCTACTTGGAGAGATATTTGCAACGAGGTATTATACGCACCAAACTGAGATTATATGACCAAGTTACAACCCCGGGGAAGTTGGCTGCCCAACTAACCTAAAAAGGGCCCACAAACTCTTGGCGTTACATCTCCTAGGGTTAGGGTTTTGTTTTTTTAGGGTTTTCCCTTGTTGTTCAATAATAAAAATGACTTTGAGCATCACTGTAACACAATTCAGAGGCATTTTTCTGCCACATATCTTCTCATAGATAAGCTACCATTGCCCGAGCTAGTTTATTTACATTCAGTTTGTAAGAATATTTCCTTTGATACTAATGAAATGAATATTTATTTTTGTTGCATATTTGTGTTTATGTTTATATCTGTATTCTGTTTCATTCCTACATAAGTTTGGATTAATGATATCATAGCAGTCTACTCTTTCTCTATTTTTATTTTCATGTCCCCAAATAGGTCAGGGTATAAGGATTTAGGGCTCAAACTGGTTGAACCTTTGCAATACTAGCCTTGAAAACCCCGACGACCTCCCATGGGGGAATAAAAGAAAGAGGAGGGAGTAGAATATCCTTTCAAAATATTGCGAGAGGAATCCCTTGAGCGACAGAAGAATGCGATGACGGATAAATTTTCCCAGATCCTTCAGCAACTACCCACATGCGACGCATCTTCATCCAACAACCACTCTGGAGGTGGAAATCCCTTTAAGGTACAAGTAAATTTTGAAATTATCATATTTGAAGGCCAAATAGATACTGACGTTGCAGATAGATGGTTAAATCTATTGGAAGGATATTTTTTGGTTCATGAATTTTCTAATAGGGAAAATATTACTTTTTCACTCCTCAAAGCTTCCCCCATGTCAAGGACTGGCGGGAAACCTACTGTGAATAGAGGGATGAGAGAGAACCCTCACTATTTTCAACCATACCCACTTGTAATTATTACCGAGATGCCATCAAGGAACAATATTACCCCCTGGGTAGCTATGAGGATAAGTACATACATTGGAAGACACTATGACAACAAAGAGATCAATATGTGCATGCGATGACGAATATTTTCCATACCCCGCACACAAAATTCGGTATCAAATATTCAAAAAAACATCTAGTGCTTAAGTACCATGATTTCTTGCAAAAATAAATTCAGGAGGAAATGGAGTTCATGGACATCTCCTCACTCGGTGCGGCACACATCTATATTGCCAAGATTGAGTAGAAATTTAAGAAGAAGAAGTGAAAATTTGGATTTGCAAATTCAAAGCAAGGGAAAGGCACCCAAACTGTAGAAAAAATGACAAAGCCAAGGCGGAAAACCTAGGGAAACCTGTTGAATTTGCAAGAAAATAAAAACACCACAAATACAAAGAAAGACACAGAGAAATAGTGTGACTTCCATAAGAGCCCCGCGCACAATACAAGTGAGTATCGAGCCAAGTAGTCACTGGTGGCTGAGATGAAGGCTTCTGAATAAAATGCATGTTCCTACTTTAAGTCAGAACCTGACAAGGGGAATGAGAAAGGGAAGAAAATTATTGATGTAGAGCCTAGTGCCACTATTTCCACCACGAAGGTCCATAAGGGTGAGCTCGAAGATCCAGAGGAGGGGGAGCGAATCTTCCACTCACAGATGTGGAAGAAGGGTTATTTGCTACAGTTCATTATTGAAAGTGGAAGCCAAAATAACCTCATATCCATAGAGGTCATGAAGCAGTGGTCCCGCCCACCACATCGCACTTACAATCGTACACCATTGGGTGGATTCACTATGGACGAGATCTCTGAATCAGCTAACGGTGCCACCTTCCATAAAAAATCAAGCCCTTCAAGAATGAGGTACTGCTTTATGGGACCTAGAGCCAGGTTCAAAGTGACTGCGCAGTCCAAAAAAACTGCTATTACCAACCCTTTTGACAACAATCTACTTCGCAGACGATATTCTCACCTGAGGAATTATTGGGGGATGCTAGAACCAGGTTTCTGCATCTAGAGGGACATTGGACTGTGGATTTAGGGCTTTGCCTTCATTCATAACCTCCTATGACTTCTATCTAGACTCCTTATATAATTTTTTCTTTTACCATACCATGGTCCCAAACCATGGGAGAAATCCAACGTTCACAAAAAGTACCATCCCGTTACATAATTAAGGGGATTTGACCCACCCCAAAGCCCCTAAGACCAAAATATACTTCATGCTGTGCACTCCATGCCTCAGTTTGTGGAGTATTTAATTTGCAGGGGATCCCATCTCCAATAGGTCCCCAACACAAAATTGTGACTCGTCTCGAGTCACAACAGTGGTGTGCCCTCAATCTTCACTTCGATGCCGCTCAAGGAATAATTTAACAAATTAAATGCTTCGACACACTGTTTCTGAAATTCACCGATGTCTTTGAGAATCATCTTTGTGACCTTATTAACTTCTTTTTGCTCCATTCCTCTCTGCACCTCACACAAAGCTTTCAACTTCAGCTATGTAGTTTGGGAAAGATGAGTGACCTCAAATTCCCATGGATTTATCCTGGTTGCAAGTAGCTCCTCCTTTCTACGCAACGCAACAACTTTCTCTTGTAAAGAATTGCCCTCTTTGAGATGATTGATCCGCTATAGTGGTGCTAAGGTCTAAAAAATGGCCTTAATCTGATCCATCTGTTCAGGCTTCTCGCGGAATTCATCTTCGATTTTCTACACCTGAGGGTCCTCCTGCAGCGAGGACCATACATCGAGAGCCTCCCCAAAGATAGTTAAACACTTCTATATGTGAGACTCAATATTCTTGGTGGCTGCATTCAGCTTCGCTATGCATTGATCTCGAATATCTGGTAGAGTGGCAAGCTGCACTGCTGCAACTCGAATATTTTCATCTCCATCTCCATGTGGACTTTGTTGACTTTAGCCTTTGAATCTTTGATTTTTGTGGCCAGCTTGGCCACTTTATCCTCAGGCGCAGCTGCAACTTGAATCTAGAGCTCTGTTAGCTCACGACATGCCTTCTGTTAGTGTCAAAATATGCATTCTACCATCAGTGATCAAAACCACTCTTTTCATTTTCATTTTAGGTGTCCCACTCTAAAATTTTTATATCAATCCATTAGGTCATGCTAAAAATTGTTTCACTGATGGTAGTCCTAATCAGAAAAATTCACTCTCCCTCCTAAACTCTCATTTGCTGGCTCACCTTCATGTATTTCTGAGCATAATAACATTTTTGAAAAATCTCATTTCACCATGTCTTATTTCAGTTAAAATCAATCATGGAATTCAGGTCATTCAAGGTCCCATTAGGTCATTAGGTTTTATTTTTCAAGGTAAAAAAATGTACCATTTCATCCCAATAAAGTCAACAAAATGTTTGAGGGTGACTCAATAAAAATTTTATTTTCATCTATAGAAGATTATTAGTATGTAAATATGATATTTTTAAGTTTTGTAATTCTGATGTTTTATGATTTTCATATCAAAATGTCATTTTGATATGAAAACATAGATGTAATTTATTTTTAATTTCCTATGTAATTTTATGTTTTCTATGTGTAATAATTTCAATCCCTAGCTACCAACTCAAAACATACATGCCAAGCTGAAAGATAAAAGTGTCAAACTCCAACATCTCCATCCTACAAGAGAGAAAGGTTAGATGAAAAGGGTAATCAACAAATGGTTCAGAAAAGTGAAAAAAGACATTAGAAAAGTGGGGATTTAAATTTAAATTCAAATTAAATTTACTATTTATGACTAAAGACATCAAATCATATTCATTTTCCTCTTTAAAATATCGAGGCAACACTCCAACAACAACAACAAAATTTGAAATTTTGAGCAAAATTAGCAAAGGAGTAGAAGTGAGGGCGAAAATATCCTGAAAGGAGGGTGCAAATCAGTTCTGGAGGGTGCAAATGTGTAGACAGGATGAAAATCAGTTGAATGGGGTGAAAACATCTTGAAAAGAGGGCGAAAATACGTTTCTGATGGTGAAAATATGTTGCCGATGCTGAAAATAACCAACAAACTTGCCAAACCATCCAAATCATCAGAAACTTCCTTCCAAAGCTTCTCAGCTTAGTCATTCACCTATAGCAATCTAGTAAGAGGAATTTTTCATCAAAATCATCTTTTCAAAGTTATATGTGTTCAAGTTTGCAATTGAAGTTGTAACTTAGTGTTTTTCGTGAAACAAAATCCTAGTTTTTCTCCCTTGCACCCACAATTCCCAAAACTCCACTTCTCTTACACTCCATACCATCCCTACAAAATTCATTCCCTAAACCCTGTTATCATAAATCCCATCCCTAAGTTACTAATTCCTAAAACCCTAAGCCCTAGGTGTTAGTCTAGACCTAGGCTCCTAAATCCCAATTCCCATCACTCTTTCTCCTATTCACTTCCCTATTCCTCATATCCTTAAACATTACTCCCTATCCCCTTCCCATATCACATATCCCTATTATAGATCTCCATCAGTTTTTCTTTCCCATCTCCCTATTCCATTTTCCTTCCTTAATCCCTAGGGTTTTAAACAAAAATACCATGGCAACAGAAAAGGAAAACACAGCATTCACTGAAGCAGAGGAAACACAGATAAGGAGGTCAAAGAGAGGAGGAAGAGTGCTCAAACTTGAGCCTACTAACACCAAAGAACTCTTAGCTTCTCCATTGACTGTCACATGCTTTAAACATGTTGGCTGCTATGATTTTTGTGAGAAAGTTAAGAGGGTTAAACACAACCCCATGCTGACTAGACTGTTCATATCATGACTCCATGACAATCAAGTTAAATTAGTTGGGGTCAATTTTACCCTTTCTACTGCTGTCATTTCAGATGCTACAGGGATCCCTAATGTTGGGGAGAAATGGTTCAAGAAAGGCAAATTGAAGAAACAGGATTATGACTTCTTCCTGAAACCAAGACATCAAAATCAAACAAGGAGATTCTTCCCTTTTTCACACCTCTTGGACAGATATGCACCTATGATGAAGATTATAATGAAATATTTCTCATGTGAAGGCATATTTTCAAGGCTCTATTCCTATCACATTCGGCTCTTGATGCACTTCACTAGGGTAAGGATGCTTAACATGCCCTATTATCTTTTCCGGAGTATAGAAAAGATGGCATACATTGCTCAGAAGAAGGATTGTGAACATCAAATGAAAAGCCTATTCCATCATTCCCTCATAAAAATCATAGTCCTCCACCATCTTGATCAATTGAACATTGCATGGAGCACCTTCATAGCCAATGATATCTTCATTGAGCCATCCATTCAGCATGCACAACATGTCCCTTCATCATCTCATCCCATGATTCACTCATCATCATTAGATCAGTCCTCTTCACCTCCTTCATCTCCATCTCATCATGACCCTTCATCTCCATCTCCTTTTGACCCTTCATCTCCATCTCATCATGATTTTGGGTCACCT
Source organism: Pinus albicaulis (assembly GCA_034641835.2). Taxonomy (NCBI): domain Eukaryota; kingdom Viridiplantae; phylum Streptophyta; class Pinopsida; order Pinales; family Pinaceae; genus Pinus; species Pinus albicaulis. Next base: position 1,653,318,473 of record CM076575.1, read on the forward strand.
AGTAGGATAGATGACATTGAGCCTAAGTGGGCTAGTTTGGTTGAGGTTGAGCCATTGCCAAAAACCTACCAGAGAGGCTATAGGCATGTGTTTGCTTCACTTGGAGTGAAAGGGGCCATGCCTTCAACATCAACACAACAGGTGGATAAAGGTAAATAAAAGGTCATTGAGCCACTCATTCATGATGAGGAGGAATATCATGAAACAGAGCATGAATTTCAGATTGTTGACCGAGACAAAGATGAAGAAGATAAAATCACAAATGCAGCAATCAAAGGTAAGGATGCCAAGATTAGTGAACTTCAAACTAATCTTGACAGGGTTAGACATGTGATTCACTTTCTTGAGCAAGAAAATGAGCAGTTGAAGACCAAACAGGTCATTGAGGAGGTGAAGTACTTCATTGCTCAAAGGGAGGCTCATAAGGCCAAAGTAATGCTAAATGAAGCATTGGAGAAGTATGGTTTGCTTAAGGAGGGAGAAGAACAAGTACCAAGGCAGAGACCTAGAACTAGAGGGCTGAAAAGAACTCTAGCTCTAGAGAGACAAAGGGAAGTTGAGCTAGTTGACCAGCTAACCCTAAATGAGCAGCTTGCCATAGAAATCAATCAGAACAGGGAACCATGGCTTGATAGAGCCAATCTACACTTGGAGAAGCTGCTAGAAAAGGCCAATAAGGACAATGACTTGTTAAGGAAGAAGGTCGAACTTCATGCCCGAAAAGAGAAAATTGCATTGGCAAAGCTAAAAAGAGCCAGTGCCAAAATTGAAGATTTGACCAAGGAGGAGGAGAAAAAGCTGGACATCCTTGTTGAGGCTTCCCTACAAGCTTAGACACAGTTACCTCAGCCATTCCAACAATTTTGAGGCATTTTGCAACTTTTTGTCAAATTCTGGAAAACGCTGTGTTTTTTGAGGCATTTAATTAGCAGAAAATTGGGCATTTGCGCAGCGCTACGCAAATAATTAGCACAATTTTTGAGGAGAAGGCACCATTGGATTCATAATGACTCATACATCTCAAAAAACCATGTTTTATGGGTGAAAATCCCAAAAACCACCAAAAAATGACCTTCATTTTTCACCTTGGCGCTGCACAAATACCAGTCTTGGGATATTGGATTTTTGAGGGTGAAAATGACCTCCATTTTCAGAATGGGAGGCATAGAAAGAGGATAGGCATGGATTTCCAACAATATATCTTGGGCCTCATTTGGACATCGGGAAGGCCTCCAAAACTGGACCTTAACACAGAGGGTGCAAATGACATTAGGATGGATCAAATACATAGTGGATGGCACAAAGGTCAAGTTTGCTGATTTTTTCAAATTGTCTCTCAAGTTTTGACTTTTCTTCAGCAAATCCTCTTTCTACTCATGTAATTGATCATGGTAAAATATAATTAAATTTTAGATTACTTACCTAGGGTATATTCATAGGGTTAAAGTCATTAATGAGTCATGATGAATTAGTTGAATGTAATGAGGAGTGAGTCACTTGGATCATCCTACAGTTTAGTTTTCAGTTCAAAAATTAGTGGATCTCATCCTCACCTCATGGATTCGACCCCTGAGGATGAGTGAAGCTTTTTTTGATGTATATTTATCCCCTTTATTCACACTAGTGAAGGGTTGGAATTAGTTTGGTGTTTTCTAGTTGATCAAGGAAACTTTTGTACTGATTTTGGTCAACTAATAAAGAGGAGTTGTGGCTACTTTTATGGGATACTTATGGTATTGAATGTCTATCATTGTATTATCTTCATTATCATATGTTTGCTTCACTTGGAGTGAAAGGAGCCATGCCCTCAACATCAACACAACATGTGGATAAAGGTAAAGAAAATTTCATTGAGCCACTCATTCATGACAAGGAGGATAATCATGAAACAAAGCATGAATTTCAGATTGTTGACCTTGAAAAAGATGAAGAATAAAAAATCACAGTTGCAACAATCAAGGGTAAGGATTCCAATATTAGTGACCTCCAAACTAATATTGACAGGGCTAGATATGTTATTCACTTTCTTGAGCAAGAAAATGAGCAGTTGAAGACCAAACAGGTCATTGATGAGGTGAAGTACTTCACTGCTCAAAGGGAGGCTCATACGGCCAAAGCAATGCTAGATGAAGCATTGGAGAAGTATGGTTTTCTTGAGTAGGAAGAAGAAAAGTTACCAAGGCAGAGACCTAGAACTAGAGGGCTGAAATGAGCTTTAGATCTAGAGAGACAAAGGGAAGTTGAGCTAGTTGACAAACTAACCCTAAATGAGTAGCTTGCCATATAAATCAATTAGAACAGGGAAGCATGGATTTATAGAGCCAATATAAACTTTGATAATATGCTATAAAATTCCAATAAGGATAATTACTTGTTAAGGAAAAAGGCCAAACCTCATGCTCGAAAAGAGAAAATTGCATTTGCAAAGCTCAAAAGAGCCAATGCCAAAATTGAAGATTTGACCAAGGAGGAGGAGAAAAAGTTGGACATCCTTACTGAGGCTTACCTACAAGCTTAGACACACCTACCTCAGCCATTCCATCAGTTTTGAGGCATTTTGAAACTTTTTGTCAGATTTTGGAAAAATCTGTGTTTTTTGAGGCATTTAATTAGCAGAAAATTGGGCATTTGCGCAGTGCCCTAGGTGCTACACAAATAATTGGCACACTTTTTTAGGAGAAGGAAGGTACCATTGGATTCATAATGACTCATAAATCTTAGAAAACCATGTTTCTATCCTTTTTTTTACATTTTTTATGGGTGAAAAGCCCAAAAAACCACCAAAAAATGACCTTTCTGCCCCTTTTTTCACCTTGGCGTTGCGCAAATACCAGTCTTGGGAGATTGGATTTTTGAGGGGGAAAATGACCTCCATTTTTAGAACTTGAGGCATGTTTGGAAAGAGGCAATGTAGGCTTTCCGACAAGCTATCTTGGGCCTCATTTTGACACAGGGAAGGCCTCCAAAACTGGCCATGAACACAGAGGGTACAAATGGCACTAGGATGGCAAATGTCAAGTTTTCTGATTTTTTCAAATTTTCTCTCAAGTTTTGATTTTTCTTCAACAAATCCTCTTTCTACTCATGTAATTGATCATGGTAAAATGTAACTACATTTGAGATTACTTACCTAGGGTATATTCATAGGGTTAAAGTCATTAATGAGTCATGATGAATCGGTTGAATGTAATGAGGAGTGAGTCACTTGGACCATCCTACACTTTAGTTTTCAGTTCATCAATTAGTGGATCTCATCCTCACCTCATGGATTCGACCCCTAAGGATGATTGAAGCTTTTTTTGATGTCTATTTAGCCCCTTTCTTCACACTAGTGAAGGGTTGTAGTCAATTTGATGTTTGCTAGTTGATCAAGGAAACTTTTGTACTCAGTTTGGTTAGCTAATAAAGAGGAGTTGCAACTACTTTTATGGGATAATTGTGGTATTGAATGTCTATCATTGTCTTATCTTTAGTATCGTATGTTTGAAATTATTTTATTCATGTTCACTTTATTTCTATGTTATGATCTTTTACAAGTTAGATAATCAAAATACATGTTAGCACATGCTCTGTTTTGGGTAACTGATCATATTTTGTTCATCTTGTTCTGTCTGAGAAATATACATATCCTATGCTTTTCTTAGCCTTATTACAACTTTAACACCATTCCATAACAATTCTCTTCAAGTGATAAGCATTATACCTACCTTGCCCTATTGATCCATGAAACCCTAACTCATTTTCCCTGGCCTAACTTTCCTTGACCTAATTCCTTCATTCAATGATTTCCCAACCAAATAAAATCAAAACAAACACCTACACTCTATATCTAGCGTGAAAACCATAATTTCTCTAGCCCTCCTGGCTGTGACCCTTTTAGAGAGAGCCCTCTCCATTTTTATAGGGATAGCTATGAAGTCAAAAGCTTGGTTTGTGGTACCTCTGTTGGGATTCCTTCCTTAGCCTTGGGAATTTTGCGGAGTGATAACATCTTGGTGCCATTACCGAGGAATAAATAGACAAAATTTACCCTGGGTTATGACAAATATCCATTGGAAACTAATCCCTTCGATGATGGGATCGAGTTGCATAAGGCTGATTTCATAATTGCACTTCCTCAAAAGTAGATCTGGATTCTCGAAGAAGGTATACTAGGTATAATCCTGATCCATATCCATTATCTCTCATTTAATATCCTAAAATAATCCTAAGGAGGAAAATATCTCATCTAGTTTGAAGCTCTTCAAAATCTCCTCCTCAAAATTTGGTAAGATCTTTCTCATTACCTTTTGATTTGGTAGCCATACAAGATTTAGTCTTTGATACCAAATTTGAGTTATCATTGTTTAGAACCAAATATGAGACTGATTTGAATACAGTAGTCCCTAAAACTTGGATATTAGAGTTAAATCCATAATTTTTTGAAGTTGCAAATAATACTGATGTTAAGATTTGGAGACAATATTACCAGCTAGAAAATTTAGCCAATAACCTAAGTTACACTACTGAAAAATCCTATATTCAATACCAACAAGAAACCCTTCATATCCTCGAAGTTTCCCAAACATTTACTATTTCATCATCCATCCCATAATCATCTCAACTTCTCCCTCAAGGACCTCCTCAGACCAATCCATCCTTCGTTCCACCCCCTCCACCACATTTAGTAGGAATTATGTATCGTTTTGGACCTTTAGTTCTCCTTGGTAATCTTGTTGATCTACCTCAAGGATATGGCCAAAGGCTTCCCATTTTCGATGAAAACTATGAAATCACTACCGATCAACACATGGACAAAATCACAACCTTTATAGATCTTGAGGAGTTAGACGCAGAGTATGCTAAGATGCCAATCATCACACAAAGTTTTTCAGTTGAAGTCAAATTTTTGTTTTGTGCCCTAGTAGCTAATTCTATTAGGACTACTGCTGAACTAACTGATGATTTTTTATCTAGGTGGGATGAGAAGAAAAACCCTTTACAAATCCTTGTTGAATATGATTCCCTGAAACATAATCCTAATGAATCAGTGTCTGATTACAATTACCAATACCTTAGAATCTATAATTCCATCCCAAATGAAATGAAACCACCTCCTGGTTTAGCCCTTCTGTGTTATCCCGATGATTTTGACCTAGATATGGCCTACTCATTGAGAGAAAGAAATTCCACTACCCTCAAAGAAATGATCAAAAATTTAGTGAGTGTTGAAGCTAATATTTAGATTAAGAAGTCCAAACTTAAAACTGAATGCAAAGTGACTATCAAAGAGGAACCTTACACTTCATCAGACACTAAATTTGATGCCTTCCTTAAAATCATGGAGAGAATGGTCGATAGGATGTCTATTTCAGATAGACAAACAAAGATACAAATCAAAAATATGAAATTTCGAGGCCAGCAGCAACAACCTTAGTTCTGGATAAAGCAGAGAGAGAAAAGGGCTCCTGAAACACAGTAGTAGCAATAAATCAGAACACCACCTCAACAGAACTATGCTCAAAGTGATGAAGAGGAACAACCAAAAGTAGAGGAGAACCTTCTTTTCACAGCCAATGTTCAACTCATCTTTCTCATGAGTTAGAAGTAGAATCTGATGAATATCAGAGAGGATACCTGAATGCATTGAGTTCCTAGCAAAGGCAGTACTCCTTGAGGAGCTGAGATGTTCCAATAACTCCAACTCTGAAGAAGACAGTTCAACAGAAAGAGGCACCACTGAAACAAGTTCAAAATAAGGGTAAAGAGATTGTAGCTCCGAAATAGAACATAAGCAATCAACCTTCTACAAGTGCACTTGTTAAAGAAAGATATATTCCAAGAAAAGAAGCTGCACCGAGCGATCATGTTAAGAAAAGGGATGTTATCATAAAAGAGGTAGATACAACTATACCTTTTAATTTAGAGTCAGAAATTTCTAAGTCAAAGGTGTCTGTTCCTCTTACTGAATTGGTTAAAATTGATAAATACAAGATTCATGTAGCTAAAACTTTGAAATTTGACCCCTTATCTGACATGGTTAATGTAGAGGATGATCAACCTGAGTTAATATTTGGTCTCGCCATTGATGGTTATTCTGAAGATAGTGAGGTCCCACCATTTTACTTGAGTCTTACAGTTCATCAGTGCATCCTTCATAACAATATGTTAGACTCTGGGGCTTCCCACAACCTCATTCCCAAAGCTATCATGAAGAAGCTTGACCCTGACATAGCCCGCCCATATCATGATCTATATTCTTTCGATTTTGGTCGTGTCCATTGTTTGGGTCTAATCAAAGATCTAGTTGTCTCCCTAGAGCATATCTCAGCCAAAAATGTCCTTATGGATGTGGTAGTTTCTGATATTCCACCATGTTTCGGTATGTTATTTTCAAGATCCTGGGGGGCTAAATTGAGAGGTACACTACAGTTGGACTTTTCCTATGCCACCATTCCTGTCTTCGGTCAAATGAGAAAACTATACTGTGAGACTAAAATGAAGTACATGATCACAAACAAGGAAAGGCCTAATAATCATCCTATCAATGCTGTACATACAGACTTAGATTCCTTTATATTGTACAATGATTCTGGATTAAATGATGTCGATTGTCAATTAGTAGAAATATAGGATGTTCCTAAAGTTTTAGATTGCACTAGAACAATGTTAGAAAAAGAGAAAGAGAACCTACCTACTATATCCGAACAACCATTAGAGAAGGTAGATGAAAGTTTAGAGCAACATAATGAATCAAATCAGAAAATTGTGTCAAAACAGAATCAAGAGTTACATCACCTTGAAGAAAAAGATGGTATTTGGAGCATGGAATTTGATGGTTCCATTGGAAAATATTGGACTGGAATTGGTTTATGGATCCACAACCTATTTCAACACAAAAATAAGGTCCCAAACAATGGAAGGTTGTGTTCCTACAAACTAGTATTTGATTGTATGAATAGTGAGGCTAAATATGAAGCACTCAAAACTGGTTTGAAAATTCTGCAAAAAATTCGGAGCTAGGAGAATTGCAGTCTATGGTGATTAAAAAAATCAAAGGTGAGTATCAAGCTAATCACCCAAGGATGAGGCAATATAGGAAAGAAACGCTTGACATTTTAAGAATGTTTTGAGAATATACACTTAAGGTAGTGCCAAGATTGCAAAAAGTTGATGGCTGATTCATTAGCCGCTACTGCAAGTAATTTTAGATCTACAATTTTTTCAAATAAAAAGTTCGAGATTCAAATAAAGCACAGGCCTGCCATTTCGGATAACTTGAAATTTTGGCAAGTTTTCTGGGATGATAAACAAGTGAACAATTTCCTTCAAAGTGAAGGTGAGTTTGAGAACTGTTCTATGGAAGAAGTGTACGACAAGGATGACCAAGTTATTGAGACATATCAGATTGACATACTTCAGCTCAAGGACAATAACATTCCAAAAGGCCTCATACCATTGGAAGATTTATTTGATTAAGATGATGTGGCGAGAAAACCTACTTTGGTCCCCATAGAAAAATGTGTAGAAGATGTTAATATTCGAACAATGGAGCAACCAAAATTCATCAGACTTTCAAAGTCTTTTCCATTATAGGTAAAGCCTAAATATGTTGATTTTTTTGCTGAGTTTTCTGACGTGTTTTCTTGGGATTATTCATATATGAAAGTGTACAATAATGATCACATTCAACACACCATCCCGATCAAGCCAAATCAAAATCATTTTAGACCGAAGCTCAAGAGAATAAATCCAAATTTTTTTTTGTCCATTGACAAGGAGGTAAACAATCTCTATAAGGTAGGCATCATTGTTCCAGTCAGATTTCAGATTGGATCTCCAATTTGGTTCCAGTGCGGAAGAAGACCGGTGCAATTTGACTGTGTATAGATTTCAGAAATATGAACATAGTGTCGTTAACAAAAAATTACCCATATCCCAAGATGGACCACATACTTCAACGAGTTGTAGGAGCCAGCAAGATGTCATTGTTGGATGGTTACTCAGGCTACAATCAGATCCTTGTACATGAAGATGATCAAGATAAGAAAACATTCCAATACACCATGGGGTAACTTTAAATATGCTAAGATGCTGTTCAATTTGAAGAATGCCAGGGCCACTTTCCAGCGTGCCATGGAAATATCTTTTGGTAATAAAAAATATCTCTTCCTTGTTTTTTATTTAGATGATCCGACAATTTATTTAAATTCATATGATGAGCATTTACACCATTTGAGATTTGTGTTCCAGCGATGTAGAAAATTTTGGGTTTACCTAAATCCTAAAAAGTGCATATTTTCTATGGAAAAAGGTAAGGTGTTGCATCACATAATCTCAAAATATGGGATCTGGATAGATCCTGCTAAAGTTGAAGCGATACAAAAAATTGATTTCCCTAGAAATAAGAAGGAAATTCAAGTGTTCAACGATAGGATGAATTTTGTACGTAGGTTCATTCCCAACTTAGCAGAACATCTTAGAGAGTTAAATAACATGCTTTAAAAAGAGAATGAAGTTATATGGTATGAAAATGCTCATAAGTCATTCAACTTGGTGAAATTTTCTTTGATCACTAGTCCAGTGTTGACAAGTCCTCATTATTCACTAGATTTCATTATATTTTCTTTTGCTTCTGATAATACTTTGGCAGCGGTGCTTATGCAAAAAAAAGATGGGACATAGCTTCCAATAGCATTATTTAGTAACACAATAAGGGATGCAGCCCTCCGATACAACATAATCGAGAAACAGGCCTTGGCCTTGGTCAAAGCAATCAAAGAATTCCGTGTTTATATTCTTCACTCACATATTTTGGCATATGTTCCAAATGCAGCGGTTAAAGAAGTACTTATGCAAACAGATCCAGAAGGAAGAAGAGGTAGGTGGATAACAACACTTTTAGAGTATTACCTTGAGATAAAGCCGACCAAGCTAATAAAAGGGCAAGGCTTAGCCAAGCTCATGGATGAGTCTAATCTACATGCACTTGACATTAATCTCATATCCGCACTATTCGATGATGAAGAAGGTGTAAGTCTTGTTCAGGTATCAGATCTCTTTTCATCATCTCCAAGGTATGCTGATATCATTTATGTTTTACAACATTTGAAACCTCCTCCAGACATTTCAAAAAGTAAGAGCAAGTCGTTGAAGCTTAAGGCTTCGAAATACTACATACTAGATAGTGCACTCTACTGGAAGGATCCTGGAGGAGTGTTACTCAATTTCTTGGTAGAAGATGAGTCCAAAGAAATGATGAAGGATTTCCACAAGGGAGATTGTGGAGGTCATTTGTATTGGAAGACTATGGCCAACAAAGTATTGAGAGTGGGTTACTATTGACCTACATTGTTTGCAGATTTTTACAAGATGATCATGAGCTGCCATTAATGCCAACCTTTCCAAGGTAAATGTAAGATCCTTCCTTTACCATTACAACCCATTTCAGTTGAAGCTCCTTTCCAGCAGTGGGGCTTAGATTTTATTGGAGAGATACATCCACCTTCATCTACTCAACATAGATGGATACTTACCGCCATAGACTATTTCACAAAGTGGATCGAAGTGATCCAAACCAGGAAAGCTACAGACTCATTTATAATTCAGTTTCTAGAATTTAACATCTTGGCATCGTTGCCGGGGGTGCGAAAAGACAAATCTTCCCTGGGAAAGGACTAAAAATATTTGGATATAATTGTTGATGGTGAACAAAAATTGTACATATATGAAGGCTGAACCATTCACTTGGCGACTCCATTAACTGAAAGATCCAGAAAATAAACACTTCATGGTGACTCCACTACATGAAAATCAGTAGCTTCAAGAATTTTCAAGATGGAAACTGTTGCAAGAAGGTATGCTCCCATGAGCCGAGATCAAATTCTAGGTTTCAAAAATAAAATGCCTAAGGTAGATTGGAAAAGGAATTTGCCTATATTTAAATATGATGATAGGAATGATGCTGCTTTACATTTGGTTAAATTTCACATGCATAAACGCAAGTTGAAGGTTGAATTTCCTGAAGATTATATTTTAAAGATGTTCGTGGCTTCTCTTAAAGGAAAATCACGATCTTGGTATGAAGGTTTGCCACCTGCCAGTATTTGTTCTCTTAGAGTTTTCCATTCAATATTTTATGAACAATACAAGGAGTCCTACCCTTCTTCGTCTTTGGTTAATAATTTTTGTGATCAATTTGATGTTTTCATTCAAAACATAGAGGATTCTTATGATGATAATGAGTTCATGGATGAAGAGATCTTGGAGGCTTTGCATGAAAATCATTTTCATCACCAAAAAGAGCAAGTGTTTTCTCTCATGGAAGAAAAATATGATGTATATTGTCTTGATGTTCATAAAGACTTCCCATAGGAGACAATTCTTGCAGCAGTACAACAAGTTGATCAACCAAAGGTTAAAGAAGATATTCAACATCCACGTGAATCTTTAGGATAGAAAGAAGAAAATTACTATGCTATCAAAAGAAAAGAAAAAGTACTTTCTCCTCTGTCTGAAGATGAGATAGATCAACTCCTGAAAATTCATATTACAGTCCAAGCTAAAGCAAGTTTGTAGTGTTCACATAGTCAAGAAAGTGTTGGTAAAAATGCTTCCATTTTTGAAAATGAAAATCTAAGTTTAAATGAGGACAATCTTGAAACTAGATTTATAAACCATCATGAAAAAAAACAATCTCCTTTTTCAATGTTCATATTTGAAAAATTTTCTCCTGAACTTGATTTTCCTAAGTACGATAAATCTGAAGATAATTTCGATGAGGAGCATGATGAAACTATACAGGAAATTGTTGTGAGTAAACCAATTTATGAGGATGATTCCATGTAAGGAGACTAGCTAGCTGATACTGTTTTCTTTCATGAAGATGATAGGGCTGTCATTTTTGATAATCTTGAAGAATGTTTCTAGTTTAAGGATGAGTTAGACTATGAATTTGAGGAGTATGAACTAGAGAGAGACAAAATGCAAGAGATTGAGTGAGAGTTTCTCATGCTTTAGGAATTTTCAGCCAACACTCAGATAGCAGAAAGTCATACTTCCCTATGCTCTCCAATGGATCAACAACCAAGTGCTCTTTCAAATCAAAATGAAGAGTGTGCTTGTGTTTTTGCTAGATCTCGAGACAAGGCAACATTTCAGGTTTTTGAAGATCCCTTTACTAATCTACTACAATTATCAGGGAAAATGTATTTTCTTGTTTTTACAGACCAGAAGCACATTTTCAGTAGACACCTGGAGTGGCCTAGTTTTTGTTTTTTCTGCCCGCTCGAGGAAAGTGAGGGAAGAACTTCAGTAAGTAGCCATTTTCTGGATTGGTTACAATGGAAGGATCATTTAACCTAAATAAAAAATTGTACAACAGATTAGAGTAGGTTCGTATCATTTTAGTTTCATTTTATTTTGTTTTCAGCAACAATTTTATTTCAATATTCAATTTTCTGCAAGTGTGAAGTAGAAAATCTCTAGAGTTCGGATCTCAAAGTGAAGGCCATGGAGCTTCATTGAGTTTCTACCATTTCCAAATTTAGTTTTCAGAAAATTAAGTTAAGTTTTAAGTCATTGTTCGAGTCAATTTCAGTTAGGTTCAGTCAGTTTGTGTCATTGAGTTGTCAATAGCTAGTCCTGCATTTCAGTTTGAGTTATTTTTTGACCATATTGGCCCAATAGAAGAGGTATTGATCTACAAAATTCATAGATATGTGGTTCTTGACACCTCTTTCAGAGCTTCCATCCCCAATAAGGCCAACGTTAGTGTAAGAATATGCATTCTGCCATTAGTGACCAAAATCACTCTTTTCATTTTCATTTTAGGTGTCCCACTCTGAAATTTTTATATCATTCCATTAGGTCATGCTAAAAATTGTTTCACTGATGGTAGTCCTAATCATAAAACTTCACTCTCCCTCATAAACTCTCATTTGCTGGCTCACCTTCATGTCTTGCTAAGAATAATAATTTTTTTGAAAAATCTCATTTCACCATGTCTTATCTCAGTTAAAGTCAAACACGGAAGTCAGGTCATTCAAGGTCCCATTAGGTCATTAGATTTTATTTTTCAAGATCCAAAAGTGCACCATTTCATCCCAATAAAGTTAGAAAAATGTGTGAGAGTGACTCAGTAAACATTTTATTTTCATCTACAAAATATTATCAGTATGTAAATATGATATTTTTAAGTTTGTAATTTTGATTTTTTATGATTTTCATATCAAAATGTCATTTTGATATGAAAACATAGATGTAATTTATTTTTAATTTACTATGTAATTTTATGTTTTCTATATGTAATACTTTCAATCCCTAGCTTCCAACTCGAAACATACATGCAAAGTTGACAGAGAAAAGTGTCAAACTCTAGCATATCCATCCTGCAAGAGAGAAAGGTCAGATGAAAAGGGTAACCAGGAAATGGTTTAGAAAAGTGGAAAAAGACATTAGACAAGTGGGTTTTTAAATTTAAATTCAAATTCACTTTGCTATTTATGACTAAAGACATCGAATCATATTCATTTTCCTCTTTAAAAGATCGAGCCAGCACTCCAACAGCAAAAAAAAAATGAAATTCTGAGAAAAAATAGCAAAGGAGCAAAAGCGAGGGCGCAAATATCCTGAAAGGACGGTGACAATCAGTTACAGAGGGTGCAAATGTGCAGAAAGGGCACAAATATATTGAACAAGGTGCAAATCAGTTGAAAATGGCACAAATATCCTGAAAAGGGAGTGCAAATACGTTGCTGACGGCACAAGTAAAATTTTGAATCGAATTTGATAAGTCCTGTAAATATATACATACCTTGATTTCTGCAAGTTGTTTTCCCATATTTAAAAAAAATGAAAAATAATAAAAATCAAAAAGAGGGTAAAAGTCCTAAAAGAAAGATGATAAAGAAAGGACGGAACTCTTAATTTCTCCCTCTCCCGTTTGACCTCTATCTTCTACTTCCCTTTTCCAGATTTAAGGATTCTTAAGTGCCCTTTATCCCGATCATACCATCTCAAAAACCGTTTTTCCTAAGATCTCCAAGGGTTATCTACCTTTCCCTACAGACATTTGACCTCTTAGGTTTTGATCCCAGTTTTGTTAGCTTGACTTAGACTCCATAGCCCAATGGACAAGTAGATTTCCCTCTATCTACCCTCCAAGTGAAATTTTCCCACCAAATCCAACAAAACAAAACCAAATCTACACTTTACTAACTAGCCTAATATTCAAAACTAAAACAAAGTTAAATCTTAAAGAGATATCCCTCTTTGAACCCTAGGAAGGCTAGATCCTAGAGTTTGAAGTAGGTTTGTGGTTACCTCAGACTATTTCTTTCTTGAACCTGGAGAAATTACTGAGTGATAACATAATGGCGACCATACTAGGGAAGACTAACATTTTTGTCAGAAATATTTTACAAGTTCATATTTGATCTATGATGGTGGACAGTGATCAGACACACAAAGGTTAAAATCATCCACCTGGCGACTCCAAATCAATTTCACAATCAAGACTCCACTGGAGGAATAAACCTAAAAGAACAATATGGAAAGATCAGGATTTTAACTTGGATCTTAATCCAAGACATTATGTTCTTTCTCATTAAGAAAATTTTTCAATGTATATTGTATTTTATAGAAGGATCTAGCTTGTTTGTATAGATACAGTGGCCCTTATTTATGACTAATTTACAAGATGACCCAAGAATAAAATGCAGGTATGCTCCCATGAGCAGAGATCACATACGTAGATTTCCACACAAACTACCAAAGGTAAATTTGTAGAAATTTGCTGAATAATGAAGATTTATTCACCGATATTATCCTGGTCACACACTAATTCAAATTCATGTATAACACATAACCTCTTCTACCATTAATCATCACATGCGGAAATAAAACAAGTGGTATGCGATCATAAGAACATAGATTCAACACACATATAATGCAGTATGTAATGTGGAAAGCTTATAGCTGAAACCCCCCAGCTATCTGTATAATATAATGAATGAGAAAATGTAACAATACATAGCACAATACTCCTCACAAGTACTCAGTACTATCTCCATAAGTTACACACAAACTAGCTCAGTTTTGAACAAGTCACAGGTTCAAAACTCCTCCATTGTTTGCCTGCCTCTACTGCGCAATCCAAAAGGATTATGGATGAGATCCAAGTTCGAATCCCACTAGCTCCAACTACGCAATTCTCATTGGCAATCTCACTCAATGCTTGTGCAAATCTCATGCACAACTATAGTCACAACTAATAGCCACACTCACCCTTTCACCCACCTCTAACACTTGTCTCCACTGAACTGTCCATGCACTGAGTTAACTAATGTGTTCTTTAGTTGATTTATGAGTTAATAATTAGTGAATTAAATAATATTTAATTCACACAACTCATCTCTAGTGTATTAGCCAGTTAAAATAAATACAACTAGTTCAACTAAGTTAAACTGAACACAACTCCATCAACTGTCTCATCAACTCCACCAAACTTTGCCACATGAGTTCTAACTGAAGTCAACCATGCAATAGCTAAACTAACCCATAGGAAAAGCGTATTTCCTTCTTTCAGCTGCATATGCCACATCTTTAGCTCGAACTGAAGTGCTCAAGAGGAAAAGATATTGTTTATAGTTATAATATTATCGAGGTTAATATGTATTTCTATTTTTGGCAGAACGGTCTAAACATAGATTAAAGTCAATGTGAGTAAAATAGGGTCCATCTATTTTTACCAACTCGACCAATCATCCAAGAATAAAATCCTACAACTCTAGACCATGCTCCATTTTTCTAAAAACAGGCCGCAAGTCTAAAATAGACTTTGCGCCAAAAATAGCTGCCGGGCCCACTTAGTGAAGGCGACTTCATTTCACTAAGCTCCATCATCTTGTTGCATTTTAAACACTCCCTCTCAACAAGATATGGATTATCTACAACCCCTATCCTGCCTTTGTGGTATTCGAATTTTCTCCTGGTGAGCGCCTTCGTCAAGATATCAGCATCCTGATCCTCCGTGGGAATGTATGAAAGTAACATGATTCTCCGCTACACACAATCTCTGATATGATGGTACCTGATGTCGATGTGTTTGGATCTATCATGAAATACTGGATTAGCCGAGAGTTTAATGCAACTCTATTTATCACAATAAATCACAGTAGGCTCCAAGTGTGACCGAACGGCTTGGGCAGATCTTCCTCATCCATATGTCCTCGTATGTAGCCAATCTTGTTGCCATATACTCAGCCTCTGCTGAACTGAGTGCCACGGATCTCGACTTCCTGCTGTACCAATAAACTGCTGTCGACCCGATACTAAAGATTCCTCCTGATGTGTTCTTTCTGTCCGTTGGGCTCCCTGCCCAATCTGCATCTGTGAAGCCACAAAGCTTCACCTCATCCTCCTGTCTATACCACAAGCCATATCCCGATGTGCCTCTAAGATAATGCCATACATGCTTGCCTGCCTTCTAGAAGAGCTTGGTAGGCTTAACCATAGCTTGCGAAAGCTAGTTAATAGCATAGCATATATTGGGTCGTGTATTGACCAAATACATAAGTGACCCCACCAACTGTCGATAAACAGTGGCATCCACTACCTCAGCTGAAGTAGCATCCTCCTTCCTCCAGCCTCCGGAAAGAGGAGTATCAACGAGCTTGCGGCCATGCATGTTGAACTTCTCCGATATCTCCCGGGCATACTTACCACGAGAAACAAACAGTCCACGCTATGTTGCCAGTTTCCAATCCCGAAAAATAATGAAGAAGGAGGCCCAAGTCCTTCAATACCAGAACTCTCTGGCAGATCCTCCTTGCATGAGTGTATCAACAGTTCATCACCTGTCAAAATCAAATCATCTACATAAAGTAAAATGATCAGCAACTTACCCTCCACCACAATCTGGTATAGGTTTGGATCCGCTTCACTCTTGGAGAATCCAAGTCCAATGAAATAACTGTCTATCCATATGTACCAAGCATGAGGTGCTTGTTTCAACCCATACAGTGCTCTTTTGAGCCTGCACACATGCGACTCGCTACTAAAGATCTCGAAACCTTCGGGCTCCTCTATGTACACCTCCTCCTCAATCACCCTCTTGAGGAACACAATCTTCACATGCATCTGATGAATGTGCCACCCCATCTGCGCTGAGAGAGCAAGAATCATCCATATGGAAGAATGCGTGCAACGGTGCCTGGAATCCTGTTAATTCCGATCCCCTCTATGCGAGAGGAAGCCTCGGGCAACAAATCTTGCCTTGTACTTCTCCACACTCCCGTCGACCGCACCTTCCCTTTGTAGATCCATGTCGAACCCTGAAATTTCCCCTCAGTCTTGGGACAATCTCCCATGCACTGTTTCTGACAATCGAATCATACTCTTCCACCATGGCATCTACCCATGCGGGGTCCTCCACAGCTTCCTCGAAAGAGGATGGCTCTGTCATGACACATTTTCTCACAAGATCCATGTATCCAGTGTACCGGTCCGGTGACTATCTCTGTCTGCGTTGTGCTGTAGGTGGTCCTACAACCTTCTCTGCATCTTGAGCCATCTCTACATCTTGGGCCAGTCGCTCAGCTTTTGTAGTGCGCTTCCGCCCTCTGATGGTTGGTGCTGCATGAGTGGTCTCTTCCACTCCATGAACTTCCTCTTGTGGCTGATCCACATCCTGAAGCTCATCCTTAAGAACTAATAGCTCCTCATCTGCATGCAAGTGTGGCTCCCTCTCAAGCGAACACTTCATGGCTTTCTCCTCCTGAAATTTGATATCCCGTCGCACAACAGTCTTGCGACTGTCTGGAAAATACACACGATGGTTGTGGGGTGTATCAGTGTACCCCACAAATATCCCAACCTCCGCAGTCGGCTCCAGCTTCTTCCTGGCATCCTTCGTCACATGAATGTAAACAGGTGAACCAAAAATCCTCAAATGGGAAATATCAGGCCTCTTACCAGAAAACACCTCCTCGGGTGTACTCATGCCAAGTATCCTGTGAGGACAACGGTTCTGCACATATACTGCAGTATTGCATGCCTCAGCCCACAAGTGTATGGGAAGGCCCTGATCATGCAACATCGCCCATGTAGCACCCACAATTGTTATGTTCTTCCGCTCAGCAACCCCATTCTACTGTGGGTTATGAGGTGCTGCCAATTCCCGTCGAATTCCCATGTATTTATAAAAATCCTTGAAATTCTCCGAGAGATGATTCACCACCATTCTGTCGCTCTGAGCCTTCACCTTCTTCCCAGATTCCTTCTGGCCCGGTGCTTTGAACTCACGAAAACTTTGGAAATTCTGTCTCACTCTTCTTATTTGCATGAAGAAGATCCAAACACTTTCTGAGAAAAATCATCAACAAGATCACATAATGCAGTAGCTGTATCGAAAGCTCTTGAAAAGGTACACACTGCATTCTCTCATGAATTTCAAGGATCGTCGTGGTGCGACTATCCTTCTCGTGAAAGGTGGCTTTCACAAATTTTCTCAAGGTACATCCCTTGCACTGATCTGACTGTGTAAGAGTACCCTTAGGAAGCCCAGTAGAAATTTGTTGCAGTATCTTCAAAGCTCCATGGTGAAGGTGGCCCAATCTTGATTTTCACATTTCGCCATGTCAAACTCACACCACCCCTTCCACCTTGCATGCCATTCTTTGCGACCATCCTTCTGTGATAAATGTTCTTGACTCGAGCCCTATCTTTTGGGTTTCTCCGGTTTTCTTACTACGCGAAGCCTTTCCTCGCTAAAGACAACATCATACATGTCTTCTAACATACTTTTACAAAGAGATCAGATTCTTCTTCAATCCTGGAACATGCATCACATCCTTCAATACGAAGGGTTTACCAGAATCCCTCTTAAAGGAAATGGTACCGATACCGGTCGCACTGTATCTACCATCATCGCCCATCTCGATGTGCACTCCAAGATCTTTCTCATCCAGATCTGAAAACAGATCTCGATCTCCAGTCATGTGAAAAGACGCACCACTGTCCAAGAACCATACTAATCCCATCACACTTGAGACCAAGCATGTGATCAACGAAAAATCCAGCTCAAACTGTGAGGCTAAGGCCTCTCCCACTGCAGATCCAGCAACATGCTTATTTTTCTTCTTCTGCGGACAATTTGTGGCATAATGTCCGTGTTGGTGACAGTGAAAACACTTCACCTTGGACATGTCCTGCTTCTTGCCTTTCGCACCGGAATGAGAAGCTTTCTTGCTCTTCCCCTTCTTTGATTTGGCAGCCAAAGCGCAATTTTCTTCATCAGATGCCTTTGATGAAGATCCGTCCCTGGTACTCCGCCTTATCTCCTCTTGCATGAGATCCGACCAAAGTCGCTCCCATCCTGGCAATTTCTCCCGACCATTGACAGAGTCCTGATAGGAATGCCAACTCTTCGGAAGACCAAGGAGAGCCAAGTCCACCAAGTCCTCCTCATCTACAGTCACCCCCACACTTCCCAGTTCATCTCTGCATTGAGTGAACTTCGTGAGGTACTTGGGTATACTGTCGCCTTTCTCCATCTTTATGTTTCTGAGTTTATCCTTGAGCGCCAACTTCCTCTGGTCGCTCTTGCTTTGGAATAAATCTGTCAACGCTTTCCACATCAAGTATGGAGAAGCTTTTCCATGCAGGCTGGATACAATGTGATCCTTCATGCCCTCCAACAGAATCCTTCGACATTTCACCATCTTCTTTTGCCAAGCCTCAACTTCAGCAGGATCAGTAGGCTTTTGGACATCCATATCTACGAACTCCTTCAGCCCATTATCATCTAATACCGCCTCCATCCGGTCTTTCCATGCAACATAATTCGAACTGCCTTCAAGGGCATACTCGAGTCGCAAACCGTTGAAAGACATTTCAACTCCGGCACCAAGAAAACAATCTGCTGCAAAATTCGAATTCCAAGCTCAAAACTCAACTGCTTCTGGATCTGTGAGAACAAATTATTTCTAGCACAGAGATCGACTGTAAGGGAATTTACTAGATATATCACCTTTCAGAGAAAGGATGGATCCAGAGGCTACCTGGCCCGTTACAGACTCTGTCTACCGAAATAAAATTGTAATCACTGTAATAGATCCCGATGATCAATTCGCTCTGATACCATGTAGAAATTTGCTGAATAATGAAGATTTATCCACTGAGATTATCCTGGTCACACACTAATTCGAATTCATGCATAACACATAACCTCTTCTATAATTGATCATCAATTTGCGGAAATAGAAACAGTCGCATGCGCACATAAACACAATATGTAATGGGGAAAGCTTATAGCTGAAAACCCCCAGCTATTTTGTATATTATAATAGAAGAGAACATGTAACAATACATATCACAATACTCCTCACAAGTACTCAGTACTATCTCCAAAAAGTTACACACAAACTAGCTCAGTTTTGAACAAGTCACGGGTTCAAAACTCCTCCACTGTTTGCCTGCCTCTACTGCGCAATCCAAAAGGATTATGGATGAGATCCAAGTTCGAATCCCACTAGCTCCAACTGCACAATTCTCATTGGAAATCTCCTCCAATGCTTGTGCCAATCTCATGCACAACTAATAGCAAACCGGCTCTTTCACCTATCTCTTCCACTGGTCTCCATTGAACTGTCCATGCACTGGTGTTAACTAATGTGTTCTTTAGTTGAATAATGAGTTAATAATTAGTGAATTAATTAATAATTAATTCACACCACTCATCTCTAGTGTATTAGCCAGTTAAACTAAATACAACTAGTTCAACTAAGTTAAACCGAACACAACTCCATCAATTGTCTCATCAACTCCACCAAACTCTGCCACATGAGTTCTAACTGAAGTCAACCATGCAATAGCTCAACTAACCCTTAGGAAAAGCGTATTTCCTTCTGTCAGCTGCATGTGCCACATCCAAGCATCAAACTGAAGTGCTCCAAGAGGAAAATATAATGTTTATAGTCTAAATATTATTAAGGGTTAATAATATTTGATTGTTCTATTTTTAGCTCGACAGTCTAAAAATAGAAACCGCCCAATGTCTAAAAATAGAGGTCCATCTATTTTTACCAACTCGACCAATCATCCATAAATAGCATCCTGCAACTCCTAGACCATGCTCCATATGTCTAAAAATAGACATAGTCTAAAATAGACTTTGCGCCAAAAATAGCCTGCGGGCCCACTTAGTGAAGGCGACTTCCTTTCACTAAGCTCCATCATCTTGTTGCATTTTCAACAAAATTGGGATAAAAAACTTCCTATATTTCACAATGATAATATTGATGATCCTTTGTTACATCTCATTAAATTTCATATACACTAATGGAGATTGAAGGGTGATTGGCATGAGGATTGCCTCATGAAGCTATTCATGGCAACCTTAGAAGGAAAAGCAAGGGAATGGTATGAAGCTCTGAAACCTGCAAGTTTATTTTCTTTAAAGGATTTTCATAAGGTATTTTATTAGGATTACAAAGAAGATTTTCCATCTTTATCATTAGCTGAAAATTGTTGTGATCAAGTTGAAGATCTCATACATTACCTTAAAAATATTGATGAAGATTTTGGAAATTGGCATCCTGAATATTTATTAGAAGAAGTCCATAACTTTCATTCTCAAGTTAAGTGTCATGATAATCAAGAGGAGTTAATCAAAGATCAAATAGATCAGGAGATAAATCAAGATCCACAAAGCCCCTCTGTAGTAACAAATGATGTTTCATATAATGTTTTGAATGAATTTAAAGAAGATATTCAACCTCATGATCATTTTTTACATGAGAGAAAAAAATTTGTTATTCAAAGCTAAAAATTCAAAGATTCCAACCCCCCCTCACTGAAGAAGAAATCAGTTTGCTTCTAATCATGCAACCATCCTCAAAATATTTACATAATGAAGAAATTGTTTCTGCTTATTCTAATGTTTATGTATTTACTAAAGTTTTTATCCATGAAGAAGCAAAAGAATAGGTTGATGTTGATGTTGTTCTACCTTCCCAAAAAGGCCCATTTCCTGATAATTCTCCTATTGAGCAAAACGATGATGTTAAAATAGAATGCATCCAATCTAATCAAGATATATCAGGATTACTGGAAAAGAAATCTGTTGATCTAATGTGTATAATTGATGAAATTCCTTCTTTTGAAGATTTTCCTAAATATGATTAGTATGATGATAATTATGTTCTCCAAATTCAAGCTAACTTCACAGAGCAATCACTAGCTAGTTTGTGGGATGAGGAAGTTCAGTTTCAGCAGCTCAAATACAGTGATCAAATAATACACATCAAATATGGGAGTGAAGAAGAGAGTTCATAAATTTTGAAAGAAAGTTCTTTACCATTATGCTCTAAAGCATTTTAGTTTTTAAAGGATGAACAACCCCTAGAAATCTATGAAGTTCCATTAAAACCCAGATATAATTTGCAGCAATCTTTCAAAGTTTTTCATGATTCAATAACAGATATGTTGGATAATGAATGCATTCAAATTTTTTCTCCATTATTGACTATGAGCTTCAAGATCAAGATGATAAAAGTTTCCTCAAACAAACATTTTCATCAGTAGAAATATCATCACAAAGCTTATTTGAAACTATGAAAGTATCTCAGAACAATCATAGGTTGATTTTGCAAAGAAATAAAGTTAAAAATGACAATTTAGTCTCATGGCATGTACAGTTATTTAGATCAGTTAAACATTGGTGTATATACCTTGGAAGATCCTTTTTAAAAGTTTCTAAAGTCAACAAAGGAAATCAAGTATTTCCTTATTCTCTCATTTGTTGACAAATTTCTAATAGGTTGTAGAATTTCAGTTTTGACAAACAACAAGCACATGCAACAAAATCTATCAAAGTACATAATGCTTGAATGGTTGCATTGGCTATTTCATTTTACCTAACCAGCAGTTGGACAACTGATTAGAGTAAGTAGGTAGGATTTCAGTTTATTTTAGTTTTCAGTTTTCATCCAAGGAAAAGGCCCTAAGATATTGATGATTTAGTAGTTTGGTTTAAAGGTTGCAACACCTTTTTAATCTAAGATCATATTTCAGTTTGCAGAAAAAGGTGTAAATTCAATTCAAGAGTTTTTAGTCATAGAATATGCATGTTTGGGATTGACCCAATGGATCAGGCTACTAGTCTTAGAGTTCTTGATATTTCACTAGGAAATGTCATCCCCATGTGGAGCCACTGTTAGGGTCCTATAATAATAGGGTTCATAAAATTTTGAATTGACTTTGATAAGTCTTGTAAATATGTAAATACCTTGCTTTCTGCAAGTTGTTTTCCCATATTTAAAAAAAATGAAAAATAATAAAAAATCAAAAAGAGGGTAAAAGTCCCAAAAGAAAGATCAAAGGACTTAGAAAAATATATACCCCAAAAGAAGAAAAGAAATAAAACCTGAAAGTGAGCAAGTCCAAATGACACTACTTTTACTTTTTACTGCAAGAATAATGATTATGTGCAGAGTGTCAATAAATGCCATAATCCATGATTAGTTAAATAGTTTAATTTTAACTTATCATGTTTTCAATTTCATGTTTTAGATAGTGAATAAAGATTTGTCAAAATATTTAAACTTGACAAATCAGTAGATAGGTAGAGAATAATGAGGAGCTCAAAAGTTTAATCTGAGCCCTCGGATGAAATAAGTTAGATTTATATTAGTTTTATGTTTTGAAAGAAAATGTTTTAAGGTTGCAAACCTAAATGCGCCTGCAAAATGAAGAAAAAATGTTAGAAATAGAAATAAAGTTGGGTAGGTAGAAAGAAATGGAGCAATCATGTAAATAATACATCATCCGGCAAAATCACTAATTTCCCCTCCCCTATGAGTATTC
Source organism: Pinus albicaulis (assembly GCA_034641835.2). Lineage (NCBI taxonomy): Eukaryota > Viridiplantae > Streptophyta > Pinopsida > Pinales > Pinaceae > Pinus > Pinus albicaulis. The sequence goes on from CM076575.1 coordinate 1,653,341,318, forward strand.
AGTGTTCCAAGCTATCAGTCAAACGGGCTTAGAGAATTTCTCTGACTTTTGTTCGGACCAGACCCATGTCTCTATGACTGGTTAGTTGAAAATATTGAGTTCTTATGTTAAATCCCCATTTATCATCATTTACCCTTCATTCATGTACTAAAATCCCTTTTTCCTAAGTAAAAATACATTCTTGCTTAGTAAAATTGTAATCCCCATATAATTAACTTCATCCCTTCATAAGCATTAATAAAAACCTACAAAATCACATTTATCCTAAGTATTATTGAAAGAAATATAAAGATGAGAAAATGCTTGATTATTATGTTATACTAGGAGATAATGTGTATTTTGTTTTACATTTCACTCCCCTCTCATATTAACTTTGGACATATTCTATTAAATCCCTAAAAAATACCCTTTCCTAATTATTAATTCCCTTATATTCAATAATACAACAAGAAACCCACTATTATAATGTTTATGACCAAAGTATATTACACATGTGTGCAAATAAAAATTCCAAGTTATAAAGCCCTTTGGTCTAAAACTATCTATATTTTTATCCCACCCCTATAGTTTAAAAACCATTCAAAAAGGTTCAAAAACTATATAATATAACATATCAATATGCACATTTGTGAAACATTTTTCATTAAATATTGCAAACCTAACCCGCCATATATATATATATATATATATACACACCATGTATAAAGCCTGGACCTTTGTATATCATGATCAAAACATTCATTTTAAACCTATCTCCGCCGATATATGAAACTATGGTTTAAACATGCTTTGAAACACTTATTTCATAAAGTTAAACCTTTTCGCTGCACTTAAATCCACCCCGGTCCCACTTTTCTGCTCCATGCACCTCCCGAAATGATCCCAGCTGTTCGCTTCCAACCTTTAGATCCGATGGTTGAGGAGCGATATCGCGTAAACAACATGCCCAACTGCTACAATGAAAATTCGATGCGAAATAGGCAGTTTTCTGCTGACCCCTCCCCTCCACGTGGCCTCGTCTGATTTGATCGCGTGAGTTTGGCTCAAAATTACTTACCACTAAAAAGCAATGCGATAAACCTCCTATTTTATGCGCCTTTTATTATTCCAAAACCACTTCCTGCAATGATGTGACTTGCATTCAATGCAGACGCATATGATTTAATAAAACCTTGGTTAACCATTAAATCATTCATCTTTTACGTTTAAACCATTTTTTTTGCTTTCCCCGACTGTATAAGCTTGCAAAACCCCCTGATACCCATTTTCACCTAGAACCTCTGAAACTGCCCAAGAACCTGTAAAAATTGTTGAGGAGCCGCACTTGCTCTTGATCAACCACTGAAGCCATCAACTCAACCAAAACCTTAGAAATTGTTCCAAAGCCCAATACCTACATATTACAGGTATTTTTCTCAAATTGAAACCTGAAATCGATTTTAAAGCCTTAAAAGGAACAAACACTCTCAGAGTTCAATAAATCTATTAAAATAAACTGCTAAAGCCCCCAAAATAGGCCAAAATCTAGCAAATTCTTCCCAGAAACCCTGTTTCTTTGTTGTGCGCTATTTTGAGGAAATTTGTGAGTTTTCACAGTTTAATGATCTATTTCAAGCTTAAGTCAAACCAGAAAACCTCTGCAGGTATCCTAAGCCTCTTTGACCTTTTTTCAAAAGAATTGTTGGCCTAATTTTCCATTAAAATACTCAGGAAACCCTTGTTTCTTATTTTAAACCAGTTAAAAGCCTATAAACTCTTTCACAGACTTAATTTCGAAAGAAAACCCAAAGAAAAACTATACTTTGCTAAATTTGTCCAAGAAATCCTTTGCTAAAGCAAATCACTTCTGCAAACTATCTAAACTTGTAGAAATAAACCAAAATGCCTAAGAAGCAGAATAGAATAAATCTTGATAGTTCCAAAGTGCCAAAATAAAATCTAGTACAGTGACCACTTAAAGCCATTATCACCTCCCTGCATCCAGGGTTTCATTAACAAATTATTTGATTTTTGCAGGTCATTAGAAAAAGGAGAATTTGGATAAAACAATCTAAATACTAGTTAAAAGATCAATTTTAATCCAAGAATTCACAAGGAAATGAGTTTGAATAGGTTTTCCTAGAACAAGAATATTTCACACAGTAAACAGAGCAGTAACAGTTTGCAGTGAAAGCAGGGACAGTTAAAGTGTATCAGATGAAAGTCACAGTAAATGTTAAAACAAAGTTACAAAGCAGTCAAGGTAAAATAGTAAAAGTAAAACATGGAGGCAGTAAATGGTAAAGAAAGATGAAAATACTTTCAACAACAATGAATTTTATCCAAAGTGAAAGTAAAAATAGTTAAAAGAACAGTAAGGTTAAAAGATGAAAACAGAGCAAAAAGGGACATTTTTGCAGAAATTTCATGTTTAAGTCATTGTTTTGCAGAAAATATTGTGACCAATAAAAGACGAATTTTGCAAAAATTAAGGAGGTTTATGTTCCTAATATCTCCAAATACAAAAACCGCTCTCACTTTTCTAACAAACATTATGGATTTGGAAATATTAAACAATATTTGAAAGCACTTTTTGCAGAAAATTCTTGTTAAGTCATAATTTTGCAGAGCATATTGTGGTCAATAAGAAATACATCTTAATAAATAGAAGGAGGTTTTTGTTGCTAAGAGAACCTTATACAAAAACCTATCTCAATTTTTTCACAGGTATTACATAATGAGAGATACATGCACATATTTACAGCCTATTTGTTAGACTGTGGAAAACTCTGTTTTACACATCTTGTTTGCAGAGCCTATTGTGAACAGTTGGAGCATAATTTTACGAAACTGAGAGAGGTTTATCTCAAAAAAATATCTATCTACAAGAACCTCTTTCACTTATTACATATATATTTCGAATTGAGAAATAAAAAGGTGTCATTGGACCCAAAGTTTGCAGAATTGCTGGAGCAGAATGCACAAAGAAAGGAGACAATTATTGACTTGGATGCCTCATCATCAACTAAGAGTTGAGATCAAATTCAAATTCTCCTCTTTTTAATCACCTATCCATAAAAAATAGTGCCAAATAGGTACATTAGTTTTGAGTGTCCTTTACTTAAGTTCTATTTATGTAAAACAGTTGGAGATATTTGTAAACCAATCTTGATATTTTTTCAAGATATTCTAGTTTAGAATTTGTATAAATACTTCAATATTTGAAGTATTTTGGTGCAATAAAATTTCTGGAGATTACTATATATATTTTCTTTGACTTGAAGGCTTTCGATTTCGATTTTGAGCAACAGATTGGATCACCCTTTTGGCATCATACTTCAGGATCCCTGTGATAAGCTATCTGGAGTGAAGTACTCTCTTAAACTTGTCATTGTTATCTTCTTTTGTTTCATGCATACATTTGTGTTTTAATTCTAAATATGAATGTATAAGTAGGAGTATTACTATAGGACATGTTAATAGCACCCTGTTTTTAACTAGTTATCATTTCTTTGTTTTCTTATGATTTTCAGTGCAGGGAATTCTTCATTGCTCCCCCTCTCGTTTGACCTCTATCTTATACTTCCATTTTCCAGATTTAAGGATTCTTAAGTGCCCTTTATCCTGACCATACCATCTCAAAAAACATTTTTCCCAAGATCTCTAAGGATTATCTACCTTGACCTGCAAACATTTGACCTTTTAGGCTTTGATCCTAGTTCTGTTAGCTTGACTTAGACTCCATAGCCCAATGGACAAGTAGATTTCCCTCTATCTACCCTCCAAGTGAAGTTTTCCCACCAAATCCAACTAAACGAAACCAAATCTGCACTTTAATAACTAGCCTAATATTCAAAACTAAAACAAAGTTAAATCTGAAAGAGAGAGCCCTCTCTAAACCCTAGGAAGGCTAGATCCTAGAGTTTGAAGTAGGTTTTTGGTTACCTCAGACTATTTCTTTCTTGAACCTGGAGAAATTACTGAGTGATAACACCCTCCACCACATTCACTAGGAATTATGGCTCGTTTTGGACCTTTAGTTCTCCCTGGTAATCTTGCTGATCTACCTCAAGGATATGGCCAAAGTCTTCCCCCTTTCAATGAAATCTATGAAATCACTACCTGTTAGCACATGGCTAAAATCACAACCTTTATAGTTAGACATAGATGATGCCAAGATGCAAATCATCGCACAAATTTTTCAAGTGAAGTCAAAATTTGGTTTCGTGCCCTAGTAGCTAATTCTATTAGGACTCCTGCTAAACTAACTGATGCTTTCTTAGCCAGGTGGGATGAGAAGAAAAACCCTTTACGAATCCTTGCTGAATATCATTCCCTGAAACATAATCCCAATGAATCAGTTCTTGATTACAATTCTCGATACTTCAAAATCTATAATTCCATCCCAAATGAAATGAAACCACCTCCTGGTTTAGCCCTTATGCATTATCCAGATGCTTTTGACCCAAATATGGACTACTAATTGAGAGAAAGAAATCCCACTACCCTCGAAGAAATGATCAAAAATTTAGTGAGTGTTGAAGCTAATCTTTTGATTAAAAAGTCCAAACTTAAAATTGAACGCAAAGTGACTATCAAAGAGGAACATTCCACTTTATCAGACAATAAATTTGATTCCTTGCATAAAACCATGGAGATAATGGTCGATAGGATGTCTATTTCAAATAGATAGACAGAGCCAAAAATCAGAAATATGAACTTTCGAGGCCAACAACAACAGCCTCAGTTTCAAATAAAGTAGAGAGAGCAAAGAGCTCACGAAACACAACAGTAGCAGCAAATCAGAACACCACTGCAACATAACTATGCTTAGAGTGATGAAGAGGAAGAACCAATAATAGATGAGAACCATATTTTCACAGCCGATGGTCAGCCCATATTTCTCACCGAGAATGAAGAATATGTGGAAAAAACAAGTTCACCTAGTGACAAAAATTTCATAATGGCGAATGATCATCAGTTAGAAGTAGAATATGATGACTATCAGAGAGGATACTCGAATGCATTGAGTTCCCAACAAAGGAAATACTAGTTGAGGAGCTGAGATGTTCCAATAACTCCACCTCCGAAGAATATAGTTCAGCAGAAAGAGGCACCACCAAAACAAGTTCAAAATAAGGGTAAAGATATTGTAGCTCTGAATCAGAACAGAAGCAATCAACCTTCTACAAGTGCACCTATCAAGGAAAGAGATATTCCAATAAAAGAAGCTACAACAAGAGATCATGTTGAGAAAAGGGATGTTATCATAAAAGAGGTAGTTAAAACTATACCTTTTAATTTAGAGTCAGAATTTCTAAGTTAAAGGTGTTTATTCCTCTTACTAAATTGGTCAAAATTAATAAATAAAAAACTCATGTAGTTAAAAATTTGAAAGTTGACCACTTATCCGACATGGTTAATGTAGAGGATGATCAACTTGAGTTAATATTTGGTCCTGCCATCGATGGTCAGTCTGAAGATTGTGAGGTCCCACCATTTTACCTAAGTCTTAAAGTTCATTAGTGCATCCTTCATAACACTATGTTAGACTCTGAGGCCTCCCACAACCTCATGCCCAAAGCTATCATGGAGAAGCTTGGCCTTGACATAACCCCCCCATATCATGATATATATTCTTTCGATTCTGGTCATGTCCATTGTTTGGGTCTAATCAAAGATCTAGTTGTCTCCCTAGAGAAGATCCCAACCAAAAATGTCCTTATGGACGTGGTAGTCGCTGATATTCCACCACGTTTCGCTATACTATTGTCAAGATCCTGGGGGTCTAAATTGAGAGGTACACTACAGTTGGACTTTTCCTGTGCCACCATTTCTGTCTTCGGTCAAATGAGAAAACTATACCGTGAGAATAAAATGAAGTACATGATCACAAACAAGGAAAGGCTTAATAATTATCCTATAAACACTATACATACAAACTTAGAGTCATTGATATTGTACAATGATTATGGATTAAATGATGTTGATTGTCAATTAGTAGAAATAGAGGATGTTCTTGAAGTTTCAGATTGCATTAGAACAGTGTTAGAAAAAGAGAAAGAGAATCTACCCATTATATTCGAACAACCATCAAAGAAGGTAGATGAAAGTTCAAAGCAGCATAATGAATCAGATCAAAAAATTGTGTCAAATCAGAATCAAGAGTTACAATACCTTGAAGAAGAATATGGTGTTTGGAGCATGGACTTTGATGGTTCCTTTGGCAAAGATAGGGCTAACATTGGTTTATGGATCCATAACCCATTTCAACACAAAAATAAGGTCCCCAAAAATGTAAGTTTCTGTTCCTACAAACTAGCATTTGATTGTACGAATAATGGGGTTGAATATGAAGCGCTCATTACCGGTTTAAAAATTTTGAAAAAATTGGGAGCTAGGAGAATTGCGGTCTACGATGATTCAAAGCTGGTGATTAAACCAATCAAAGGTGAGTATCAAGCTAATCATCCAAAGATGAGGAAATATAGGAATGCAGTGCTTGACATTTTGAGAATGTTTTCAGAATATACACTTAAGGTAGTGCCAAGATTGCAAAAATTGATGGATGATTCATTAGCCACTTCTTTGAGTAATTTTAGATCTACAATGTTTTCAAATAAAAAGTTTGAGATTCATATAAAGCAGAGTCCTGCCATTCTGGCTAACTTAAAATTTTGGCAAGTTTTCTGGGATGATAAACAAGTGAACAATTTCCTTCAAAGTGAAGGTGAGTTTGAGAACTGTTCTATGGACGAAGTGTATGACAAGGATGACCAAGTTATTGAGACAAATCAGATTGACATACTTCAGCGCAAGGAAAATAACATTCCAAAAGGTCTCATACATTTGGAAGAGTTATTTGATCAAGATGATGTGGCAAGAAAACCTACTTTGGTCCCCACATAATAAGGCGTAGAAGATGTTAATATTGGAACAACGGAGTAGCCAAAATTCATCAAACTTTCAAAGTCTTTTCCACCGAGGTAAAGCCTAAATATGTTGATATTTTTGCTGAGTTTTCTGAAATTTTTACTTGGGATTATTCAGATCTGAAAGTGTACAATAAAGATATCATTCAACACACCATCCCGATCAAGCCAAATCAAAATCCTTTTAGATAGAAGCTCAATAGAATAAATCCAAAGTTGTTTCCATCCATTGAGAAGGAGGTAAACAATATCTATAAGGAAAGCATCATTTTTCCAGTCAAATTTTCAAATTGAATCTCCAATTTGGTTCCAGTGCAGAAGAAGACCGACGAAATTCGACTATGTATAGATTTCAGAAATCTGGACAATTTGTCGTTAAAAGACAATTACTCGCTTCCCAAGATGGACCACATACTTCAATGAATTATAGGAGCTAGCATGATGCCGTTGTTTGATGGTTACTCAAGCTACAATTAGATCCTTGTACATGAAGATGATCAACATAAGACAACATTCACTACACCATGGGGTACCTTTAAATATGCTAAGATGTCGTTCGGTTTAAAGAATGCCGGGGCCACTTTCCAGTGTGCCATGGACATAAATTTTGGTAATGAAAAAGATGTCTTCCTTGTTGTTTATTTAGATGATCTGAATTTTTATTCAAATTCAGATGATGAGCATTTACACCATTTTAGAGTTGTGTTCCAATGATGTAAAAAATTTGGGATTTCCCTAGATCCTAAAAAGTGCATATTTTCTATGGAAGAAGATAAGATGTTGGGTCACATCATCTCAAAATATGGGATCCGGATAGATCCTGCTAGAGTTGAAGTGATACAACAAATTTACTTCCCTAGAAACAAGAAGGAAATTCAAGCGTTCAACGATAGGATGAGTTTCCTACGTAGGTTCATTCCCAACTTAGCAGAACATCTTAGAGAGTTAATTAACATGATGAAAAAGGAGAATGATGTTATATGGTATAAAAATTCTCATAAGTCATTCAGCTCGGTGAAATTTTCTTTGACCACTTCTCTAGTGTTGACAAGTCCTGATTATTCACTAGATTTCATTATATTTTCTTTTGCTTCTAAGCATACTTTGGCAGTTGTGCTTATGAAAAAAAAATATAGGACATAGATTACAATAGAATTCTTTAGTGGCACAATAAGATATGCAGCCCTATGATACAACATAATCAATAAACAGGTCTTGGCCTTGGTCAAAGCACTCAAATGCTTCCGTGTTTATATTTTGCGCTCACATATTTTGGCATATGTTCCAAATGCAGTGGTTAAATAAGTACTCATGCAAACAGATCCAGAAGGAATGAGAGGTAGGTGGATAGCAGAAATTTTAGAGTATGACTTTAAGATCAAGCCGACCAAGCTGATCAAAGGGAAAGGCTTAGCCAAGATCATGGCTCAGTCTAATCTACATGCACTTGACATCAATCTCATATCATCATTATCCGATGACGAAGAAGGTGTAAGTCTTGTTCATGTATCCTATCTATTTTCATCATCTCCACAGTATGCTGATATCATTCATGTTTTAAAACATTTGAACCCTCTTCCAGACATGTCAAAAAGTAAGATAAGGTTCTTGAAGCTTAAGGCTTCAAAATACTACATACTAGATAGTGCACTCTACTGGAAGGATTTTGGAGGAGTGTTACTCGATTACTTGGTAGAAGATGAGTCCAAAGAAGTGATGAAGTATTTCCACAAGGGATATTGTGGAGGTCATTTGTACTGGAAGACTATGACCAACAAATTACTGAGAGCGGGTTACTATTGGCTTACATTGTTTGCAGATTTTTACAAGACGGTCATGAGTTTCCATGAATTCCAACTTTTCCAAGGTAAAAATAAGCTCCTTCCTTTAACATTACATCCGATTTTAGTTGAAGCTCCTTTCCAGCAGTGGGGCTTAGATTTTATCGGAGAGATACATCCACCTTTATCTGCTCAACATAGATGGATACTTACTGCCACATACTATTTCACAAAGTGGATTGAAGCAATCCCAACTAGGCAAGATACAAACTTAGTTATAATTCAGTTTCTAGAATCTAACATATTGGTGCCATTGTCGGGGATGCGAAAAGAAAAATATTCCTTGGGAAAGAATGACAAAGATTTAGATCTAATTGTTAATGGTGAACAACAGTTGGACATATATGAAGGCTGAACCATTCACATGGAGACTCCATTGACTGAAAGATCCAGAAAATCAACACTTCATGGTGAATCCACTGCATGAAAATCAGTAGCTTCAAGAATTTTCAAAATGGAAACTTTTGAAAGAAGGTATGATCCCATGAGCCGGGATCACATTCCAGGTTTTCCAAATAAAATTTCTAAGGTAAATTGGCAAAGGAATTTGCCTATGTTTAAAAATGATGATAGGAATGATGCTGGTTTACATCTGGTTAAATTTCACATGCATACACGTAAGTTTAAGGTTGAATTTCCTGAAGATTATATTTTAAAGATGTTCATGGCTTCTCTTGAATGAAATGCATGATATTGTAATGAAGGTTCTCCACCTGCCAGTATTTTTTCTCTTAGAGTTTTCCATTCAATATTTTATGAAGAATAAAAGGAGTCCTACCATTCTTTTTATTTGTTTAATAATTGTTGTGATCAATTTGAGTTTTTCATTCAAAACCTTGAGGATTATTATGATGATAATGAGTTCATGGATGAAGATATCTTGGAGGGTTTGCATGACAATACTTTTCATCACCAAAAATAGAAAGTGTTTTCTCTCATGGAAGAAAAATATGATGTATATTGTCTTGATGTTCATAAATACTTCTCACATGAGACAATTCTTGCAGCAATACAACAATTTGATCAACCAAAGGTTAAAGAAGATATTCAACATCCTTGTGAATATTTAGGAGAGAAATAAGACAATTAATGTGTTATCAAAAGAAAAGAAAAAGAAATTTCTCCTCTGTCTGAAGATGATATAGATCAACTCTTGAAAATTCATATTACAGTCCAAGCTAAAGTAGGTTTGTAGTGTTCACATAGTCAAGAAAGTGTTGGTAAAACTTCTTCCATTTTTGAAAATGAAAATCTAAGTACAAATGAGGAAAATCCTGAAACTATATTTATAGATCATCATGATTAAAGATAATCTCCTTTTTAAATGTTCATATTTGATGAAGTTTAACCTGAACCTGATTTGCCTAAGTATGATAAATCTGAAGATAATTTCGATGAGGAGCTTGATGAAACTATACAGGAAATTTATGTGAGTAAAACAATTTATAATGATGATTCCCTGCAAGGATATCAGCCAATAGATACTATTTTCTTTCATGAAGATGATAGGGATGTCATATTTGATAATCTTGAATAATGTTTCTTGTTTAAGGATGAACTAGACTATGAATTTGAGGAGTATAAACCAGAGAGAGACAAAATTATAGAGATTAAGTCAGAGTTACTCATGCTTCAGGAATTTGTAGCCAACACTCAAATAGAAGAAATTCATACTTCCCTATGCTCTCCTATGGATCAACAACCAAGTGTTATTTCAGATCAGAATGAAGAGTGTGCTTGTGTTTTTGCTGGATCTCGAGACAAGGTAACATTTCATATTTTTGAAGATTCCTTTAATGATCTGCTACAGTTAGAAAAGAAGATGTATTTTCTTGTTTTCATTGACCATAAGCACATTTTCAGTAGACAATTGGAGTGGCCTAGTTTTTGTTTTTTCTGCTTGCTCGAGGAAAGTGAGAGCAGAACTTCAGTAAGTAGCCATTTGCTATATTGGCTACACTGGAAGGATCATTTCACCTAAATCAACAATTGTACAAAAGATTAGAGTAGGTTGGTATCATTTCAGTTTGATTTTATTTTGTTTTCAGCGGCAAGTTTCTTTCAATATTCAGTTTTCTGCAAGTGTGAAGTAGAAAATCTCTGGAGCTCAGAGCCCGAAGTGAAGGCCATGGAGCTTCATTGAGTTTCTACCATTTCCAAGTTCAATTTTCAGAAAATTAAGTTAAGTTTTAAGTCATTTTTCGAGTTAATTTCAATTAGTTTCAGTCAGTTTGTGTCATTGGGTTGTCAATAGCTAGTCCTGCATTTCAGTTTGAGTTATTTTTTGACCGTATTGGCCCAATAGAAGAGGCACTGATATGCAAAATTCAGATATCTGTGGTTCTTGAAACCTCTTTCAGATCTTCCATCCCTAATAAGGCCAATGTTAGTGTCATAATATGCATTCTTCCATCAATGATCAAAATCACTCTTTTCATTTTCATTTTAGGTGTCCCACTTTGAAATTTTTATATCATTCCATTAGGTCATGCTAAAAATTGTTTCACTGATGGTAGTCCTAATCATAAAAATTCACTCTCCCTCATAAAATCTCATTTTCTGGCTCACCTTCATGTCTTTCTAAGCATAATAACATTTTTTAAAAGTCTCATTTCACCATGTCTTATCTCAGTTAAAGTCAATCATGGAAGTCAGGTCATTCAAGGTCCCATTAGGTTATTAGGTTTTATTTTTAAAGGTCCAAAAATGCACCATTTCATCCCAATGAAGTTAGAAAAATGTGTGAGAGTGACTCAATAAACATTTTATTTTCATCTACAAAAGATTATCAACATGTAAATATTATATTTTTAAGTTTGTAATTTTGATTTTTTTATGATTTTCATATCAAAATGTCATTTTGATATGAAAATAGAGATATAATTTATTTTTAATTTCCTATGTAATTTTATCTTTTCTATATGTAATAATTTCAACCCCTAGCTGCCAACTAAAAATATACATGCCAAGCTGAAAGAGAAAAGTGTCAAACTCCATCATCTCCATTTTGCAAGAGAGAAAGGTCAGATAAAAGGGTAATCAACAAATGGTTCAGAAAAGTGAAAAAAGACATTAGAAAAGTGGGTTTTAAAATTAAAATTAAATTAAATTTTCTATTTATGACTAAAGGCATAAAATCATATTCATTTTCCTCTTTAAGAGATCAAGCCAACACTCCAACGACAAAAAAAAGATCGAAATTTTGAGCAAAATTAGAAAAGGAGAAGAAGCAAGGGCGCAATTGTGCAGAGAGGGCACAAATCAGTTGAATAGGGAACACATATCCTGAAAAGAGGTCACAAATACGTTGCTAATGGCGCAAATGACCAGCAAACTTACCAAACCATCCTAATGATCAGAAACTGCCTTCCAAAGTGTCTCAACTCAGTCATTCACCTATAGAAATCTAGTAAGAGGAATTTTCCATCAAAATCATCTTTTCAAAGTTATATGTGTTCAAGTTTTCAATTGAAGTTGTAATGTGGTGTTTTTTGTGAGGAAAACCCCTAGTTTTTCTCCCTTGCACCCAAATTCCCAAAACTCCACTTCTCTTACACTCCATACCATCCATAAAATCTTAAAATTCATTCCTTAAACCCTGTTATCATAAATCCCATCCCTAAGTTACTAATTCCTAAAACCCTAAGCCCTAGGTGCTATTCTAGACCTAGGCTCCTAAATCCCAATTCCCATCACTCTTGCTCCTATTCCATTCCATATTCCTAGTATCCCTAAACATTACTCCCTATCCCCTTCCCATATCACATATCCCTATCAGAGATCTCCATCGGTTTTCCTTTCCCATCTCCCTATCCCATTTTCCTTCCCTAATCCCTATGGTTTTAAACAAAAATACCATGGCAACAGAAGAGGAAAAAACATCATTCATTGAAGCAGAGGAAACACAGATAAGCAGGTCAAAGAGAGGAGGAAGAGTGCTCAGACTTGAGCCTTCTAACACCAAAGAACTCTTAGCTTCTCCATTGACTATCACATGTTTTAAACATGTTGGCTGCTATGATTGTTGTGATAATGTTAAGAGGGTTAAACACAAACCCATGCTAACTAGACTGTTCATATAAGGACTCCATGAAAATCAAGTTAAATTAGATGGGGTCACTTTTACCTTATCTACTGCTGTCATTTCAGATGCTATAGGGATTCCTAATGTTGGGGATAAATGGTTCAAGAAAGGTAGATTGAAGAAACAAGATTATGACTTCTTTCTCAAACCAAGAAATCAAAATCAAACAAAGAGATTCTTACCTTTTTCACACCTCTTGGACATATATGCACCTATGATGAATATTATAATGAAATATCTCTCTTGTGAAGGCAGATTTTCAAGGCTCTATTCCTATCACATCTAGCTCTTGATGCACTTCACTAGGGTAAGGATGCTTAACACACCCTATTATATTTTCTAGGGTATAGAAAAGATGGCATACATTGCTCAGAAGAAGGATTATGAACAGAAAATGAAAATCCTATTCCATCAATCCCTCATAAAAATCATAGTCCTCCACCATCTTGATCAACTAAACATTGCATGGAGCACCTTCATAGCCAATGATATCTTCATTGAGCCATCCATTTAGCATGCACAACATGTCCCTTCATAATCTTAGCCCATGATTCACTCATCATCATTAGATTAGTCCTCTTCACTTCCTTCATCTCCATCTCATCATGACCCTTCATCTCAATCTCACCATGATTTTGGGTCACCTAGCAGGATAGATGACATTGAGCCTAAGTGGGCTAGTTTGGTTGAGGTTGAGCCATTTCCAAAAACCTACCAGAGAGGCTATAGGCATGTGTTTTCTTCAATTGGAGTGAAAGGTTCCATGCCTTCAACATCAACACAGCAGGTGGATAAAGGTAAAGAAAATGTCATTGAGCCACACATTCATGATGAGGAGGACAGTCATGAAACATAGCATGAATTTCAAATTGTTGACCTAGAAAAGGATGAAGAAGAAAAAATCACAAATGCAACAATCAAAGGTAAGGATGCCAATATTAGTGACCTCCAAACTAATCTTGACAGGGCTAGATATGTTATTCACTTTCTTGAGCAAGAAAATGAGCAGTTGAAGAACAAAAATGTCATTGATGAGGTGAAGTACTTCACTGCTCAAAGGGAGGCTCATAAGGCCACAAAAATGATAGATGAAGCATTGAAAAAGTATGGTTTTCTTTATGAGGAAGAAGAACTAGTACCAAGGCAGAGACCTAGAACTAGAGGGCTGAAAATAGCTCTAGCTCTAGAGAGACAAAGGGAAGCTGAGCTAGTTGACTAGCTAACCCTAAATGAGTAGCTTGACATAGAAATCAATCAGAACAGGGAACCATGGCTTGATAGAGCCAATATATACTTGGAGAAGCTGCTGTAAAAGGCCAATAAGGATAATGAATTGTTAAGGAAAAAGGTCAAACTTCATGCTCGGAAAGAGAAAATTGCATTGGCCAAGCTCCAAAGAGCCAATGCCAAAATTGAAGATTTAACCAAGGAGGAGGAGAAAAAGTTGGAAATCCTTGCTGAGGGGTCCCTACAAGCTTAGACACACCTATCTCAGCTATTCCAACATTTTTGAGGCATTTTGCAACTTTTTTCCAAATTCTGGAAAACTCTGTGGTTTTTGAGGCATTTAATTAGCAGAAAATTGGGCATTTGTGCAACACCCTAGGCGCTAAGCAAATAATTGGCACACTTTTTGAGGAGAAGGAAGGCACCATTACATTCATAATGACTCATAAATCTCAAAAAACCATGTTTCTAGCCTTGGTTTACATTTCTGATGGGTGAGAAGCCTAAAAATATACGAAAAAATGACATTTCTGCCCCTTTTTTCACCTTGGCGTGGCGCAAATACCCGTCTTGGGAGATCAGTTTTTTGAGGGAAAAAATGACCTCCATTTTTAGAAATTGAGGCATATTTAGAAAGAGGAGAGACAGTGCTTTCCAACAAGCTATCTTGGGCCTCATTTGGACACTGGTAAGGCCTTAAAAATTGGCCCTGAACACATAGGGCGCAAATGACATTAGGATGGTGCAAATGCACAGTGGATGGCGCAAATGTCAAGTTTTCAGATTTTTTCAAAATTTCTCTCAAGTTTTGACTTTTCTTCAGAAAATAATCTTTATACTCATGTAATTTATCATGGTAAAATGTAATTATGTTTGATTTTACTTACCTAGGGTATATTCATAGGGTTAAAGTCATTAATGAGTCATGATGAATTAGTGCAATGTAATGAGGAGTGAGTCACTTGGAGCATCCTACACTCCAGTTTTCAGTTCAGCAATTAGTGGATCTCATCCTCACCTCATGGATTCGACCCATGAGGATGAGTGAAGCTTGTTTTTATGTCTATTTAGCCCCTTTCTTCACACTAGTGAAGGGCTAGAATCAGTTTTATGTTTGCTAGTTGATCAAGGAAACTTTTGTACCCAGTTTGGCCAGCTAATAAAGAGTAGTTGCAGCTAATTTTATGGGATACTTGTGGTATTGAATGTCTATAATTGTCTTATATTTAGTATCATATGTTTGAAATTATTGTATTCATGTTCACTTCATTTCTATGTTATGATCTTTTACAAGTTAGATAATTAGAATACATGTTAGCACATGCTCTATTTTGGGTAACTAGTCATATTTTGTTCATCTTCTTTTGTCTGAGAAAAATACATCTCCTATGATTTTCTTAGCCTTCTTACAGCTTCAACACCATTCCATAACAATTATATTCAAGCGATAGGCATTATACCTACCTTGCCCCATTGATCCCTGCAACCCTAACTCATTTTCCCTGACCTAGATTTCCTTGACCTAATTCCTTCATTTAGCGATTTCCCAACCAAATCAAATAAAAATAAACCCCTGTGCTCTATATCTAGCCTAAAAACCCTAATTTCTCCAGCTCTCCTGGTTGTGACCCTTTTGGAGAGAGCCCTCTTTGATTTGATAGGGATATCTATCAAGTCAAAAGCTTGGTTTTTGGTTACCTCTATTGGGATTCCTTCTTGATCCTTTGGAATATGGCGGAGTGATAACACCTTTGAGATGACTTCTTCTAACTTTTGGTGCTATGCTGCCTTGACCTCATGCTCCTGGATATCAACCTGTTTCTCCGCATCCATGCTCTGTCGCTCTTGATGTATGTCTTGAATAATCAGAATGACACACTATTATATGATATTTAGCTCCTCAGCGATGCTCTAGTGAAACTCATGCAAGGCATGTAAAGGCATCGTTGCAAGATTTAATGTTGTGTTTTGCCATTGGGTCGCCTACTTCATCTGATTATATGTGTCAAAATGCAACGTGCCTACAGGAATAGAAACTGCGTAGGTCAGTCAGCGCCAACTCCTATGCAGTGGTACTTGGTCCAGCTCGGGCCCTGCTAGGTGAAACCACGCTCGCTTGCAACGTGCTTTCCTGCAACCCTTTATGGACATATTCAAATAATTTCTTGTACTGCTATTCAATGTTTCCCAAAAAGTCCTCATTGACTTGGCCCACAACATCCATGATTTTGTCAATGTCCCCCTCAATAAGGACCATGTCTCTTGGACCAGTAGATTTGTTGAACTTGAACTTCTTACATGCGCCACCCTTCTGTGGCTTCCTTATCTTGGTGGTAAAAGGGAAGGAGGGGTCCAATGTATCTGTGCCCAGATCACCACCAATAATATCATCCCCTCCTGTATCTAGAATCTCCACTTCAGTATCCTTCTACCCGGTTGGCGTAGTGGGATTTTCCCCACTCGTTCTTGCCTTCTCCGTGCCTTCCTGCACTAGAGTTAACCACTCACTTGGCCCTCGGATGATGATGACCTCGACATATTCCTCTTCGACCATGTTAGGAGCTCATACCAGACCCTCGCTAGGTCTTTCTTCACCTATATGTCGACATGGTGGAAGTCTGCCTTGAACTCCGCAACTTGTCGATACCATTCTACTATGCTTGGTGATAGACGGGGATTTTGGCTGATCACTATCCTTAAGCTCATCTCTACTCCGACGCAGAAAAAATTGTTAGACATAACCCTCGATGGTTCATTCGAATGACATAGTGAAGGATATTGAGCTTCTTCGTAGAGATAAGGGTCTACAACATTGAATTGCGACCCGTCAGGTTCCCTCCATTCCATTAAGGAAATTATAAGTAGAAGCCATGCGTAGTTGAACTGGTTTCCATCTTCTTGTGTGACCATACAATATTCGAGGAGCTCCTGACATAAATAGCCAGCCAAATTGTTTACCATGCCCTTGGCACACTCCATAATAGGTGCGAAAGCCTCCTCTCCACGGCTATTCCTCATGATGTTTCCTGTAAGGATGTGCGTGACAAAGCACACAGTTCTGTTAGAAATGGAGTTAATGACATAACCCATGGTCCTCTTGGTGAGATCATACCCATTCTTCATCTTATCTGCTAATGTCTAGTCTTATATTTTACCCAGAAAAGCCTCCACGAGGTCCAATCCTTGATAGGGAAGGGACGTAATTCTCTTGATAAACATCTACATAATGGGGATCTTCTTCCCCAACCATAAAAAACTATCGTGCACCAAGGCCAGCAATTGGTGCACAAAAATGGTATTGATGGAAATTTTCCCAAAGTGTGGTACATAGAGCATGTTGAGTATCCATACCTGTTGGATACCCTTTTCCCTTTTCATTGGCTCTAATCGAATGAGTCTGGATGGAAGTGACTGCTGGCATAGATACCGACTAGGTCCAACTGTGGGTACTTGATTCTGTCATTGAAATCCCAATCCTCCATTCTCAACTGGGGCACCTTAGTCAGTAAATCACCTTCAATAAACACTTCTTCAAGAATCAGTGGAGTGAACACCTTGTACTTCACTATGACAGGGTCCTTCACCAACTTCTTAGCCTCCGGCTTGCAGGGAAGAATGTAAGGAGGAAAATTGGAGAGTGGTTCAACCTCCTCAGTGTCAAATTCCTCTGGTGCTTCTTCTACCTCCTCATCCTCATATGATTTGACTTCCTTGGCTATTTCCTTTCATCGTTCCTAGGCTGTCCTAGCTTTATTTTCCTTTGAGGTTTTCTTACGGGGTAAGGAACACATTTCTAGTTTCTTAGGCCTCGCTGATAGAGCCACACCTGTGGACTGCTCTCTGGGTGACCTTGGCCCCGTGACAGTCATTAGTGGTGTAGCCATCTTGATTTACCCTAAGCCTCATTGAATAAATTATCGCTCGATCTCTTCGAAAGTCTTCTTGGACATGTCGTAGCTTGCTCGACTCTCTCACAAATATCAATTCTCTCTTAGCACACAAAGTGTTAGAATTGGAGGCGGGATCCTTCATTTATACAAAATTTCAAATTCGAACCTCATAATCTCCCTTAGACGCTCCTCATAAATGCCGATTTGGTAGCATATCTGGCCGGATATGCCCATTAATTTCGTTTTCCTCACTCCTTCTAATGACCAGATCGTTATCCAATCAATTTTTACTATTCCAACAGTAATATTTTGGACGTTCTCCCTGAGACTCACCCTGTTGGCGCAGTCATGTCCCCCTTGACGCAGTGACCTTCAACTGCACCTATAATCAATATTATGCGTAGCACTTCGACTGTGCTGAATCCATTCTCCACCATGATTGGTTTGCATCTGTTCTTCATGAGATCCACAGATTTCCTCCCCAAATACAGTTTCGGGAACCATGTCTCTCCAAACTAATTGTGGGAAGATTTCGTGAGTCTTTTCCCAATGTGAAACTTGATCTGGCTGTATTAGAGTACTATATTCCTTATTAATCTAGAATACACCTGCCTTCACCTCTTGAAGAGCCTCATTAATGCATTCCCATCCATTCACGAAGCTATATGTCAACAAGAACCCTTCTACCATCTCATCCCAATCCACGGTTCCATGGCATAGCTCTGTTTCAAGATATCATTGTTGAGGTATCATCTCCAAAGAATGAAATAACATGTGCATCGATTTTGGCTGAGGTTTTGCTCCCCAATATTTGGTCCAGTGAGCCAAGTGCTTACACAAATCCATCTGGCCATCATACCTCTCTGCGATCTTTGTATCAACCTGACCAAATCTCATCCTTATCATCTTGCAAAAATCCTTACATCCTCCAAAAATTTCCCTGTTGCGTGCCCCACCATCGGGCTAGGGTAGACCATAAGGCGAAGTCCAAAGTTTCAAACCTCTAATATTTAGGCACCTTTTGCTCAAATTCTTCCGAAAAAAAGACAACATTCCCCGTACCATCATAAAAAGGTAAGTCACGCACTTCTGATTTGACACAACGCAGAGATTTTGTAACCCTGTTACAACGCTTCATGGTCACTTCATGCAATATATTCTTCCAGTGCTCCAACTGTTCATCAGAATCAGACACACATGAACTATTACACTCCCAACATGTTCTTCCATATGCAGTGGGATTAATCCAGTCTTCATCATGCGCAATAAACTGATAAATATGATCAATCACAACATCATTATACCCATGCTAGACAATTTTTTCATAGCGCACACCTTCAGAGGGATCCATTGGCACAAAAACTTGGGTTCCATCCTTTTCAAACACAATATGCCTATTTTTTAGGTTTATTATAGCATCCATGTCATAAGCCCAGTGAAAGGATAACAATGCGGGGTACGAATTACTATCGTCTATGATCTCGATGAACTCAAAGTCAATCAACACATTTGAACCATCAATATCTACGCTGAATCCTTGCAAGTGTCCCATAGGGATGATCTTCTGTTGATTTTTCATTCTTAGCTAAATAGGCAACCATTGAAACTTTGGCTTTCCCATCCGCTCCCATGTCTGTTTCGGCAGAACATTAACATCTTATCCTAGATCCATAATGAATTGATCCATCTCATAATCTCTGATCTGCACATTTAATCACATCTCCCTGCCATTTCTCT
Organism: Pinus albicaulis; assembly: GCA_034641835.2. NCBI lineage: Eukaryota > Viridiplantae > Streptophyta > Pinopsida > Pinales > Pinaceae > Pinus > Pinus albicaulis. Next base: position 1,653,361,008 of record CM076575.1, read on the forward strand.
TCTTGTTCTATTATACTTTGTTTACTATGTGCTGTTCCATTTGCAAATATTCTTTTCCAGCGCAATTTTAAATCATCTCCTGCAATCCTTCTACAACCCTCTGGTCCCTTAACAACTTCATGCACGTCTGTAAAAAATATGTCAGGATCGACGAATCGGATCCCTTTAATTTAACATTCTCTTCACGCTTCTTTTCTATCGGGAACAACTGTCTCTATGTAGTCAATGTTATATCCTTAGGAGTCATAAACGATTTCTTCGCTGCCATGAATGTCTCCTTTTCGCGTTGGACATCAAACCTAATAATATTATCTTCAACCTTCCTTACCCATGTCTCCAACATAGACCTTTGCCCATTTGTGCGGTTCCCTCTAGTATTCATACCAATGTGAATGACTATGTTAACACTTGTATCTCCTTGGGGCGGTTCAACCTTTATCATCTATATAATTTTCTGCGCTAGTTGTTGGTTGTGCTTCTCCTGCATTTTAGCTAAAAAAATGGGTGAATCTTCTATTTCATGACCAAATTACTGACAATACTTCCAGGACACAACAGTAGCATTCTAGCAATATCGAGGAAAGTTTCTAGGTTTTCCATAGTTGTAACAAATGATTTATCCTCACCCTCGACCAACGCTTCCTCCTCGGCCACACCCTCCGCCATGAAAACCTCCTCGCATAGTTGGTGAAGCCATAACTTTGCGACCTTCTACTTGCATTCGATAGGCGCTCGGACTATTCTGTAGCATTAGATCGTAGCTCCTATAATGTTCTTCATCGTGCCTAACCGAACTACAGAAGTTGCAAAACAATGCTTCGACGATCAGTGAATTTTTTTTTGTAATAAGTTACAAAAATCGGTGGAAGGTTGGCCTGCAAATTTGCAGATACTACACCATACATTAGGCCCTGCACTTGGCCCTCCGCTCGATCCATGTTTTAATGGATTTGACATCCCAATGCCCACGTAGTCTCTAAAAATAGGACACTGGTCCTTGTAGTGACCCTCAGCCTTGCACTTGATACACCAATTTTTGGGCGAACCTCCTTTCCCTTATTTAGATCCTAGAGATCCATGTGCAAAATTTCCAACTAAGTCTGAATTTGTTTTACCCCTATTCTTGCATCAGCTAATGCTGAAGCCTCTAGCTTCATCATGATCTCCAGTTCTTCAAACTACAAGGAAAAGATCCTTTAGCGGAGGTTATAAAGGAGGTTTTTAGTGTTATAAAATTGGGCAAAATTGTAAAAAAAATATTTTCTATGACATCTATTTTTGGTAATGGAGGTTTTGATGGAGCTTCTAGCTGAACTTCAACACAACTAAAAACAATTGGGTGGACGGAGGTTTTTACGGATGTTTTTCTCATCGGTGCAAGTATAATGTGTGAACGGACCTGTGCATTTTACCTTGTACGCACGTGTTGTAAATATGCCAAGCACTAGGATGGAAAACAAATTTCGAAAGCCCTGAGGCGTTTAGAAACGTCCTGGTGTATGTCACCCACAAAGACGCACAGGGCTGATATAAGTTGCATGCACTTGCACCATTAAAGTTTAAAAACGCACCAAGCCATTTAGGTGTTGAAAGACACCGGGCCGTTAAATTATACAAACACACCGGCATGTTAAAGGAAAACCATATCAGTGCATAAAACACCTATCCGCTCGCCCGAGTGGTAGTCGTTGATAAAGCACATTGGGCGTTCTAATTGGTATTGGTATTTGGTGCGGTTCCCATAGGTCATAGAAATGCACCGGTGCACAATATCATACAAATGCACCAGTGAGCAGTAACTAACACACACCGATGTTCATTTTATAATTTTTTGAAACATCAACTTGTGACAGTGCAATTATTGTGATTTTTTAAAATTCATTATTCATCAAAAGTCGACACATATCTTATAATGATATTCATATCAATTAAATTTTTATTAGTGCATTTGAATGTGATGTTTGAATGAATTTGTTATATCATATCATATGATTTCGCATCTCTTCATTATAAAATTTAATTAGTGGTGTAACATTTCACAGCAATAATGGAGAACGCAATAGGATAACTTAAAACATATTTTATTATATATATATGAATAAGACACTCTTTGTCATGAAAAATGGGAAAATTATTGGTATCCCTTTGTATTTCAATTGGGACACTATTTCCATTACATTAAACAAAATGTCTGATTTCACAGACAAATATTTCAAAAAATACAATGCCTTGCTTTGATATCCAAACATATTGATCATCATTATTTGTTGGAACTGTTGTCACTGCTCGAGCTACTTCCATGACTTGGGTTATTTGGAGGAATGTTTTGTTCATTGTGTTGATGTTTTATTATTCTTCAAGTTCCATCTACAAATATAAAAATAAAGTGTACTGAGTGTATATACATTGGTGATAATAATGAAAATTGCAATATTAAATAATATACATCAATGTAAATCGAAAAGAAATGTACCATAGCAAGAATTGACTCGTGAACTATACAGATTATTTAAAAACCAAATTTCATGCCATCTTTCAACAATTCATTTGTTGGTGAAATTCCATACTTTGTTTCTTGTAATTTTTATACCCCATAACAAATCATAGATTTAATATAAAATATTGTTTTGTTCTATTAATTATAGACAGAGCTAAGTAAAACAAGATAGATGCTTAGAAATTCCACAATTAATTTATGATATGCCAACATATACTGAAAACCTATATTTAACCTAATGTCAGTCAATTATTTTGATGGTTATTCTTTGTATGGTAGCACCTGTTTGAAGACATTAAACAATGATTGTTGTAAAACAACTTAAAACATACAAAAATTAAATCTAGTTAAGTTGTTATAAGGAAGTAAAAATTACTCACAAACATAGATATCAACCCTTTTCTTCCTTGTCGTCCTATTTTATGTGTTGAATGGGTTCCATTTTCTTTTCTTTTCTGCAAGAAAATACTTGAAAACTAATATTTAATATTAAATTGTTTATTTATTGTACCTAATCGAAAAATTCAATGATTACATATTAAATTTGAAGCACATTGTTGTTCAAATGGCTCCTCGTGCGATGAAATTATGTCCATTTCTTTGACCATCTCCTTGTACACCTTTTTGGACATTCCTACTAGCATATTTCTGATATCAACTCATTCAACCTTTGAGATTTTCATAATCTCCCTGAAAATGTAACATGACAATAAACTATGTAATTTTTATATTGATATATGAAAAGTAAACATAACAAAAGTGATATTTATAAATGATTGCTTTGTAGTAATATATACATATAATTCTAGAAAAACATTTAAAGGAACATTATTTTTTCAATCCTTCTTTTTTTGTTGTACGTTTTTGCTATTAAAAGTCTGACATGTCTCATTGACCAATTCTGTGGAAAATCATCCCATAGTTTAAATAAAATTTGGTTCTTGGAATCATTGGATTTATTTTTGTATTGTAAGTGGAAATAACATCTATACATTTGTTCCACTAAATCCCTCAAAGTTTTGTAAAATTTTTCCCCCTTTCGTTAACCTCCAACACCACTCCAGATGAGCTAAAGAGAAATTCATTTTCATTTGCATGTTCTATTTTTTTTTCTTTTCTTAGAACAACATTCATTTTCTTCGCTGTTGGTCCTTGTAGAACATTAAACATATCTAAATTAATAGATTTTTTGAAACATGTTTTCTAATATTTTTAAGTATATTATTAATAAAAATTGAAAAAAGAAACTCATATTGGATGGATAGTTTTTTTTCATTCACCTGATTCATCCTTCTACAATTTTTCCATCAAGCTTTTACACTCTTCTGGTCTTAGATCAGAAATAATCTTATCAAGCTTTGTCATTTGGTGGCTCTGTGTGGTACACACTAATCAATATATATTAGTTAAACTTACATATAGTTCAAAAATAATAATTTTTGTAAATAATTTACAAAGAGCTTTCCTTTTTGCTTTTCGAGATGTGCTATCAGTGTTTTTGTTAGTTGAACTCTTGTCAACCATTTATTTATAAATATGAAACCTGTACCATTCATTAATATATTTTATAAATAAATCACATACTTTTTAGGTAAAAAAAAAAGAAGTAAAAATCAAGAAAACAGTTCGCCTTTCACAACTTACGCACCGAACTCAGTGCATAGGTTCTTATAAACGCACCGCAAATACAGTAGAAACATCGTATGATGCTCTTTGTTAACAAGGAGGCCTAGTGCATTATATTAATATCAAAACACCAATTAACATATAAATATATATATATAGATATACATATATATATATATATATATATATATATATATATATATATATATATATATATATATATATATATATATTATCAAATCGTGTTTTTGTTAGTGAGAACTGGTGCGCTATACTACAATTGCGCACCCATGCGCTAATTAAAGAGGGTGCACCGATTAAAAAAGATTTTTTAAAAATCATGCAAGGTTTAATGATTGGGATGCGAGCTCTATAAATTTGTCTAGAGTAATTATATTTCATATGCCTATATATATATAGTAATAGAAACCCTAATAATAAAAAATGAAAAGCCCTAATTGTGAAGTCACAAAAACAAGAAGAAGCAAGGGTTTAACGTAAGAATGGATTTTTTTTATTTTTTTTTTTGAGAATTTTTATTAAATGTGAATATGAATAGAGACTATAAATGATTTTATTAGTAAAATGCACAGTAAAATTTAAAATATTTACTATGCATGTATTATATCTAATAGAAACCGTGAAAAAACAATTATTACATTAAATTTAACAATTTTACTATACTACAGGGTTTTTATGTGAATCACCAGATGTTTCAAATTCTGATTCTCTGAATAGTGATGCTGTTCGAAAGTATTTTGTTGCTCCACAGTGCTCTCGTGCTCTCTTGCTCCATGCATGTCTCTCATGCAAATCCCTCCCTGATTTTTTTTGCAAAAATAATGGAATGATGAATATAATTTACTATTTAAAGAACTTTTTTATGAAATTAGATTTATGAAAATCATTTGCCACCCATTTTTCAATTTATCGTTTTTTTTTCACTTCAAAAAAATAAAGTTGTGCTTTTTTTTTTTTCCCGATATTCGATGTGTTTGTTAACTAACAACACCGGTGCGTCCATTAATAAAACCACACCGGTGCGGTTAACAATACATTAGCACCGATAATAATAAGTCCTTTTTTAAGGCACCAAAATTACTTTTAGGTATGTACACAAAAATTTATTGTTGATTTTTCTCAAATTCAGGGAGAAAATATCATAATTATATCAAATGGACATTTCTTCAAAATCCATCTCGTTCCATAATATTTCTCAAAGTCCATCGCAGAGTTCTCCCTATCCATCTCCAGACGTAATTACTTCAAATTTTATTTATATTTTCATTATCTAATTGAATTTAATTTTTTTATCCATGCCAATCAACTGAATAAAATTAGTGTATACAAATTTGTAGGTTCATGCAGATTCAAAATCGAGTTCAGATGCACAAAATATTCAAACAGTTCCAAAACATTGGAAGCTATTATCAAGAGCAGCATACCGCAAGGCGCGGTTGGTAGATGAAAATGGACAACGACTTCACCTTGCTAATTGTGAATGCCACCTTCTAGCCACAATCTTGGGACATTGATGGTAATAACAATTGTTTGGTATAATGTAATTATTTCAATGTTAAACCAATTAATCATGCATTGACATGCTTAGTAATTGATCTCATCGATTTTGTACAAATCATGTTCAAATATGTTTTTTGAAATTATTAGGATTCTAGTGATGATGACTGACCTACCTACCATCTTCCATTTCACCCCATGAAAATTTCAAATCAAGGTAAGGATGAATTAAGAGAAAAACTCAGAGAGGAACGATACCAATAATAGTTGAATCAACCACCTATTCAATTCCCACTACATCCAAATTCACCAATTAGGAATGACTACAACAATAGTAGTTCTTCACAAGTTGGCAATGGAGGCAATCAAATAGAGGTTGGTATGTATGATTAATTAAGGGATACGACTACCATGGAGATAATGTTGTTATATGCATTCCAAAACGATGATCAGCTAGGAGATGATGCTCGTATCGCTAATACCTTTTTCGAAAGCCTTAAATTTGCTTCCACCACCCCTCTATTTGGACATGATGGTCAGTGATAGTCTACCCAGTTGGGTACAATGAGGTTACTGTACAACTTGAAAGAAAATTTTGGCTTTTCGAATGCATGTTTCTAATTTTTTTTTGAGGTAATTGACCATCAAGTCCCTTATATTTTGAGAAATATAATCACACAAACAACATTACAAATGGTCAATTTTATGAACGTTAATAATTATCGGCATTAATGTACATTTAATATTGTCCATGACCAACTACAGGTTATTCAAAGATAAGGTTCTTCTGAGTGATAATGTCTTTCCCGATAGCTGCGAAGAGGCAAAGAAATTGTTGAAAATGTTGGTTGTTGAGTACATATAATATCATGCATGTCCAAATGATTGTGTTCTATATAGAGGAGAATATGAAGACAAAGAGATATGTCCGAAATGTAGGCATGACGGGTATGATAAATAAAAAAATAAGGGTAAATCACGTGGTCCTCCTTTTAATATATTGAGGCACATGCCTATAATCCCAAGGATTCAAAGGCTCTTTCATTGCAAAGAATTAGCTATGTTGCAGGGATGAAATGCCTCACACCGAAGTGAGTTAGGAGTTATGCGAATCGAAACAGATTTAATAGCCATGAAGCATATAGATGATACATGGCCTGAAAAATTCAAGGATTAAGTACGAAGTCTATGACTCAGCATTGTCATGGATGGCGTTGACCCATATTCCCTCCATAACACCAACTATTCTATTTGGCTTGTAGTAGTGATCAATAACAATATCCCCAATGGTTTTCTGTGAAGAATGAACATCTTATGTTGGCTCTCATAGTCCCTGGTAGAAGACAATTGAAGAATATGGATGTCTACTTACAACCATTGGTAGATGAATTGAAGGAATTATGGGATGGGATAAATGTATATGATGTATCAAGACCCATCATAGAAGACAGGTGTTTTATGTTGTATGGAATAGGTGCTTACACGACACATGATTATCGAGGCTTATGAGTTTTCTTTGGTAAATTAAATGTTTATTGATTTGTTTATATACGTAGCAATATTATTTCACATATTAATTATTTAATTCATGTAATCGTTCTGATCTTCATGATATTATTTAACATGCCATGCAAATTGTATACAATAATTTCGTAGGTCTTGTAACAAAAGGGTATTATGGATGTAAATGTTGTGGACCTTCTCTAAAATTTAGATGATCCAACGACCTACGAAAGCCAGTGTATGATTGATCTAGGGTATTCCTCCCAGAAGAACACCCTTATAGAAGAGAAACATACGATTTCAATTTTAAACGATAGAGAACCCAAAGGCCTGCAATAACAATGCCAACTAAATGGCTTAGAGCATATGAGAGAGAGAAGGAGAAGGAGTTCATAGAAATGTTCGATTCAAATGTGGAGCTATGTTAGATGATCCATAATTCTTCAACACCTATGTTGAGAAATTTCCCATTGGGATTAAAAGGAAATATATCTTTTATAACCTCCCATATTGGGAGCATCTTGAGATTAACCACTTATTATATCCCATGCATATATTTAAAAATGTTTCATCTTCTTTCTGGAGGAACATATCATCGAAACAAAGTGACACATTGGCTGTTAGGAAAGATATTATTACTTCAAAAACTAAAAATAAACATTGGCCAAGACGATTAGAAAGTATAGGATCAGAGGCTAGTCCCTCTAATTGGTATTTCAAATAAGGTGATGCTCCATGGATTTTAAAAAAAGATGATCTTTCTTTGGCAAAGGAAGTTATAATGGGTGTGATGGTGCCATCTTCATATGGGTCTTCACTACGATGCTTCTTCACTATGGAAGACCATTTGTCGGGGTTGAAATCACACGACCATTTGAATCTTCTAAGAGTTCATATAATGTCAAAAACATGATTTTATTATTTGTTATATTAATAAATTTTATCCCATGCATGGATCATAAAACATAACTAATTTTGTATATTATTGCATGTTTTTATAACTTTGCAGTATCATTATCCTTTGTTCGTGAGTGGGTGTGTGAAACATGAATCCCCCAAGACCTAGGACGTGCCATATCTAAATTATTTGCATTTGTATGTTGTATCACGTCAAAGGAGTTTAATGTGGCTAGCTTTCCATGACAATGTAAAGAGATAGTTGAGATTGTTTGTATGTTTGAGAAGGAACTGTCGACGAGTTTCATGGACTTGCAAGTTCACCTTCTAATCCACCTAGTAGATGAGGTTTAATTAGTTGGGGTGGTTTCTTGTCATTGGATGTTATTCTTAGAGTGGTACATGAATAAATTGAAAGGTTTTGTTCGATAAAAGGCAAAAACTCGAGTGGTCTATGGTAGAAGGGTACATATTGTATGTGTATTTCTATTATCCCAGTGAGTACATCAAGGAGATTGACAACAGACCAGGTGTGGTGATTTGGGATGATGAAGGGATGAAGACAAAAGAGAAGGGGAGCTTATCCAAATGAATGGAAAAAGGTGCTTGATAAAGAGTAAGCGACTTATGATTTTTCAAATTTACACAAAGTAAATATTCATGTTGAAATTCAATATAATGTACATATATTTTGATTTCATATGTACTATATGTCAATTTGATTTCATCAGTGAATTCAAAAATTGAAGCAATCAATAAATTCGTTCTTTACAATTCCGAAGTGACACAACTGTGGGTCGCATTGTACGAACAAAGGTAAATGAAATGGGATAGTGACAGGAAAGAATTCATATGGTTGAATGGTAGAAGTGTGCCTTATCCCGATCATTCAAAAGAAAATATGCCAATTATATGCCCCAACAGTTGGGTTGCTGACCAAGTCAGAGAGAAATACGGTGCAACCGGTCATTACTTGCGTGCTAAAGAGGATGCGCTAAATATAGCGATTGGGTGCAACAACTCGGTAATAATATATTTATGTACATTTTAAAATTAATAATGTACCTTTGAAAGTTAACATCTATATTTCATATTTTAACAGTTGGGTTATTAGACACATGACACTATGATTTTTTAGATTTTTTATAGGTTCATTTGTTCCCATCTATGTGGGCATATGGACACCATTTTCACACAGAAAATGCCGATTATGGACACATGACACAAGATTGTGGAGTGGAAGTCGATTTCGATCAATCTAGTCGAGCTAGCCACCACGATCAAAACCTAGTACGAGGGACGTTAGGTTACATTAGAAAGATACAATAGATCACTGAAGAGGTCTTCTCTTCTTTCCAATGTGTTATTTTTAGGTGCAAGTGGTGGGACACCTTTGATCAGAATAATGTAAAGGAAGATCGCGATAGTAGACTGATATGTATCAACTCTAGAAATATGTGGGATGAAGCTAAGGAGCCTTATGTTTTCCCCAAACACTGCAACTAGGTGTTTTTTTACCCAGATGTGTTGGATAGGGATTGATGGTTGGTATTCAGACATGACCCTAGATTAAAACATATTTTTGAGAACAATAATGTTATCATGAGAAGCGAGCTAGAAGAAAATGAGGGTGATTATGTGAACATAGAGGGATATTGTACATGTGTTATTTCATCATTTATACTATTTAAGATGGGTTTTTATAAAGAAGAGGACTTAACCTTATAACTAAGACTCTTTTTTTTGAAACATTATAATATGTATTTTGAACTAATTGGTTTGCATTGTGTTAATGTTAAAATTATTTCACTTGATAATTTGTAATTATGTTGATCTCGAAAACAATTCATTGTATCAAGTTTTTTTATTTTTTATTTTTATGTCAATTCCTAAAATATTACAACTACTTTATTGTTTTAAATGTGTGTGAATGATATCTTCAAAATTTAAAAAAAATGTATTAATGTATACTGCTATTTTTGGTATGTAAGATCATAATAAAATAATGATAATTTTAAACATGAATTTATTTGCATTATTTTCTAAACTTTATTATGTTACAAAAAATCATATTATTCTAGATTTATTATTTTACAATTATCTATATTCATCCAAATTTACAATTTTACAATTATGGGAATTTAACAATATGTACGGTATACATTTTACTTACGGTAGTTATGGTTCAAAATTGAAAATTAATTTACAATTTTAGAAATTTAGAAATTTTACTATTTTAATAAAATTGAATCATTGCAATACATACAATTACAATTACAATTTTACAATTTCACAATACAATTACAATTTTACAAATATTTTACATAGAATTACAATTAAAATTAGAATTAGAATTAGAATTATAATTATAATTATAATTTTAAAATTTTACATACAATTACAATTACAATTACAATTACAATCATTTCACAATACAATTACAATTTTACAAATATTTTTAATACAATTAGAATTACAATTACAATTTTACAATTTTACATACAATTACAATTAAAATTACAATTACAATCAGGATGCATACAATTACAATTACAATTTTACAATTTTAATAAAATTGGATCATGAAAATACATAAAATTACAATTACAATTTTACAATTTCACAATACATTTACAATTACAATTACAATTTTACAAATATTTTACATACAATTACAATTTTACATACAATTACAATTACAATTACAAATAAAATTACAATTTTACAATTTTACATACAATTACATTTACAATTACAAATAAAATTACAATTTTACAATTTTACATACAATTACAATTACAATCACAATCACAATCACGATACATACAATCACAATTACAATTACATTATTTAACAATTACCAATACATAAAATTTAATAAATATCATGATTTAATATTAAAAATAAACACCACGATCATGATAACCATCGTACAAACATCATATTCTAAAATACACATTCAAATTCACTAACATCATCTAATCATCGTGATCATGATCATCTATCAAAACAAAAGCATTGTATAACATCATCACAACACAAACATCAAATATACATCTCATGTCAAATAACTACTATCACATACACATCTATCTACAAGCACATTAAATGAACATATCTAACATGACCTAACAATATACACATCATGATGAACACCAACATGTAAATTAAGTACATCAACATGAACATAAAATACATGCACTATATATATATATATATATAAGATATACAGTTGTAATATAACTGCATATAAATGTCAAATATCTGGTGGTACTACATCAATATTATAACTAGTACTAGTTGATGCTTGCTCAGTTGATGGTGCAACTTTCTCAGTGGATGGTGCCTTCTTAGATGGACCTGCCTACACAGGATCAGGTGCTTGCTCATTCGATGGTCGTGTCTACTCAGGACTAGGTGCTTGATGAGATGGTGCAGATTTCTCAGAAGATGCTTGTTGACCAGGATTCAATGTTGGATGCTCATCTCTGGCGCATGGTGAAGGAGGAGGAGTTGGTGTACTAGAATGATGATCACTCCCCTCGTGATCATGATCATCAGATGATCTGCTCTGTCATGCATATCCACAATGCCTATCCCTCCTAGCTACCAGTAGTCTAGAAGCTCCAACGGTATGATGCATAAGGGTCATCATATCGTAGAGAATGTCTCTCCAGAGCTCTGTGAGCCTATGATCAGCCTGGATCACTCTGATCGTAGAAGGGCGGACTCCCTCATCAACAAGAATTCAACACATTCGGTCACCCAAATCCATCCTAAATCTAATGTCCACCCTACACTGCATACCCATGGGTATCTACACCCGAGGATCAAGTCTGTCACCCTGAACCGCCGGCTCCGCCATCTCCTTGTCATGAACTACACCCGGATCATTCGGTGGGGGTGGAATTATGTCGCCAACGAATGTTCAAATATCTACAAAATATATAGTACACAACAATAATTAGACAATTTCATTAAAAAATTTAATAAAAGAAGTTAAAGAACATGTTAGAATAAATTTTATTCTAATTAATTTATTAAGACAATAAAATGAAACTATATTAATTTAAAGAAAACACTAATATTACCTCTAGTATCTGATGGCTCATCCTGTGTGAAGATGATGTTGGTACACCCTCGCCAATCCAAACCCGCATACGGACACACCACCATCACAAATGAGTTATCATCAACACTGGCTAGAAACTCCAATGCATCACTAGATACCCTGGCCAGATAGTTAGATAGGCCCCTCTTGGGCATCATTTAGTCTCACATATGGATCCGTACTTGCAACATCAACCTACGAGGCTGCCGAACAAAAGTATGTCTCGTCTCTAGCAACCTCTCAAGAAATAAAAAAAATAACTCTAAAGAAAAAGGGAAGGTCAACCTCCCACATGCTCGAGAACAACATCTATCTAATGCTATAGAAAATTGCCGCAAAAAAATGGTAGACCATCTCACAAGTCGTGGCATCTGGAATAAAGAATCAACATAAAATAAAAGAGGGAAAATAATGCACTGTCCATCACTAGTATAGTGTGCAATGGTCTTCAGTAGTAGTGAGAGGCACCTCACCTCCTCTGGACCAAATGAAGCAATACGTAACTGATCACCGAACACCTGAAAATATATAGGAGAAACTATATCATCCCTAATGTATCTTTGGGAGTATGCCAACTAACTCCCTGCTCCATAACCAACAGGGAAATTTGGGAGCTGGGGAAAATCCCGCCCTCTCCTAGATAGGCCAGTAATAAAATAGATTTCCTCCTTAGTGGGATCATACAACTAGCCAGGATCGACCTGAAAATCCTGTAGGTGGGAATCCCACCTATAGACCAGTTATCCCAATAACCCATTGTGCCCCTTTAGGGGTGTAGCCTCCTCATAGAACTTGATGAGGACTACCTCCCCTAAGAGAAACTGGGTGGGTTCTGTAATAGGGTGAGGGTACAAAAGTATCTCCCTCTCCCATGCCTCCCATAGCTTAATCATGTTTTAACAGTCCTCCACATTCTCTTGTTGTTCCCTTTTCTCTCTCCATTGACATCGCTGAATGATTCACATATTAAATACATTTTTTTTATTAAATGAGAAATGTATTTACACACACACACACACACACACACACAGACATATATATATATATATATATACACACACACACACACACACACACACACACACACACATATATATATATATATAATTTTTATTGAAAAAAAAAACACTCAATGTGCACAAAAAACAGTAACGCATCGTTACCAGTGCGTACTTATTTATCACGCACCGCTCACGGTGTGCACAAAAAAAGTTCGTGCACCATGGAAAAATGAAATTTTTTTGTGCGGTGTGTTGACCAAACTATCCACCCCAGGTTAGTTTGGTCAACACATGATATAAAATGACTGTATTAGTTTTGTTGTGCTAAGTTTATTTTCAGTTTATAAAAATATGCATACTTGTCTCATTAGTTTGCTTAAGGATTGAGGATTTTAACCATGAATTGTAGACGATTTTAGTGAATTATAAGCATGAAATAAGCACAAATAACACTGAACAATAGTGTAAAACAAAGAAATAAGTCACCACATATAATCTACACAAAAAGCATGATGAAGCAGTTCACCCCTCCTAGGCTACATCTGTCGGTCCAGCTCCCAATGGCATGTTTATCTTTCATTATGCTCAAAATTTTGCAAATACATGTAGTTACAATGCTCTAATGGTTGTTTTATCTGCACCAATGGCTTTAGAATGCTCCAATTAGTCAAAAATGACTCTTCATTCACTTTGAATGGGTGAAAATTGAGTCTCCTAGTCTTTTGCCCATTTACATGTAGAAAAACTCCACTAAAAGTGGAGGAATCCACTTATCTAGAGTAAAAATAGTGATTTCCATAATTTTTTGGGCACGTTGCCAAATTTTCCACCAAAATAACCATGGCAATAAATTTCTGCGGTTGGAGTGGCCACATGCCAACTCCAAACCACTTGTTAATGTAACTTCCAGTGGAACCCAAGGCATAACTAGAGTTTTAAATGGTTTGAACCACGATTGGATAGACTGTTGGTTAAGTTGACCGCATGAAGGTTGTTGTTTATCGTTACCATGTGACATATGTGTTGGCTCGAGGGGTCCTGACCCAGATTCATAGGTTAAGGTTTGCCAACAAACACCTATACTACTGGCCTTTTCGGCAATGACCTGCTTGCGCAGGCCAAAGTCTCACTCGAAGTAGTATGGGAGGGTGCTGGAACCAAGTTTCTGCACCCTGAGAGAGAGTAGGTAAGTCAAACAGATCTGCATTCACAACCTATCGCTTTCGCACCAAACAAATCTATTCGCAGGGTTGTTAACTTTATAATTGCAATATATAGATCTAATATCATGCACATATCTAATTAATAACTTCGCATCCACGTGCGTATCAACAGTGCTCATCATATAGTATCATAACACATCATCAATAGATTACAATTATACCATAACATAGAAAGATTCACAACATAAGTTGAAAACACAACAGTATTTGTAACAGATCCCAACAATCTGCATCAATGGTAATATATCGGATCAGATAACACAGAAATACCTTAACCATATCTACATATCTTAGTATCCAAAGCCCAATACAATCTGACACAGCCTACACACATAGCCAACAGGGTCCGCACACAGCAGGACTGAGGATCTATGTGCACACAGCCAGCAGGAGTCCTTACCCAAACGACCCAAGAACAGATCTAACAATTCGCACTTAGCATCAGAACTTAATCTTTCCTACCTTAAGACTAAAAAATGTTCATCTATTTATGTCGACTTAGCCTACACTTCCAATGGTCTGCAAACCGTGGTTTGCAGAATCTTGGTCCACCCTTGACCCATTACAATGAATTTGGGGCTTTGACCCACCCCAAAACCCCTACATTAGACTAAATAATATCAAAAATATACAAAATTATACAAAATTCATAGCTTTTAGGGGACCCTGTTCCAACAGTCCCTCAACACAATCTTGTGACTCGTCTCGAGTCACTATGATTATGGGGTCTCCACCTGTGCTTGTAGTAGCCTAATCACCTCAACTAGTGGGGATAGAACACATTCACTCTAAGCAGCATAATTTTGCACAATATCCACCAACTTTTGTGAAGTTGGGCCTTCTGTTGCAGGGATGACACTCTCCAGAGCCAGGTTTAGTTGTTTGATAGCGACATCGATATATTGGGAGAGCTTGAGGGCTTCATCATCCCATGGCTTAAGACGGTCATTAAGAGTCTTCTTCTTCTGGCGGAGTTCGCCGATATCATCTCGAAGGGCATGGATAGTTCGCAGTCGTGCCAAGAGTTAAGCAGGAATCAGAGTAGGCAACGTGGCTTCTAGTTTCTCGAATGCTTCTTCCTTCTGTCACAGGTCCTGGTTGATTTCACGCAGGATCGAGTCACATTGTACCTTGGTCCATAATTTCATGGATGTATCCAGTAATTGGGCACCCTGAGCAATTTGTCTCGTAATCACATTTGTAGTTGCAGTAACCAGCGCAGCTCACTGGGCCCGTACCTCCGATGGTGTCTCTAGCTGTAACTTTCCCTACAAGTCTATGATATGCTGTTCCATCTGCATTTTGACCATCTGAATCTCCATCCTAGAGGCCTTTAATGCTATGACCAACACCTCAATATTGGCCTGGGGGGTGGCCGTGGCCAGGATTTCTTCTGTAACATCTGCGAAGAGTCTACTAATTAAGTGTTCCAGCTCCATTTTTTGCGCAGTGGCGAGGGTACAAGAAGCCTGTACCTGGGAAACTTTAGCATTCTTTTCCTCGATTGTCTACTCAAATACACTGAGTTTTTGGTGCACTTGATGGTCCCGGTGTTGAATTTCATCAAACAAGGAGGTGTGGATAACCTGCAATGCTTCATGGGTCAACCTGGATAGATCCAACTGTACCTCTGCACAGGCCTGGACTTGCACCCCCAATTTGGGTGGATTGATTGTGAGGGCTGCGTTTCGTTCATACCTAAACCATGTTTGCTTGCAGCAAGTCCGTCTTTATTTGCAGGGCTCAAAGCTCGGCCTGAAGTGTGTCGATTGCGGCTTTCTGCTGCTCTTCTAGAGCCAACCATTTTTCTTCGGCAGCCAAGGTGACCACGTTTGCGATTTTCTTGAGGTCCCCTTCTATCAGTGTAATAGTTTCATCGCATTCTGTTCATTAAGAGCGCTGCTTCTTTCGTGGCCCTTTAGTTGGTTCACCAGTTCACTTTGTTCCGTGGGGAGAGTCGGCACCTCTCGCCTCCTGACCTTCGGTGTCGAGGTCTTGCTATGCATCCTTCTGCGCTGCGACTTCTGCACCCTTCCCCGTACTCTTCCTGGGCTACGAAACCTTCTTAGATGCAGCTTCAACACCCTTCCCTATGCTCTTACTCGGTCCGCAGGTGTCCTTGGAGATGACAAGCGGGGTAACCTTTGGTATTCTTGTCCCTTCTATGCCCTTCGCACCTATTTTGAAGCCAAGCTTCCAGTTAGGAGGCCATTGCACAATTAACCGATCAATTTCTTCATCGGCAGCCATGTAGGGGAGTGAAACGCACGCAGAATCCTTACGGCCTCGAATTTGGACATTATCACCTGGAAAGAAACAATGCTTTTATATTGATCATAAATGGCTGGTGACAGATGCGACCGAGAGTTGATAGCTGCTGCGAGCCCACTCTGAAACAATACCCAAAACACTTGGTTGTCCTCAATGCACTGCCCATCCTTAGAGTCCCACAAGTTCGTATAATGAGCCCCTTCGCACATGTCTTGGGTGAGCTCAGGGAGGACTAATTCCTTAGGTGCTTCCCAGGAGACCAACTCAATGAGAAGCAGTAACCAAGAATAACAAAAGGCTCGTCCCTACTCCTGGGATTCTTGGACGTTGGCCAAAAACTCATTGCACAAGTATCGGGCCCAATTGAAGCAGACCCCTTTCCCGCATTGGCCTTCTAACGGAATTACATATGCAGGGACGGTGGCGACCTGGAATTTTCACATCATCTTGCATGCCAACAACGTGGTACCCAACTGCGTACCAAGGTCACTGATGGATCTGATTATGAAGCCTCAAGTATTCTGCTCCACATTGTAGGTTTTGTGCACGTATTCAACACTCTCCCCCTCGTACTTCTTGCCAATGTGCTCCAGAGATTTTTTTCCTTTCATGGGAAGACCAGTAATTTGATGAATGAGTGTAGCATCGATGGGGATTCGATCCTCGATCCACAGGCATCCATCATGAACCAGGGCGAGCAACTGACATGCTAGATGGTCTATGATATTGTAGTTGTCAAAGTATGGCATCCTTAGCAGGTTCAAGAGCCCAGACCTGGCCAATCCATGCACCCAGTGCATGGGGACAATCTTTATCCCATCGTCTTTCTAAATTCTGTCAAGGTATAATTCGGGTGCCAAATCAGGGAAGGCCTCCAAATTGGCCAAGTCATAATCATCAAATTTCACATCATAGAGCCTTCCAAAGGGTTTTCCAATGACAAGGACCTCTCCCAGGGTCAACGACATCTGTAGGTAGGTGATCAGGCCATCGAGGTTCTTTGGAGTGCGTGTCAAGGGCCTGCACGGTCGAACAAAGGGAGGTCACCATTGATTGGTTCGGCGGCCTGGGCCTCTTCCCAAGAAGAACATGCTTGGGGCATCGCTCGTGGGGATTTTACATTTCTTAGGGAAGTACAGGGCTTCACCCCAACACATTTCACGGCTTTGCCTGAGCCTCGAGCTTTTTCCTTTCCTTTCTTCTTGGTTGGGCTCGGTGTGGAGATAACCTCTTCGGCCTCAGACTTGATCTCCACTACTTCCTCGGTTTCTTGTTCTACCAAGGTCACCGGTTCTGAGGCTTCCACATGATTAGTGGCTATAATTCTGGCATGGAAGATGAACTCTCGGTTGCTACTTTCATAGGGCGTAGGATGTTCAGACATGAGAGGGACGCACTGGGCACAAAAACTCTTACATCACAAATTTATCAAGAAAAACGCGCCAAGTACAAACTATTCAAGCGATATGAAACCCTTGTATGATCTATCCCCTTGTTTTTATAGCCTTTGCGATCGACCAACAGTTGGGTAAGCCTTATCTGGAACTTACCATCAAGTAAACAGTAAAAAATCTTCCAAAATCATTTAATTAAATGCCGGCCGCTCACTCCCTTCAACTGTAACTTTTGATTTTTACCTGATTTTACTGTTCCAACGGCTATTTTTCGCACCTCTTGTGCGCCCAGTACACCCCTGTGATCCTAGTGAACCTCTTGTGCACCCAATGCTCCTTTTCACAGCCAGCGCACCTACTCTGTTCCAAACATACGCTCGTGCCTGCAGCGCACCACTCCGAGCTTCCAATTCTGTGGTCGCTTCCTGCGCGTACCATGGTTACTACTGTGCTTGCCTCCCTCGGTGGGTATGCCCCACTTCATACAACCATATAGTCATTTGATCTGATACGGTTTGAGCCAGCTGCCATTGACATAGCCGGGTAGCATATCGCTGCACAGGGTGGCTAACCGAACAGCTCCACCATCCATGATTTCTTTAACTGTATAGGGCCCGAGCCAGTGCTGTCGGAACTTCACCGGGTGTTTCGCAAACTGGCTATCATATAACAGGAATAATTCGCCCTCTACAAAGGTATTTTGACGAATATGTCGATCATGCCATGCCTTATCTCGTGCCTTCTGAACCTGTTGATGGAAATTAGTAATGAAATGGTATTCCTCTAAAGCCACAAGCAGCGCTAAACGCACCTCCATGATATTAGGTTCTGCCATATTCATAAAGGTTGTGATGCGTAGGCTATGAACAATATATTCCATGGGAATAATGGCCTCCTTACCATAGACCATCCTAAATGGTGTTTTCCCGGTCAACTTCTTGTAGGTGGTTCAGTAGGCCCAAAGAACAGATGGGATGCACACGTCCTAGTTGCTGCAATCAGCGTTACAGACCTTAGTTAGTGCATGCTCCAAGACTTTATTAAAGACTTCGACCGCTCCATTTTCCTAAGGATGATACAGAGTGCTTTTCGTATGATGGATCTGAAATTATTCCATCAAGGCCTATATTTTCTGATTAACAAAGTGTGTACCTCTATCACTCATCAAGATTTCCGAACATCCAAATCTGGTCAAAATCTGCTCAAAGATGAAGTGCGCAGTGGTATCTGCCGTGCAATCCTTCACCACTTTTGCTTCGGCCCACCTGGTTACATAATCAGTGGAAGTTATAATGTAATGCGCACCTGTCTTCTTTTTGGGTGGGTTGATAGGTCCCACAAAATCGATGGATGATTTTTCAAATGCTTGCAAGGCCATTTGTAGTTGAAGGGGCATTTCATCTCTGCGTGATGGCCTTCCTATTCGTTGGCATGTATCGTAGGCTTTACAATAGTCGCGAGAGTCAGTATGCAGGGTAGGCCACCATAGTCCAACTCTTAATATCTTTTGTGCGATTGCTTTCCCTGCGTTGTGACCTCCTGCTACCCCATCATGGGCTTCTGCCAAGATATCAAGTCGTTCATGCTCCAGGACATACCTGCACAACACTTCATCTGCTCCCATCTTATATTGATGACCTGCGATGATGGTAAAATCTGCAGCATGGGTTACCAACTCTTTCTTCTGTTGCACCAAATGCTCTGCAGGTGCCATGCTTGTAGTTAGGAACTGAATGATGTCAGCAAAGTGTGCATCAACTACCTTAATAGTGAATAGTTGCATGTCAGGAAATCCTTCTTCCAGGTTGGTCAATTCCTCGCCACTCTCAATTCGGGACAAGTGATATGGCCCAGCATTCAACTTCCTTGGCTTAACAAATATCTCAAAGTCGTATTCCTAGAATAGTAGAAGCCATCGACAGATTCCCCTCCCCCCCCCAACACAAGCTTATTCACCAGGTACTTCAAATTCGAATGGTCTGTAAACATTTTGAAGTGTCCTCCTAATAGATAGTACCGATATTTCTGTAATTCATAGACCATGGCCAATCCCTCCTACTCTGTGGTGGAATAGTTGCGCTTTGCACCAGAGAGTTTTTGACTAGAGAAGGAAACTAGGTGATCAATGTCTCTGTCTCCAGGTTGCGTCAGCACTGCTCCCAGGGTGATTCCTGATGCATCGATGTGAACATGGAATACCTTTGTCCAATCAGGAAAAATGAGGATAGGTGTAGAGACCATCTTCTCCTTGAGTAGCTCGAAGCTCTTCTGACACTCGTCATCCCAAAAAAATAAAAAATCCTTCTTAAGAAGATTTTCCATAGGCGTTGTGATCAGCGTGTACTCCTGAATGAACTTTCTGTAGTAGCATGTGTGTCCGAGGATCGAATGCTGTTGTTTCTCAGTTGTAGGTACTGCCAGATTTATGATAACTACAAATTTCTCGGGGTCAACCATCAACCCCTATTGGCAAACTATATGTCTGAGCAAGATTCTAAAGGGTACGCAGAAGATATACTTCTTGATATTCAGGGAAATCTAGTGCTTTTTACAGGCATCCAACGTCATGCACAGGTTCGAAATGTGTGTCTTTACTATGCTGAAGACAGTCCAATCATCAAAGTAAACCTCCAGAAATTTATGGATGAACTCTTTGAACACTGTGAATACTACTCGCAAGAAGATGGCAGGGGCATTATTGAATCCAAACGACATGACTGTCTACTGGAAGGATCCCAATTTAGTGGCAAACATAGTTTTGCTGCGATCTTCAGGTGCGATTATGATCTGATGGTAGCCTGAGAACCCATCAGTGAATGAGTATGGTTCTTGGCCTCCTACGCTATCCAGGATTTCATCTGAGAACGACGTTGGAAAGGGGTCATGTACGTAGGCATCATTCAATTTATGCACGTCCACACAGATTTAGATTTCCCCCTTCGTCTTCTTTTCCTGAACCACCATTGGGCTTACGCAATCCGACTGTTCGAACGGTTTGATGATACCTGTGATGAGCATTTTATCGATTTTTTCCTTAAAATTTTGCTTATACTTAGGATTCAGCTGATAAGGGCACTGCGTCATAAGGCACACATCTTATTTTAGCGTGATGCACATAACCCCTAGGTCCCCTGTGATCCCCTTGAGATCTGAAAACTTCGTCGGGAATAAGTCTTGATATTCTGTGAGAAATTATGCAAATTTTACTACTGTATCATCATCCCATTAATCCCAAATTTTAGCCAACTTAGGCTTCTCTCTCATGCCAATGTTGACTTCTCACAGCTTCAAAGGCGTCGTAACATCCACAGTTTGTAATGGAGGTCATGCCACTATGCGCTCTCCTTCTGACTCTGGGATAGATACATTGTGTGGATCCTCATCACACTCTTGTATGGTTATATTGTGGCAGTTGGATATATCCTGCATCTGTCTCCCATGTCGGTGCCCACAAGTGCTGCGTAGGGGCATGATTCATCAAATACGAAGGCATCGATTTCCTGTAGAGCTTTTTCAAGCGCCTCTGTTCCCCCTATTAGCCCAAATGTCCCTATAAATTCATCCTTTAATGTTTCCCAGTGGCGGGTGCACTGATGTAGCTTCACATCTAAGTACCATGTGGTGGTAATTGGTCCTAAGGCATGAATAAACAGGTGAACCCATTCTCTTGTAGTCCGGTCACATCATTTTTCCATCCAAGAGAAAAGATGCTCGCGCGGGTCTCCAGGGCTAAGGAATTTTCTGGCATAATTTTTTCTGGCATAAGTGGGTCGGAGGTTCGAATCACAAGATCATCATATCCCAAACTCTTCCCAACCCTAAAACACCCCCTTATGCATGTCCCACCACCTCGCAGGTGTTGTACGCATTACTAGATTAAGGGCCCATAGCCTTCGCTCTCTTGGAAGCTCTGCTTCGAATGTTCACAAAAGCTCCTTAATACTATTAGAACCATAAAAGTAGGGAATTTATTTTACCTTTGAGGAGATGCATTGGAATTCCTTTATGATCCTAAGGCATCGCAGCACAGATACATCATGTAACTAGTTCTACCAATTTTCCATTTCTCCGTCGGAGTCGGAGAAACATTTCCCAACAAAGTACTCCATCGGCCGTGGGATTGATCCAATCTTCATCTCGCACAGTTAACTTATAGATGTGATCCAAAGCTTCTTGTTTGATGACTGCCCTTTGGATCAGAGGCTTTTCCGCAACTCTCTCCTCACCCCCCCCAGTAGCCATGCCACTGTGTGTCATAACGTTAACGCTTGGTCCTTCATCTCGAGGTTCTGCCTTAACCTTTTGCACATTATGCGTAGGTGTCTGCTACTTTCCTGCATTTTTTATATCAAAATTGGGCATTCTTCAATCACATGGTCTAGTTGTCTGCAGTATTTGTAGGATTGCCTTGCCGGGTTCGTGTAGTCCCTTGTGAAGTGCCCTACCTCTCCGCAGTTATAGCAAATTAGTTGTCCTTTTCCTCTACTTGTGCTTCCACCTCTGCCCCCCCTTTCCCCTAGCTGGGGAGCCACCTATGCCTGAGGGGAATCTTAGCGACGAAGGGTTCGATTGTACCCTATATAGGTTTCCTCGGTCAATCATCAAATCATAAGTTCAACAGTTCTGCTCGTCATGTCCTACAGATATGCAAAATATGCACCATTGTTGCTTTAATTTTGGGACATACGCACCCAAACGAGGGCAGTGGTTAGTATCATGCAGGCCAGCTACGCGACAATCATCACACCATAACGCTGGTCCACTTGGTCCTGGGCGCAATGGACTGGTTCACCCCACTTTTAGATAGTCTGCTAGTAGTGGGCATTGATCCTTGTTATGCCCAGATACCCTACATTGTTTGCACCATATGTCTGGGCTAGCTTCTTTCCCTCAGTCCTTTCGTAGGTTTTGGATTTCCATGTGCATCGCCTCCAGTTTCCATTATATTTGTTGTACTCCCAACTGAGTATCATCTCTTGGCATAGCTTGCAATTTCACAGCGATCTCCAGGGCCTTTTCCTATGATTCAATGGCTTGATGACCATAGGTATGTGTAGGTGAGGCAGTAGCATATCAATGAACCATTCCTTGTGTTTCCTGTCACCATACAGAAATCTTCCTTCTCTGATTACCTTCTTTAGCCATTGGTCAGCTTCCCATAGAGACTTAGAGGGTCCTTGCTTGAAGTATTTCAGGTCATTTACTATCTGAGAGAAGGACTTAGGCTTCTTGAACTATTGTTTTAGGGCATCTTTGATATTTTGAACAATTTCATTCACATGCTAAGCTATGTATTCCATATACCAGTCTAGGGCCCTTCCTTCAAAGGCAAGGGATAGTTGTGCTCTTTTCACCACATCACCGACCACATTCTGCGTAGTCCATACTGATTCTGCGACAAACCAAAACCGATCCATATCTTCATCCCCTATGCCCTTGAAGGTAGGTAGCTTCATGTACGAGGCCATATCGTCTTCTGATGGAGGTGGATGTATGGGTGAGTTATTACCCCTATGCTGGCTTGAAGGTGGTGTAGTTGGAGGGCTCTACATAGTCGAATCCCTTGCTGGGCTGTAGACAGATTTATATCCTTCTGGATTGGTTCTTTAGTATTTACCACTTCGTGTTGTTCCCTTGCTCTGGTTAGAGCTCATTCACTCTGTATGGCTGAACATAACGCTTTTTTCGCACAATTATATCTTAATTAGTAACGAAAAGGTTTTTAGAAACTTACCCCAGAAACCCTTGAAGAACCTTCACTCTGCCTCTGAATAGGACAAGAATTAATCGATTGCAAATTTTGTCACAAATCCTCCCATCACACTATCCACCCAGTGATCTACTATTCGAGTGATGGTATTATCAGTGCTTTCCAACTGCCGGATCAACTCTGGAGTCCACTGTGTGATCCATTCATCCTTCCAACACACCTGGAAATCTACAAGCCTTGCCAGCCACTCCTGGAGCTCAGTTGTGAATGTCACGAAGAAAATTTCGTAGATCTCCATGAAAATTTACTTATTATTCCACTTCTCTGCTGTCAACTTTGCATTGTGATTCTCTTTCACTGCAAATTCCTGAACTTGATTTTCAAACCACTCTTCAATTTATTTCTTCTCAAGTCTCCGTTGTTTTATTGACATTACCCGATCTCTCTCTCAAAATTCTCCCAGTCCTGGAAACAGAACCATTTTTTGGCTCGAGCGGTCTTGACCCAGGTTCAAAGGTTAAGGTTTTCCAACAAACCCCTATACTACTGGCCCTTTTGGCAGTGACCTACTTGCACAGGTCAAAGGCTCACCCGAAGCAGTATGGGAGGGCGCTGGAACCAAGTTTCCGTACCTCGAGAAAGAGTAGGTAAGTCAAACAGATCTGCATTCACAGCCTATCGAGTTCTCACCAAAAAATCTATTCGCAGGGTTATTCAACAATATAATCACAATATACAGATCTAATATCATGCACAAATCTAATTAATAACTTTTCATCCACGTGCATATCAACAGTGATCAACATATAGTATCATAATGCATCATCAATAGATTACAGTTATACCATAACATAGATAGATTTGTAGCATAATCTGAAAACACAATAGTATTTGTAACAGATCCCAACAGTCTGCATAAACAGTAATATATCATATCAGATAACATATAAATACCTTAACCATATCCGCATATCTTAGTATCCAAAACCCAATACAATCCAACATAGCCTGCGCACACAACTAGCAGGGTCCGCACACAGTAGGACTGACGATCTCTGCGCACACAACCAGAAGGATTCCTTACCCAAACGACCAAACAATAGATCTAACAATTCGCACTTAGCATCAGACCTTAATCTTTCCTACCTTAAGACTAAAAAATGTTCATCTATTTATATCGCCTATGCTTCCAATGGTCTGCAAACCATGGTTTGTGGACTCTTGGTCTACCCTTGACCCATTACAATGCATTTGGGGCTTTGACCCACCCCAAAACCCCTGCGTTAGACTAAATAATATAAAAAATATACAAAATTATACAAAATTTGCAGCTTTTAAGGGACCCTGTTCCAACAGTGGCTCCAGAATGCTCCAATTAGTCAAAAGTGACTCTCCATTCACTCTGAATGGGTGAAAATTGAGTCTCCTACTCTTTTTCCCAGTTACACGTAGAAAAAATCCACTAAAAGTGGAGGAATCCACTTATTTGGAGTTAAAATAGTGATTTCCACATTTTTTTGGGTGCGCTGCCAAACCTGTTACCAAAATAACCGTAGAAATAAATGTCTACGGTTGGAGTGGCCACATGCCAACTCCAAACCACTTGTTAACGTAACTTCTAGCGAAACCCAAGGCATAACTGGAGTTTTAAATGGTTTTAACCACAGCTGGATAGACCATCAATTAAGTAGACCGTGCGGAGGTTGTTGGTTATTGTTACCATGTGACATATGGCTTGTGGAACTGCCAAACATAAATTCACTTCAACATAAATATAAACTGCTGACCTATGAGGTTAAGAACCAATTTTAGTGCGGACGGTAGACCACTCGCATGCCCTGCCTGAGGTCTCGCGGTCAAATCCTACGAACCCTCCAAAATTTTATAACACAGTTTCAGAGCCACGTGGTAGCCTGAGGGCTGGCCATGTGGTAGATTTTCATTGGCCCTTGAACCTGTACGCTCAATAAAAATTCAACAATTGCCAACATTTGATGGGCCTAGAAGGAATATTTTGGGGAATATTACGAGGAATATTCCATGAATATTCCTTGGAATTTTCATTTTTCTTGACTGTACCTCCACCCTGCTGACTGTGCATCCCAATCAAACCTGTCATAATTTTACCTATTTGGTATTTCGATCAGAACATGATATATCCCTCATACGACATCGGTTTTTCGAACTGTTCATGGCACCGGAATCTGGAAGACGAAATCTACGAAACCATCATGGTTTCAACCCAATCCTATAACTTTCAATTTTGATCAAAATTTATGAACTCCTAGTCACTCCTCCCCATTGGGAAGCTTTTGGACCCCAAAAGACTTGATTACCTGTTCAGTAGATGAGGGTACAACTCCCTCACCTTTCCGACCTACATCCACTTTGACTTGCTTGGTTTAGTGCCCTTGAGCCCAATTTTAAGGTAGTCAACACTTCCCCTCTTTGATGCTCTTGTCCTCCTATCAAAAATTGTATCTTCCTTGAGCTCATCCAGAATTTTTGCCGAGAAATATTCAGTAGAAGGTAGTTGAACATCACTTCCTTGATCATCGATCAAAGGTGGCTCATACAAACGTAAGT
Source organism: Pinus albicaulis (assembly GCA_034641835.2). Taxonomy (NCBI): domain Eukaryota; kingdom Viridiplantae; phylum Streptophyta; class Pinopsida; order Pinales; family Pinaceae; genus Pinus; species Pinus albicaulis. The sequence goes on from CM076575.1 coordinate 1,653,387,345, forward strand.
TTTCAACATTAACAACTAAATAAATTTGCATATATGAAGGCAAGTCAAGTTGAAATGCATTATTACCAAATTTCTTTATGATATTGAATGGACCTTAGCGAATGGGTTTGAGCTTTTTACCTTCCCCTTGCTTCCTTTCTTGGCTAATGTGCAACCATACCTCATCTCCCTCTTGAAACTTGTGATCAACTCGATGTTTGTCATGCCTCTCTTTGTATTTTCTTTGACTTTTCTCAAGTTGTTCTTGAACTTGTTGATGTATAATCTAAATTTTCTCAATGAACTTTCAAGCCTTATCAATGTCACTATGGCCATCTATTGCAACATCCTTTCCAAAGATGAACTCTAATGGCGATTTTGGCAAATACCCAAAGCATACTTCAAAAGGTGATGTTTTAGTTGAAGAGTGCTTTTCCTAGTTGTAAGCATGCTGAATGTAATGCAGTCGCTCTTCCCACAACTTAGGATGTTTGCTGCAATATCCTCTCAATAGATGCACAACGGTTCTGTTCACCACCTCGGTTTTTCCATCGATTTGTGGATGAAAAGCAGTACTCTTTTTCAACTTTGTGTCCATCATCTTCCATAGATTTGACCAAAAATTCCCAATGAACCTGGAATCCCTGTCACTAACAATAGAAGTTGGCAATCCAAAATAAACCCACACATGTTGAAAATAAAGTTCAACAATTTGTTCAGCAGTAATGGTTTTCTTACATGGCATAAGTATACACATTTTACTAAATCTATCCACAACTACATAAAGATAATCATGTTGTCTTCTTGACATAGGTAGACCTTGAAAAAAGTCCATGGAGACACTCTTCCATGGCCTTGATGGTACTGGTAGTGGGGTGTACAACCCAAGCTTCCTATTACTAGGCTTACTTCTTGCACATATCGAACAACCTCTTATAAAACACGACACACTATCTACCATGTGAGGCCAATAGCAATACCTATGTAGATGTGCCATTGTTTTTCTTACCCCAAAGTGTCCAACAATAAGAGATGAATGAGCTTTTCTCATGACACTTAGCCTCTCTCCCTGTGGTATACACAACTTGTCCAAATGAAACAACAAATTTTTATGCATGTGATAATATTTTTCTTCAACTTGATTCCCTTCACTCAAACTAGCATACACATCTTGAAAATCAATGTCACGTGCATATTGTTCTATGTAACTCTCATGTATAATAGAATCATTTTTTAGTAAAGTATATGTACTAATGATTGGTATTGAAAGCATATCAACAACTTTATTGAAAATACCTTTCTTGTACCTTATAACTAGGTGAAACCGTTGAAGAAATCCCATCCACCTGAAATGTCTTGATTACTGCAATTTTGTTTGTCACTGCAAGTACTGTAATATTTGGTGATCGGTATGCACAATCGTCTCTTTACCCATCAAATAGTGTTTCCACTTCTTGACACTTTGTACCAATGCATATAGTTCTTTTTCATATGTAGGATAATTTTTCACAACACCATTTAGATTGAAATGCGATAGGCTTACCATGCTGCAAAATTACTGCGCCCATGGAATAATCACTAGCATCAGTTTGAATATTGAAAGGACGTATCAAATTTGGTAAAGCAAGGACTGGAGCTGAACTGATCTTGTCTTTTAAAGCTTCGAAAGCTTGCTTTTGTTTGCCTCCCCATTGGAAGCCTTTATTCACAGTTGTCACTGCATGCATAGGAGCTCAGTTACTGTTTTGGGTGTGGGCCAATTCAAAATGGCTTCCACTTTAGAAGGATCAATCCTCAATTCTCCTCCTCCTACAATATGTCCCAAATAGACCAAATAATTCTTTCCAAAATCACACTTTGACATTTTAAGAAACAATTTCTCTTTCTTCAAAATATCAAGCACTCTATTCACATCCAAGACATGTTCTTCTCTTGTTTTTCTGAAAATCAATATGTCATATAAGTACACAATCACAAAGCCATCAAGGAATGGATGAAAAACGCTCTCCATAACACGCATGAAAGTTTCCGGTGCATTACACAAATCAAATGGCATAACTAACCACTCAAAGAATCCTTGTTTGGTTTTGAATGTAGTTTAACATATATCACTTTCTGTAATTCTTACTTGCTGATATCCACTTCGTAAATATAACTTAGTGAAAAAAATTTCTTCTTTCAGCTGATCAAGAAAATCATCTATCCTTGGGAGTGGGTAACGATTCTTTACCGTAATCTTGTTCAAAGCTCGAAAATCTACACACATGCACCAAGTCCCATATTTCTTTAGTATTAAGACTATGGGTGAACCACATGGTGAGGTGCTTGGCCTTATGATTCCTTTGTCCAACATCTCTTTTATTTTCGCCTTTATTTCAACATTCTCCATTAGCGACATGCAATACATACCAATGTTTGGAAGAGGACAATCTTGCTGCAACTGAATCACATGTTGAATCTCTCTTTTTGGAGGCAATCCTGTTGGCTCTGAAACATCTCATGATGTGAATTAACTACATCATATAAATTTGATTTCAACTTAGGATCACATCCCTCAAATGATTCATGATTAACATCATCTTTAGGCTTAATCATAAGAAGAAGAAAATTCTTACTTGAATTAACCAACCTCTTTACCTGTCCAACATTTACCATAGCAATATTTGTCTTCTTGCGATGTGCTCTTACAATGAACTCCTTGCCATATTTGAATAAATGGTATTTGTTCTCATGGAGATGGAAGATTGATTTCTTGTCATAAAAATAAGGACTCCCTAATACAATACCAGTGATTGCAAGTGGAACCACATCTAATTCAACTGTGTCAACAAAATTTGCAGTGATTGCAAACTGCAATATGCATTTCTTTGAAACATGTAAATTTGCATCCTTACAAATCCAACCTAATGGATATGGTTTTGGATGTGGTATGGTCTCAAGGTTAATTTTCTTGACCAAGTCTTCAGAGATTAATTTTTCTTGTGACCCACTGTCAAACAATGTGTCAATATTGGTATGCTTGGATATGACCCTCACATGAAACAGTTCAATTATTTATTCTTCATTTGGAGCATGTATGTGACAGTTTGATGTACTAGTACTGGGTTTAGTTTAGATTTATTTTCCCTTCATGTTCTTCAATACCATGGTTGTAATCTTAGACCCATCACCTGAATCATCTCCTAAATCATGTTGAGTTGTAGCTGTAGTTTTTTGTTTTCCTTTGTCATTGGTTTTCTTTGGTCTCATTTCAGGATGTAATTTCCAACAATGAGTTTCATCATGGCCTTCTTTTGAAGAATGTTTAAAAACCAAATTTTCTCCCTCTTTCTTAATAGATGCATTCTTTTTTTCTTTTTTCCTTTTGAGGTCTTCTCTTTGTTTTTACCCTTAAAAGGTTTATTTCTACCCTCTTCAGAAATGTTCTTCCCTCTAGCTTCTAGATGTGTGGCCTGAACACATAATTCATCTAGACTGGTGGGGTTAACCATGAGAATATTATGTTTCATGTAGCTATGTAAGCCTCCTATGTACTTGATCAAAGTATCTTGGCTCTGAAAATCTACCCCTAATAAGAGAGCTCTTCTCCTAAATTCTTTGGGTGTATTACTGCACATTTTGTCCCTTCAATTTCCTAAAGTTTTGCTAGTTCATTATGGATTTTTGCATATGAGATAATGGATAAAACTTTTGCTTTATAGCAGTAATGAAATCTAACCATGATAGAATATTCTTACCATGTTTTTTGGTCTCCTCCTTTGTCTTGGATTCCCACCAAACAAGTGTTGCACCTTCCATTATCAATGAAGCTAATTGGATTTTGGTATCATCATCTTGAAGGTTTTGGATTCTCAAATAGACCTCTAATTGCCTAATCCAATTATCAATATTTTCTACATTGACTTCACCATTAAACATTGGCAATTCAAACTTAACATCAAGTTTTAAAAAAGGAATTTTACTAGTGTTCTTTGACTTGTGTGGCTGATGTACTGAAGAAGAAGTAGAGGATGATGATGATGTTGAGGGTGAGAATGTTGGCTCTCCATTACCTCCATTTCCTCCATTTCCCTTATTTGACTTATCTTCAACATTGTGACCTCCTGAAGATCCCTGTCCTTCCTTGTGAAGTTTGGATCCTTCTCCTTCTAGTCTCCCATTCCTTTCTTGATAAAGGATTCTAACCTTCTCAGTCATGTCAAGAAATTATTTCCTGAACACTCTTTCTTCCTCTTTGGGATCAACTTCTTCATGGACTTCTCCTTCTCTATGAGGCATGCTTAATGTAGATTTTGCTTCCTTAGGAGGTGAACTAGGTGGTGGAGATTGTGGCAATATTGCTCTCCTTTGATTTGGATCTTCTTGAGACCCTTCTGCTCCCACCAATTTTCCTTCTCATCTTTTGAGCTTGAGCCTAGTAAGCATCTAAAAACTTGCAAATAGTTAAAAAATTCTTTGCACTAAACAACACCAGAGAATAAACTCTAGCCCTGATACCAATTTGATCTAAAATGAATGTATTATTTTTTTTGTGCTAAGTGTCTTTTCAGTTTATAAACATGTACATACGTGTCTCATTAGTTTTCTTAAGGATTGAGGATTTTAACCATGAATTGTAGATGATTTTAGTGACTTAGAAGCATGAAATAAACACAAATAAGACTGAACAATAGTGTAAAATAGAGAAATAAGTCACCACATATAATCTACATAGCAGACATGATGAAGCAGTTCACCCCTCTTGGGCTACATCTATTGGTCTAGCTCCCAATAGCATGTCCATCTTTCATTATGCTCAAAATTTTGAAAATACATGTAGTTATAGTGCTCTAATGGTTGTTTCTCTACACCAATGGCTCGAGAATGCTCAAATTAGTAAAAAATGACTCTTCATTCACTTTGAATGGGTAAAAATTGAGTCTCCTACTCTTTTTTCCGAGTTACACCTAGAAAACATCCACTGAAAGTGGAGGACTCCACTTATTTGGAGTTAAAATATTGATTTCCACCTTTTTTTGGGCATGTTGCCAAACCTGTTGCCGAAATAACCGTGGCAATAAATGTCTACGATTGGAGTGGCCACAAGCCAACTCCAAACCACTTTTTAATGTAATTTCTGGCAGAACCCAAGGCATAATTGGGGTTTTAAATGGTTTGAACCGCAGTTGGATAGACCATCGATTAAGTTGACCACGCTGAGGTTATTGGTTATCATTTCCATGTGACATATGGCTTGTGGAACTACTGGCAGTTCCAACCTCCAAACATGGATTAACTTCAACATAAATATAAACCGCCGCCCTATGAGGTTAAGAACCACTTGTAGCATGGATGGTAGACCACTCGCGTGCCCTACAGGAGGTCTTGTGGTCGAATCCTGTGAGCCCTCCAAAATTTTATTAGCCCTTGAACCCGTACGCCCAATAGAAATTCGACAATTTTCAACATCTGATTGGCTCAAAAGGAATATTTTGGGGAATACTCTAAGGAATATTCCAGGAATATTCCTTTTTGTTGACTATACCTCCACCCCGCTGACTGTGCATCCCAGTCAAACCTGTCACAATTTTACTTGTTTGGCATTTCGATCAGAACGTGATATCTCCCTCATATGATATTAGTTTTTTGAACCGTTCATGGCGCCATAATCAGGAAGACGAGATCTATGCAACCATACTGGTTTCAACCCAATCCTATAACTTTGAATTTTGAGAAAAATTTATGAACTCCTGATCGATGCACCACCCGAAAGAAGTACATAATTATCATAATTATCAGTGCGGTCTTATAAACGACCACAATGTTAGTGATGTATGCTATCAGTCGGTGTGTTGACCAAACTAGCTTTCCTAGGACAGTTAGATTGGTCAACGCACTGCCGACAACAGTACATAATTAACAGTGCGGTCCTGTAAACGACCACACCACCATCTTATTTTTAAAAATTTTATATGCTCGGTGCCGCCAAAAACCAACACGCACCGCAATATTTTAGTGTTGTAGCGGTGCACGTTTTCTCGGTACCACACTGGAACCCGGTGCGGTTTCCGTTAACACCGTTCACAGTGTGACCTGTAAATTTACAGGTAGCACCGTGAACGGTGCGAGCCGAACGGCTCGAATGCACCACACATAAATTTTTTTTTTTAAACAGTAAATTTTAAGTGAATTTGAAAAATTAATCTGCTAAAAGGTTAAGTTATTGAGAAATAAGTAGATTACATTCACATTTGCACCTCGATGAGGCATCTTTGCTAAGGAATACTAAAAAACAACTTTGCCCAACATTTTCCAAAATTCGAACTCCACACAGTGAGCAATGGATGACAGCAATGCGGGAAATGGGATCACTGATGGCAGGGCACCTCAAAGAAGACAAAATCACACCGGTGCTTAAGAGCTCTAGAGCACTGAATAAGTAAAGATGATGTTTATTATGGTTGATATTATTTTTTTAAATTAACCCTTTTTCGGTGCGCTCGATTTTGAGATGCACCAGGCAGTGTTATCAATGACGCACCGCACATCGTTATGTTGCGCTGGATTATAAAGACGCACCATAACAGTTTGTACGTAGAGCACCGGTGCACTGGAGTATTGAGACACATCGAGCTAGTTTGTATGGAGAGCATGGTGTCTCGGTGTGCCAATTGATTGTACACACCCATGTGATTTTCATAAAATGCACAGGTGTGTGTAATGTTTAGAAACACACTGCAAAAAAAACATCCGTAAAAACCTCCACCCGCAAACCTCCTCTAGTGACCTCCACTACAAACAGATATCTGGGCTATTTTTATAAGGGCTTCCTCAAAAACATCCGCTAGAGGGACTTTTCCTTGTAGTGTTATCCCGAGTTGTGATCTTGTTGTGACAATGGAAATCTAAGATGCAACAACAACACAAAAATAAACCACTCTTTATGCTATTTTTTCAGGATCTTAAAGCTAATTTGACTCAACAATGTATTAAATCTCTGATATACCTCCCACACAGTCTCAGTGTTTAGATGCTTAATCTCTTTGATATCAGTCATACACTGGGATTGTGACTTCGATTTCTTGAATTTAGCGTTGAACGTGGTCTTTGTTTTAGCCAATGAAGCATTTGCATTCATTGTAACAAAATTCATGTACCAGGACAATGCTCGATCTTACAACATAGTAACCAACTGCACTTTCTTCATATCCACAAACTCCATATCGCTTCTACTACAAACCAGAACTTTTCAAGGTCATTTTTTCCCTTGAACACATGTATCTTTGGTGGCTGGGACATTGGGGGAGGTGGAGGTGGAGGAACATAACGAGATGGAGCGATGATGGGGGTGGAAGGTTAGTGAATTTACTCAACACTTTGCTGACTTTCAGATCTCAATGGCAGACTTTGTGGAGTAGCGGGGTTTCTTTCTCCTTTCTCAGATTCAAACAATGGTCTGTATTTAGTTTCCATGTACGTACCCTAACCTGTTCAGTATCTCTGAACGCTTTACATAGCACTGGGTTCTCTTTCTTCAACCATCAATATTAGCACAATTTCCAGTATACCCTTTTCAAACAATAGCATTTTAATCCAAGACTTCAGTGAATTTAGGTACTTACCTCGCAGGCCTTTGAAAAAGTTGTACTTTTCTTCACTATAGGACACAATGGTCTCGATCATGAACTCAATAATGAATCCCCCAAGGATGATATCAATATAGTAATAAACATTCCTCATAATCTCGTTATTAGTATTTTTTAGTTTCTCAATCAGATCTAGGGTCCACACAATAGGTCTATTATTAAAATACCCCGTTTGCGTAGCTAGCCTTGAGATCCACTAGTGTAGCTCGCTAGAAAATTATGCAAAGAAGAGATCGTACTGATATGTATAGATATACTTGTATAACCAGTTTTTAGTAGAGATACATGAACTTCTGCTTTGTTTCTTAGATGGTTGTCACATCCAGCTATCCCTTAGTCAGATCCAGGTCTCGACAACAGAATCATTTGTTGGCTTTATGGGGCCTAGACCTAGGTTCAAAGTGACCGCGCAGTGCAACAAAACCCACTATTATCGGCCTTTTCGACAACGATATGCTTGCGCAAACTGAAGTATCACTGTGGCAATATAGGGGGATTCTAGAACTAGGTTTCTGCATATAGAGGGACACTAGACTATGGATTTAGGGATTTTACTTCTTATTAGAACTCTGCAGGTCAAATATATTGATATTAATAGCGTTTTTCAACACAACTTTTGAAATTGCTCACAAACTATGTGATCTTATTCATGTATTAAACATAGTAAATAACCATAAAAAAGACTACGCTATTCAATTACAAAACGAAAACCTTATTCATCATAAAAATTCATAACAATAAATAAAAAGAAAACACATCATTATAACTCAAATTTCCTCAACATTTCATTCATTAACATTGAGATCTATCTCATACATCCACTTTCCACCTTGTGCACACAACTACAAGGCCCCATGCACACAGCTGCAGTATTTCCCAAGGTCTTCGCATACACAGATAAAGGAGAATTTTCCTCTAACCCAAAATACAGACTCTAACTCAGTTTGACATCCAAATGCATCGCAAAATATATTTCATTCACGACCTCCCATGACTTCTATCTAAACTCCTTATATATATTTTGATTTTACAATACCATGGTCCCAAACCATGGGTGAAGTCCAACGTTTAAAAAAAGTCCCATCCCATCACATAATTAAAGGGCTTTGACCCAACCCAAAGCCCCTAAGACAAAAATATACTTTGCACTCTGCACTCTGCACCTCGATCTGCAGAGTCTTTACTTCACGGGGGATCCCAACTCCAACATACTGTGTGATGTTGTTCCTCTTGAATTTTTTGATGTATTATTAGGTTAACCATACTTGTGGAAGCATCATGTTTTGTATGAGTCTAGGCTTCACAATATTATTATTTCTTTTGGAAATGAGTTATACAGGATATCAGAGGTAGAACCACTTACCACCACTTATTTTATCTCTACGAACAAATACAGTAAGATCATTTCCCATATTGGGAAATTTGTAGTCCTTATGATTTGCCTTTAGGGAAAGAAGAAAAATATGGCCACATCCAAAGCCTATAGAAAGGGCTCCTCCACTTGGAAAAAACATATGGAAAAGGTCTTGGAAGTCTAGGGACACCTTCACCTCACCCACAGGGCTAACCCTACACTATTAAGTCAAGCAATCCATCGACCTAACTCTAGACGTGCTACTACCCAACAAACCGATATACCGATGCTCTGTTATGGAGAATGAAGAAATTAAAAGGAAGATTCAGGATATGTCACAAAAAGGGACATTAGGCCAAGTTCATCACCCTGTGGGAGTCTGATCATGTTGGCACAGAAGAAAGACAACATCTGGAGACTCTGTATTGAATAACATCTGGAGACTCTGTATTGAATATCGAGTGCTGAATAAGATCACTGTACAGAATAGGTATAAAATTCCACAGATTTGTGACCTCGTGGAACAACTCAAGGGGGAAAAATATTTTAGCAATATTTATTTGAAGTTTGATTATCACCAGGTGCTAATTGATCCCTCTGATGTGTGGAATACTTCCTTCAAATCCAAGGAGGGCCTCTTCTAATGGCTGGTCATTCCTTTCATGTTGATGAATGCCCCTGAAACCTTCATGAGGTTGATGGAAAACATCTTGTGACCCTTCACCAAATCATTCATGGTAGTGTATTTGTAAGAAATTCTAATATTCAGCCAGAGTTGGGAAGAGCACCTACACCATATTCAAGAGGTCTTCAAAACCTTGTGACAACACAAGTTGTGTGCAAATTTGGAGAAATGCACTTTTGGCATGAACCAGGTTCAATAGATGGGGTACATCATTGATGAGTAGGGTGTGCATGTTGACCGAGCCAAGAAAGAAACTATTGGGGATTAGCTAGCCCCAAACATTCTAACAGAGCTCCACAACTTTCTGGGTCTTTCCAATTTCTACAACAGTTTCGTGTTGGGCTTCTCTCATATCACTTGGCCTTTGAGTCAAAGTCACCAAGGGCGGATCAAAAGAAAATTTATTTTGGTATAAATCCTAACAGAAGGAATTTTCTGAGTTGAAGCATTGCCTCTGCTTTGCACCGGTGCTCACATTACCAAAACTGCAACAACCATTTTAGATTGAGACATATGCCTTCGACTATGCTATTGGCACAGTTCTTACTCAACAGGGGCATTCAATGACATATCACAATGAGACAATTTCAGATGTAGTACGAAAGTATCCCACCTATGAGAAAGAGATGTATTCCATTGTGTAGGCCTATCGACAATGGAAGCACTACATTTTGGGGAAGGAAACAATCATCCACACAGACCACCAACCCTTACAGTCCATACATATAGAAGGAAATTTTCAAAATGATCACCATCAGAAATGGTCCATATACATGCAATAGTTCCATTTGAACAAGAAGGGAAGCACTAATAATGTTGCAGACTGCCTCAATCGACTGCCGGTCATGGTGCTTCCCACGATCCTCGAATCTTGCAGAAACGAGACCCCGGGTTGTCTGCATCTTTACAAGAGTGAACCAAAATTCAGAAACACATGCCAAATGCTGCTGGAAGAAAAGTAAGTTCCATATTTCCACCTCCAGGGTGAACTATTATGCCACTTGGGACACTGTTAAGTCTCCATTTTGCCTATTTTTTACACCCTTCCCAAGCCTTACTTCTCTTATTTCTGAACTTCTTCCGGCCTTAATTATGCTTAGTTCGGTCATATTATCTAGTTTTGGCTAAAAGGGTACTATAAGCCTAAGGTATGTTAAATTAACTTAATAAGTGCCATTTTTCCTTAGAATTAACATATTCTTTGATCTAGCTGTAACTATTATTGAATTACTACTTCCACTGATCTAGAACTTATGTGCAGATTTTTTTTTATTCGAAGTAGTTCCACAAAATCTTGAAGACAGCTCGTGCAAAAACATTTTCCATAGCTATTGCAGATTTCCTGCAGCTGTTACAGATTTCCTGCAACCATTGCAGATTTCCTGCAGTTGATCCAAATTTCCTGCAGCAACATTAATGGTTGATTGTATTACACTTATTTCCAGATCCAGTGAAGACTTGGATTTTTTAGGTAATTGGTTGCACATGAAGACTATTCCATTGGCTGCTTTGAACCTCTTTTTGGAACAACTCGAATTTGCAAATTTTCCCCTCGAACCAGTTTTCCTGCAACTTCGGCTATGTAACAAAAACGTCTAATCCATGCTTTCAGTCATGGATTAGACTTAATGGAAGCTAAATTTGATAGCCTAGATCTGTATTGTTGGCTAATAGCTTATATTAGTCATTCAAGCCAAATATGGTCTTTAGAGATTGTATAAAAGGGGATGTGTTTCACATTGTAAAGGTTTGTTAGGTTGGGATTTCTATTGATATATCAAATTGTAATTGGTTTTATATTTGCATATTCATATAAATATTATGTTCTGTCCATTTTTCTGAGAAACCTCTTCAATTTTTAAAGGGGTTATGAGGGAGGGAGCACCCCCATCACTCACAACTCCTACAACGCAATGTGTGTGCGTTTCATTTCTTTTTATGCAGCAATAATTATTTTACACAGCTAATGCATTCTTTCTTAAGTTTCAACAATAGAATGTTAATTGATTAGATGATTGAATTTATGATGTTAATGTGATAATTCCATTCGATCAACGCCTGGATTCAATATTGTCTAAATTTATTTCCAAATTGTTGTAATTTTATATTTTATCTTTTCCATGGTCAATATTAGCAATATCGAGAGCTGTAGAGGGATGTTATATTCCACTCCATAGCCTTGTTGCTACAGTATTGATACAGGAAAGAAGCATTAGTTTGTGTGTGTGTGTGAATGATTAATTTATGATCACTTACCGTAATCAAATGCATATATTTTGCATATTATCTCACAAGCTTACCTACCTTGGGCTGATAATTTATGATTGGAAAATTATAAGTGTAGAATTTGACTCAACATTTTGGCGCCGTTTCTAGGGAGGTGCTAAGGGATGTTACTGAAAGTGTTTTAGTTTGATTTTGTTGATTTTTTTTTGTAGGATTGGGAGAGTCGAAGTGATAATATGAAGGGAAAAGCCTACACACCCATAGAGGTCTGAAATTCACCAAAGCCATGTCCTGATTATTCGGTAAGTAGAGTTTTTTTAGTTGAATAGGGTCCAATATTTTCAAATCATTTTTTTGGTGGTGTGAGCACCACTTCATTTACTAATTCATTGTCTAGAACAAGGAAATTAGCGAGAAAGAAGGCAGCAAAGAAAGAAGAATCCAAACAGGAAGTCTGTAGTCTTGAGCAGGTTAATAATTCCACATCAGAATCCTTTATTGGAAAGTCTTCCATTGCTACCCATACTGAGTCTCCCCTTAAAAGAAAGACAACATCTCTGCTTAGTGGTCAACCTGAAAAGGAATTCCTTGTGAACCCTACCATAGAACTAGATTTCCAGACCATTGATTTTGAAAAATCTGTAGCCTTCCAAGGTCCCACTTTTTCTTGGATTGATATGGCTCATCTAGAAAGCATTGATGAGAATTTGAAGAAATTAGTCACATTTGAATTTACTATTAAGGATATTGTTGGAGCCACTTAGATGAAAAAAATTCCTCCCTCAACCTTGCCTAACTTTTTTGGTGCCTCTAGTGAAGACCCTGATGCATTCCTATTCGAATTCAATGTACTATGCATGAGCTATGACTATTCTTCCAATGCCCAAAAGTTGAAATTATTTCCTTCTACATTAAAGGATGCAACTCTCAGGTGATTTATGGGGTTTTCATGAAACTCCATTTCAACTTGGGATGAAATGAAGAAGATATTCCTGAAAAAGTCCAAGACTATTGTAAGACTACAGATCTCAGAGAAGAAATATTTGGCATGACTCAGAAGGAAGGGGAGAGCCTTGAATATTTGGTGGAAATATTCCAATATAATTGCAAATATCTAAGATGAATCAATTAGATCCCGAGAATAAGAGAACCATTTTGCTTAGGGAAATCATATTAGAGTATCTGGAAGACTTAAATTTAATGGGAGTAGGTGATGTATCGAAGTTGACCTATCATGATATGTGTGAGTTTTGTAGAAGATATTCCAGAGGAAATTCCAAGGTTGGAGGAGGGTCAAGAGACACTTCTTCCAGGCTTGTTAAATTGGCTGTCGGAGCTGGAGTAACCCGAGATGAAATGGGTAATTTATTTGAAAATTTTAAAAGTGATATCTGAGCACTTTGCCTTCATAATTGGATGTTTTGCAGGCTAAGAAGAAACAGGAAAAATAAGATGAACTGGAGAAAGACTTGGCTGTATTATTCTCCAAATGTAGGAAGAAACATGCTCTAAGGGAATGCCCTACTAATAGTATAGAGGTATGTTGAATTTGTGAAGCTGAGCATTCCACTAATCAATGTCCTTCTCTGCCCAAAATCAAAGCAGCATATGTGGCAGCTCAATAAGCTGTCAATTCGTTTTATGTAATGGCACCTCAAAAACCATGGTAGCCACGTCCTCCAAGTATGTCACAATCTCGTTTTCAATTTCCTTATGCTCAAAATCAGATGTGGAATGTTCCAATGCCTTGGCATCCTTGGCCCCCTCAGCAACCTTAGCAGGGGAACTATTCTTACCCTGCTACACAAAGTTTCCCAACTCAAAAATTTTATCCTCCACAGCCCACACCTCAGCAAATGATGCAACCACAATAACAACTACAATTAACTGCCCCACAAAATCAACCTCGTCCCACAAGGCTCCCTGATTAGTCAGTGTCTAACCCAAACAATAAAACCATTCAATCTGCTCACAACATTGGATTGGTCACTTATCCCACTTTTCCTACCTACTATATTACACCACAGCTGTTGCAAGAAATTTATTTTCATGTGCTGCAGGAATTCTTTGTACCACTACAATAATTATTTGTGCCACTGCAGGAATTCCATGTGCCACTGCAGAAAATTAAACTTAGATTGGGAAATGTGGTGACTCAACTCGAAAGAATTGAAGAAATTGTAGAGGAGGATAGCTTGGAAATACCTAAATATGAAACCACCCCTGAACCAACAAAATCATCTAGGCCACAAGAATCTTCCTCATCCCATACAATCCATCCTCCTTTTCTAAAGAGTTTGGAAATGGAGATAAAAACTAAAGTTCAATCTTGTGTCTGAATTGAGAAATATGTGCATCAAGATCCCATTGCTGCAAGAAATCAAGGATATCCCAATATATGCCAAAACAATGAAGGAAATATGTACTAAGAAACTAGGAAGACAAAAGAAATAACCCTCCACAATTCAAGTAGGTGGAAAGCTTGCAAGTTTAATGCCCACCAGATTTGTTATTGAAAAATATGCTGACCCATGTGTTACACGTTATTTTGTAACCATGACATTTGAGTCTTCATATGGGTCTATCACCACGTATATCATGCTCCCTTAGAAGTCAAAAACCTTAATGTTTTTGAGTCAAGTCTTGGAATTAGAGAAAAAATCGTGTTAAACCCTAAAAATTCTACTTCCACACTTTTTATAGCCCTTTCCTACGGACCCACGGATGTTTGGTCTATAAATTGTGGCCACCCTGCATGTTTTGTTACTATTACCTGTGGACCCCCGTAAAAATAAAAATAAAAGAAAAATTAAATTCTAGAAGCCTAGCTAGTCGAATATTCTCCCAACTAGAAGCTTCTAGAGGCGCGATCAGTTTGAGATTTATCCCTCCACTCATGAAGCTTATCCCTTGGTCTATGGAGGTCAAATCCATTCATGAGAGGAATCCATCCCCATATTCATGGAAACTGAAACTACCTTCATTTCCCTATAAATTGAGCTCAAGTTTCAGGTTGAAGGGTAGCTTAAAGATTGTAAATGAGTTGCTGAAGAAAATTCCCAAGAGTACATACTTTCTACACTAGTTGTTGTTGGCATGAGAATGATAACACCCTTGTGTCCATAACTCCATGTTGGTAGTTAGAGAGGAATTATTATCAAACTAAAGGAGGAATGATTGTTCAGGACCCTGGGAGAAATCTGTATGACATCAAGGCATCAAGTTGTAAGATTGCTCTTTTTAGTCAAGATAATACATATGGATCTCTTTTTCTCATTGAGTTTTTCTTATGATTATTGAAATAACATCAATACTTAGACTCCTTGATCACTAAGTTGGGTTAGATTTTCTTGATTATTATTTTTTGTAGATGATTTGATTCTTTTGTCTTGTCTTTGATTGTAGGTTCTACTTATTGAAGAAGCCACTTTGGAGCGACGAGACAAAAGATTGCATCGAACGTTGGATTTCAAGGTAGGGGCATGTCCTCTTTACTATCTTATAATAATTATGAATGCATTTAATCTAGAGAAAAATATTTTCAAATGGATGTTTGTTTCTAGATATTTGTTGAATACTAGGGAGATCGCTCTTGTTAACAAGAGGGATTAATCTGCATAACACCAGGAATCCCCGTGGTTACCACCTTTATCAATGGGTATCCCATAAATAACACTTTGATTGATTTAGGTGTAGCCATTAATGTGATGAATATGGAGACTTTATCTCATATAGGATCCTTTGACTTATTACCCACTCCTGCCATGTTAGAATTAGCAGAAAGGTCTAAGGTTAAGCCAGAGGGGGTATTAGAAGGCATTTTCATCTCATTATATTCTTGGGAGTACCCTACCAAATTTTATGTTCTTCATCCTAAAACCAACTTGGGAGGGCATCCATTGATTTTGGAGAGGCCATGGTTAGCCACGACTGATGCTTACATAGGGTGTAGGTCTGGAAACATGACCATCACCCATGGGGCTAAAACAAATCACATCAATTTATATCCCCCGCTAAACCCCTATCGAGGTAAAAAAATACACATTGGGTTGAATAAGAAGAGAATGATTCTGAATGAACCCATCCAATTTTAACAATAGCCCAAGCCATGATTCTTAAGGAAAATTATGAGGAAAATCTGATAAATTGTTGTATTTATAATCTTGATTTTGCGCAGCATTTATAAGAATAGTATAATCATAATTTAGATATAATTTCTGACCTGCAAGATTTTTATGAACATAATAAAGCTTCTAAATTACATTCGACCCTCTTATCTACATTTCCTACATATTCAATGTCTGAATGGGGGAGTAAGGTAGTGGAAATTTTTTTCTGAAAAATCTTTAATCATTAATTATGCCTTAACTTCTGAACAAGAAAAACAATAAATTCAAACATTGAAAAACTCTTTAGATACATTTGCATGGGAATATACCGATGTGAGGGGCATTCATCCAGACAAATGCATTCATCATATTTATATAGAAGAAAATGCTAGACCTGTAAGACAACCGCAAAGGAGAATGAACCCTTCTTTAAAGGAAATTGTAAAAGATGAATTACATAAATTATTAAATTTACATGTCCCTGGGGTACCTATGCATATAAAGTATTACCATTTGGTCTATGCAATGCACCTCCCACATTTTAGCGGGCGGTCCTTGGTATTTTTTCTTACTTTTTGCATGATTGGATAGAATTTTATATGGATGATTTACAGTTATGGGTGATACTTTTGATGAGGCTTTACATAATCTTGAATTTTTTTTGTAGAGATGTATAGAAACTAATCTTTCATTAAGTAATGAAAAGTGTTTTATGATTATGACTGAAGGTATTTTTTTGGGTCATCATGTTTTTGCTGCAGGAATTAAAGTTGATCCGGTGAAAATTGAAGTTATTGTAAAGATGCCCCACCAATCAATCAAAAGGGAGTGTGGAGTTTTCTTGGACATGCGGGCTACTACAGAAGGTTTTTTGAAATTTTTACAAAGGTAGCCTCTCCATTATTTAAATTATTGACTAAATAATCTGAATTTCATTGGAATGATGAGTGTCAAGCTGCATTTGATAAACTCAAGGAAAAGATTTCTTCAGCACCTATATTGAGAGGCCCATATTGGACTTTTCCCTTCCATATCTCCACTGATGCCTTTGATTCAGCCATAGGAGTGGTATTGGGTCAAAAGGAGGATCCTGTAACCCATGTTATTTATTTTGTTACTAAAAATTTAACTCTTACAGAACTTAATTACTTGGTAACTGAAAAATAATTCCTTGCTGTGATTTATGCTATTAACATGTTTAGACACTACATCACATGTTATGAAGTTTTTGTACACATGGATCATTCTTCTATTCGTTATCTCATGAATAAACTAGTCACTAATGGCAGAATTACTAGGTGGTTGTTGTTGCTACAGGAATTTGACATCACGGTATTGGATAGGCCAGGAAAATAAAATCAGGTAGCTGATTTCTTGTCTAGGCTCAACCATGCAGGTGAGGATGTTCCTGTTAATGATAAATTTCTAGAAGAAAATTTGTTTTCCATCTCTTTTAAAACACTGTGGTTCGCAGACATGGCCAATTACCTTTCTATAAGGAATTTTCCACCTTACTTTTCATCTAATCAGAAAAATAGAATTATTAGAAAAATTGTTGATTAATCTTGGATTAGGGGAAATCCCTTTTTCACTGGACCTGATTTGATTATTCACAGGTGTGTCAGGGAAGATGAGATTTATGACATCTTGAGAGCATGTCATGAGGAACCTTGCGGGCGACACTTTGCAGACAAGTAGACAACTTATAAGATCCTTCGCATAGGTTATTATTGGCCTAGTCTTTTTAAAGATGCAAAGGAGTATGTTTGGATATGTGATAGCTACCAAAGAATGGGGTGGCTTGTATAATCAGACGAGATGCCTTTGCCGCCACAAGCTCTCATAGAACCTTTCGAAAGGCGGGCTCTTGATTTTTTAGGTCCCATCAATCCTACATCCAAAGGTAAGAAGTATATCTTGGTTTGTACTGATTATGTTAAAAAGTGGGTGGAGGCAAAAGCACTACCTAGAGCAATGGAAAAAGCAGTGGTAGACTTTCTTTTCTCTGATATTTTTGTGAGATTTGGAGTACCTAGAGAAATAGTTACTGATCAAGGTGCTCAGTTTGTGTCTAAGCTTATGCAGGGAATTGTTCAAAAATATCAGATTACCCACCGAAAGTCCACCCCTTATCATCCACAGGGCAATGGCCAAGTGGAATCAACCAATAAGGTGCTGGAGACAATCCTTACTAAAACAATGCAATTACATAAAAAGGATTGGTATGATTAGCTTCTCGAGGCATTGTGGGCTTATAGAATCACATGGAGGAGTACCACTAGCTTTTATTCATATGAATTAGTGTATGGAAAATGGTATTGCTGCCCGTTGAATTTCAGATCTGAACTTTCAAGATGACAACAAATTTGGGGATAGACCTTGATGAAGCACAACAATAGAGAATCTTGCAGCTCAATGAGCTGGATGAGATTATACAAGATTCTTTTCAGAATACTGACTTGATCCAGCAACAAAGGGCTAAGTGACATGACATCTACATAAAAAAGAAGAAATTTAAAGAGGGATACTGGGGATTGTTGTATGATTCAAAATTCAATAACTTTAAAGGGAAATTCAATACACATTGGCTAGGCCCCAATGAGATTGAGAAATTTTTTGACAATGGATCTGTTTGGATCAAAACTATTAATGATGGGAATGTTACCTTATTGGTGAATGGGCACAAACTCAAGATATATCAAAAACCCTAGTCAAAGGAGGAATTTGTGGAAGAAATTGTGAAGAAGAAAGAGTTGGAAATGGTAAGGGAAGGGATCACTCCTTCCACTATCTCTTCTTTAATTTCCTACTAATACAATGAGCTTACTCTATTCCATCTCGTGCTCATTAAACCATGAGAGGAGTGTCTATTGGGTATAGTTTTATTCATTTTTGCGGGCCCAATGGACTGAATATGGAAAAGGAACCCTATATTCTTCTTTTTTAGTATTTCAGACTCTCTAAAATTGAAATCTGGTGAGCATGGACTACCACTTGGCTCGTTAAAAACACAGGTCAGTAGATCCTTTTGGATCCTCTCAGTAAAATTTGTTTCTTTCAGTTAATCTATGGATTGCTCATGTTGGACTGATGTGGGATTTATTAAGGCCCTCCTTCCAACAATATTGGCCCATTGACATCAACAACATATCTGGGTGTACGATTAGAGCCTTGTGATGCCTTAAAGCCTATATTCCCTAATGACAGGATATATCGCCAACAACGATGGAGAAACATTATGGCTTCTTTGTTATTGGATCCTACAGGGAGTTTGACATCAACTCATAAATTCACACCTGATAGGATGCATCATGGTCCCTTGGTCCTCACTCTTATTAATGGTGATGGGCCTCACATTGGTTAACAACTACCATCAATAGCTAGTAATCCAATGAGATCGTTGCACATTTGACATCAACACATTCAGTCATGTGAAGTGGATTGTACATAGATAGTGGGGAGGATCAATTTCAATTCCAACAAAAGGTTCAACATACAGTTTCATTATTCCTGCAGAAGGTTCGACAGACAGTTTCATTTCCTCCAGACACGGTCTCAATTCTTGTAGAAGGTTCAACAGAAAATTTCATTTCCTGCAGAGACAGTCCTAATTCCTGCAGAAGGTTTGACATACACAATTTCATTTCCCGCAGACACAGTGTTAATTCCTGCAAAAGGTTCGACATACACAATTTCATTTCCTGCAGACACAGTCTCAATTCTTGCAGCAAAGCCCTGGGTTCCTGAAAGACAAGAACATTAGACAAAACATTATTTTTAATTATTTTATATAGTACTAACAATCATTATGGATCAAAGTCATGAATTATGTGATTAAATATCTGATGTAATGTTAAGCTATCATTGCAAGGACAACAATGTCATCAAGGATTGGATTGCTGGAGGTAATTTTGGTAAGGTACATCGATTGATAAGATGATTGAGGTAAGGTATAATGAAACTTTAATTTTTAATAATTTTCATGACTTAGGTTATGGTAACCCTTGTTGCAAAAACATGGTTGAAGGCCTTTGCGGCATAAATCCCATGACCTGTCATCATATTCTGACATTATGGTGGTTGTACTTTCGATGCCTATCCTGCAAGTTGGATCATGACGATCATGATGATCACGACCTGCCACTCGAAAATGCTGTGCCTTGCAATTTTTCCCATTTAACCTCCTCTCTTTGTCAAGAAATCTATTGTTAAGGTCTCGGTCCGCATTCTGTAAACAATGTGCATTATTCTTTTCCGTATGCATTCTGTGAGCGGCACTTGCTTTATTACTTCCTTTCTCATCCGCTCTGTCCATTCCTCCTTCACCATGTCCAGACCATGACCCCCTCTCCAATTTGAGCCACAGAGCCTCGCGCTACTGGAAGCTGACCCACGCAGCAAGGCAAGGATAGAAAAAGTAGGATGGCTTACCTTCTTTCAGAATTTCGATGGCCACAACTCCGAAGTAACAAAGTAGTTCACATTGAACCTAAACGGTGATAAAGCACAGGTCGAAAATGTTCAATTTCGACTAACAGGGGAGCTGGCGGCGAGAGCATGTGGAATTTTGTAAGACAGGAAGCGATGGTTCAAGAACTCTTGCTTCCAGAAGGGGATGTGTGCGTCTCTCCTTTAGAAATATCATTCGAATCCTGACTAGGGAAAGGGGATTCTGCAATAATTTTTGAGGAGTAAGTAACATCACCTACTGTTCTTCCTACAAAAGTACATCACTTGCAAAGGTCACTATGGCCTCGCATTTCTATTTGATATCCGGCTCCTCGGGCAATTTTAGGATCAACCCCTGAAATTTCCATATTGTTTGAAGATGTATTTGGCCAAAATTTCCTCGGCCGTGAAAGAAATGGTCTCCCACATAGAGGAAAACCTCTACCACCATGGGCTAGTGAAAATTATCTTGATACATGTCCTGCAGAAAAGGAAAAAGACATGGGGGGACTTTCTGACCGAGAACCATTTTGTGGAAGATGGAGATTTTGGCTCCCCAACGCTCGAGGAGGAATAGTTAGCGGAGAATCCCTAGAAGGAGCTGCAGACTTATGGGCCACAAGTAGAAGAGGATGATGAGGACGAAGAAGTAACGGTGATTGGGGAAACTATTGTGAAAGGTTCCCAGTAGAAAGGGTCGACTACCCCAACCAAAAGAGTTATGAGGAGCTGGGCTGCTAAGCTGCCTATGAAGGATAACATAAAAGGGGGAACACCACCCAAAAAGATTGATGAGAAGAAAGAAAAATCCCATGGTCTGGCCAAGGGAAAGGATACAGTGGAGCCGGTCACATTCATTGACAAAACTACCATATCGTTCTAGAGCCCTTCACTGTAGGAGATAAGAAACGAGACTAAGGAAGAGCAGCAAGGGCAGGGGGACCTTAGTATGACCCAATATTCCTAGGGGCACAATGAGGGGGAAGTTACTCCCCATAGGAAATGGTCTCTCCAAGAGCTAGAAGAGACCATTAAAGAAATCACCACTTCGGAGTGGGCCTTAAAGAAGGAAAATGCGGCCCTGAAGGAGAACACCTCAGGATGTAGAAAGAACATGAGGAGTGGCATGAGAAATAAGCCCGCATTATGAAAAAGAAGCAAGCTCAGATAACCATTGGAAGAGGAAGAATGAAATATACAATGGTAAAATTCAGGTGGAGACCAGTTGAGCTCATTTGGAACATTTAGCCGCAGTAGCTGCGGCCCAGGTGAATGACTAATTTTTTTGTTTTGTTTTGAAGGCTGCTATAGTTTTGCTTGCATAGGGACATGCAAGATTTTTGGTGTGGTGGAGATGTTAAGTCTCCATTTTTCCCATTTTTTACACCCTTCCCAAGCCTTACTTCTCTTATTTCTGAACTTCTTCCGTCCTTAATTAAGCTTAGTTCGGCCATATTATCTAGTTTTTTCTAAAAGGGTACTATAAGCCTAAGGTATGTTAAATTAACTTAATAAGTGTCATTTTTCCTTAGACTTAATGTATTCTTTGATCTAGTTGTAACTATTACTGAATTACTACTTCCATTGATCTAGAACTTATGTGCATATTTGCTTTGATTTGAAGTAGTTCCACAAAATATTGGAGACAACTTGTGCAACCACATTTTCTGCAGCCGTTGTGGATTTCCCCCAACTGTTCCATATTTCCTACAACCATTGTGGATTTCCTGCAGTGGATCTAGATTTCCTGCAGCCGCAAATTTCCTGCAGCAACATCAACAGTTGATTTTATTCCACTTATTTCTAGATCCGGCGAAGACTTGGGTTTTGTAGGGAATTGGTTGCACATGAAGACTATTCCATTGGCTACTTCGAACCTCTTTTTGGAACAACCCGGATTTGAAGATTTTCCCCTCGAACCATATTTCCTGTAGCTTCTGCTATGTAACATAAAACTTCTAATCCATGCTTTTAGTCATGGATTAGAATTAACATAAGCTAAATTCGATAGCCTAGATCTGTATTATTGGCTGATAGCTTAGATTAGTCATTCAAGCCAAATATGGGCTTTAGAGATTGTATAAAAGGGGATGTATTTCACATTGTAAAGGGTTGTTGGGTTGGGATTTCTGCTCATAGACAATATATCAGATTGTACTTGGCTGTATATTTTCATATTAATATAAATCTTATGTTACGTCCATTTTTCTGAGCAACCTCTTCAAGGTTTAAAGGGGTTGTGAGTGGGGGATGGCCCCCTTCACTCACAACTCTTGCAACGCAGTGTGTGTGTGTTTCATTTCTTTTTATGCAACAATAATTGTTTTACATAGATAATGCATTCTTTATTAAGTTTCAAAAACAGAATATTAATTGATTAGATGATTGAATTTCTGATGTTAATGTGTTATTTCCATTTGATCAATGTCTAGATTAAATATTGTCTAAATTGATTTCCAATTTTTTGTAATTTGATCTTTTATTTTTCCATGGTCAATATTAGCAACACTGAGAGCTATAGAGGTATGTTATATTCCACTCCATAGCCTTGCTGCTATAGTAATGATATAGGAAAGAAGAATTAGTTTGTGTGTGTGTGTGAATGATTAATTTATGAACACTTCCAGTAATCAGCCTGCATATATTTTGCATAGTATCTCGTAGGCTTACCTACCTTGGGTTGAAAATTTATGATTGGAAAATTATAAGTGTATAATTTGACTCAACAGACACATTTGTGTTCCTTCAAGTGAGCATTCCAAGATTATTTGGGAGGCACAGTACAGTTGGGTCGCTAGACATTTTAGATTAGAGAAAACAGTGGCAGTGATACAAAAGTATTTTTATTGGCCGAACCTTCGACAATATGTTGGGAAGTACATTAGATAAGGCAATATCTGCCCCATTTACAAATTGACAATCAAGAAGTAAGGCCTATATACTCCTCTGCCTACTCCTAATTGACCTTGGGAATCCATCTCCATAGATTAAATGTCATGCCTTCCTTATAATAAGCATGAAGACGACTGTGTTTTCATGGTCATCGATAGGTTCTCTAAGATGGCTATTTTAGTGGTCTAGAAGAAGTGTTAGTATGAATCTTTCATCGTAAAAGATCACTTTAGATATGCATAACAAATAGCCCTAACATCAATTATGGATGCCAAACATCTTTAAATTTGTAATTAGGTGATCCAAGTAATGTTGCACAAATTCAGATCTAAGCATGAAAGATATTAAGCAGCTAAACCAGAATATGGCTCCATGCATCCAATAGACAAGACAAGAACCATGTATTTGAAAGAATTTTTATATTATATTGAAAAGGGGCACCTGAGAGGAAAACAAGAAAGGTATTTTCCGGTTCTCCTCAATGGGATGGGTTCTTGAATATCCTCAGCGTTTCAGATCTAAAATTCCTCTCTCTTGTTGGTGTAGAAAACCCAGACAAACATAGAACTCAATGGGAGCTCACAAAGTAAAAATGAAAAAGGTGACCAAGAGTAGATCCAGAGTGATCTAATACGATGGATGTGACTAATGAATGGGAAAACCCTTCTATTTATAGCAAAATATTGGGGTGTTCTAGAACTCGGTGTATGATTAAAACTTATTAATCGGGTGGAATCACCTTTTGGAAATATTATGTTGTTGGAGGGAAGGAGTTTGACTTCGGTCAATTCCTTTATTTATAAATAATAAATAAATAAATGATTTATTTATCATTTTAGGGAAATGATGGGAATATAATTAAATAAATAATGGTTTTTTTAATTATTTATGGATGATTTAGTCAAATTTAACTAAGAATGTTATTTAAATAATGATTTAAATAACTTATTCTTAGGAAATAATTAAATAAATAAGGATTTATTTAATTAATTTCCTTGTTTTGGGTTAAATATGACCAGGAAATATAAACAAACAAGTTATTGCACATGGTGAAAGCAATTTTACCTAGGGTAAAATTGGTCTTACATGGTGTACTTAGGTTCATCTAATGATAATAGGTTAGATGACCAAAAAAATGGTGTAACAGATTTCCCCCCAACGTACGAGTGTTAGGAGAAAATCTTATGTCCGAAGTACGTTGTAAGAACTCAATCACTATATAGCAAGAGGAAAGTGAGAGAGAGGAATGTAAGGTAGTCTAAAGTGCTAAAGGACTAGACCCTGAGGGGACGAGACTTACAGGTGCAAAAAGTCTCTAGTTTATGAAGTGGTACCTGTGCTAAAGGCGGCGGGGGAGGCATACCTATGCCCGTCGAGACAATATTACAAACAATAAGGTGTCCGGAAAACCATGGAACACAATAGTGAAACATGTGCTAGCCTAAACATGAGCCAGATAACTAGAATGATGAATCTCACATACATGCCATGCCTGGAATAACCGTCAGGACTTATACAATAATATTTTAGTACATGAGATACAAATACACCCAAATGCCCCCTACACGCGGGAAAGGGCTCGCGAAATTGGACTGATACATGCAAATAGAAGAGGGGCTGCAAGCGGCTGAGGCTGATATCATCAAATAAGAGGAGCTGCATCAAGGGCTGAAATGAAGAAGTCATCCGGGCATGTGGGGGACTACCTGCAGGGCCACCCCCTCATGAGGGTTGGGACATCTCAAACACACCCGAGAATCACCAATGGCTGATGCTGCATCACTGGACCATCAAGTGTATAGATCATGATCATGCTGAAAAGAGCTCGAACCAAGGTACACTGCCCCCTAGACTTGGCTTCTGGAGTAAATGAGCTGATGTCGACAGAAGTAGGTCCTCCATAGGTGAGGCAATAAGGGAACCCCAACTAAGGCACGAAAGAAAATAGTAGAGCGACTCACAGATGAATACTAATGATGATGATGAAATGAGGGATAGATCCAACACGGACCATAAAAATTGTGAGTAAAAAATGGTATCTCGTGACGGAAATTGTCACGAATAGAAATGAGTATGGGGGCAAAGTGGTGCCCCCAATGAAATGTGTTGTAAGTGAGAAAATCCGATTTTTAGGAGAGGTGAAGTAAGACTTAGTGGACAACAGGTGTCCTGGTGAAGTAGTGAAATGAAAAAACAAACAGATGATGGCTATCTAAAAGAAAATAAAACAGGCATTTCGAATGGGAAATGATAAGGGTAATATTTCTTAAGATAGAGTGCATTGTGGGGATTAGGAAGGATATGGCCTTCAAAGTATTCTAAAATATATGCCCTCTTACCAAGGTCTTTGCTGATAATGTAAGGACCGAGCCATAATGAGTCAAACTTCCCATGACTGAGGGTATCATGGGCCTAGTCATATACTAGAACA
Organism: Pinus albicaulis; assembly: GCA_034641835.2. Taxonomy (NCBI): domain Eukaryota; kingdom Viridiplantae; phylum Streptophyta; class Pinopsida; order Pinales; family Pinaceae; genus Pinus; species Pinus albicaulis. The sequence continues at coordinate 1,653,413,095 of CM076575.1, forward strand.
AGGTCACCTTCATGAAATTGTCGAGGGTGTACTTTTCGGTCATACTGAGCTTTGGTGCACTTTTTGTCCACTTCAAGTTTTTGTAATGCAACACGATGGTCTTCAGAGGCACGCTCGAGCATGATAAGTCATTTTTCTAGAGGTTGGGTATCAGGGAGGAGTTCGATGGCCAAGTGAAGGGAAGGGATTTCACACTCGATCAGTAAGACTGCCTCCTCACCAAAGACAAGGTGGAAAGGAGTGAAACCGGTGGCGGTTTTAACAGAAGTATGATAAGCCCACAAAGCAAGGAAGAGCATAAGATGCCAATTGTTTTTGTGCTTATTCACCATTCTTTGAAGCATGGTCTTAAGAATTTTTTTGACCGCTTCAACTTGGCCATTCCCTTGGGGGTAATAGGAAGATGAATATTGGTGCTCAAAACCCAAAAGTGAGGATAGCTCATGCCAAATCTCATCTTCAAAATGTCGGCCATGGTCAGAGACTAATTGTTTTGGAACACTGAATCGAGCGATGACATGGTTAAAGAAAAAGAGGGCTGTGGTGGCTACCGTATTGTTGAATGTTGGCATAGATTCTGCCCATTTAGTGAAATAGTCAACCACCACGATGATATATTTGTGGTTACCAGCGGATGGAGGTTGAGATTACATAAAGTCAATGGCCCATTTACAAAAAGGGCCAGGTGTGATGACAGGATGGAGGGGAGTGGGAGGAGCTCGCGCCTTGGGGGCGAAATGTTGGCAATTGGAACAATGTTTGACTTCTTCAATGCAATCACTGAAGAGAGAAGGCCAAAAATACCCAGCGCACATGATTTTTTGGGCAGTGGCGAGGTCGGAGAGGTGGCCACCACAAGCGCCGCTATGAAAGGCATTGAGGACTTGCTCAGCTTCAGCGTGTGTGAGGCAACGACGAAGGACAGTATCTACTCCATGACGACAAAGGTTGTTGCCAATTAGAAGGTAGCGAGAGGCTTGGTGTCGGATACGTCGTTGAGCATCACGATCAAGATGAAGGGTGAACTTTTGGGTTCGCAAGTAAGTAAGGATATCACCGTACCAAGGATCGTCGGTGGTGATGGAAAATAAATGTTCATTGGGAAGAGCATCATTAATTGGAGTATCTTGCATCCCAGTAGGTAAATCAGAAATTATTTTAGTGAGGACGAAACCTTTCTTACTTTTTGGGGTGACAAATTCAAGGTCGAATTCTTGGAGGATAACGACCCAATGAGCATACTTTCCACTAAGGATGCGTCGACTCAATAGGAAAGCCATGGGGTTGGAATCAATCACAACCTTGGTGTAACACATGAGGATATAATGACACAGTTTTTGGACCAAGAACACAACAGCTAGTGCTAATTTTTCTTCATGTGAGTAGGACACAGGTGGATCGGCAAGGTTTTTACTAACATAATAAATCACATGTTCGATACCGTTATCATCCTCTTGGATAAGGACACCAGCAACTAAATGGGTGGAAGCGGAGATGTATAGGATGAAATCTTGGTCAAAGTCAGGAGGACAGATCAAGGGAGCAAATGTGAGAGCATTCTTGAGGGCATCAAAGGACTCTTGAGTGTAGGTATCCCAGACAAATGAGCTGTGAGATCAAAGAAATCTAAGGAAACCATGTGCGGTAGTAGCATAGTCAGGAATGAATCGGCGAAGAAAATTAGCTTTTCCTTGGAGACTTTGTAGGTGGCGTAAGGTACAAGGAATAGGAAGTTCAAGAATGGCTTGAACCTTTAAAGGGTCGAGAGTTATCCCATCATTAGATACTATGAAGCCGAGGAGACGACCGGTCATGGCTTCCATGATGTCTTCATCGGAGTGGAATATGGGAAGAGTGGATGGCATAGGATGACCTGAGGAGGTAGAAATATGAGACACCTGATTTTGAGGGGAAAGGCTCACATGCGCGTCGTCATGAGGGGTGACAGTGGAGTAAGCCAATGAGTGGGTAGGCGAAACAGTGGGGGAAGGTACTAAGGGGTCGGTTTTCGGGGAACGCGGTGATGAGGAAAGGTAGGAAATAGTTGCTGAAGGTTCGATCATTTCAGTATCAGGATGAGAAATGGTAATCAGGGTAGATAGGTGGTCTGGGGTTATAGAAGAAGGATTACGGGCAAGGGTGGCTTCAAATTGGTGGTATGCAGCCAAAGAAGCATGATACTCATCAAGGCGGGGGCAAAGGTGGGTATAATGTCCATGGAAATCGCACAAAGAGCAAGGGTGATTGGTACGCAAGTTTTTAAGTTTCGGAAGGGAATCAGGTATGGTGACATAGGCCTCAGGGATATCGAATTCCGAAAACGTGTCATTGACCATGGTTTTGAGATTTGGTAATTCAGGACAGGTATGGGTGGTGTGGCTGACAACATCGCACAAGGCACACTGGATGGGATGTTTTGGAGGTCGAGGAGGGGCATATTTTGTCGGGACAACCTTGTCCTTTGGTGCCCCCCTATGAGCTTTGATATTGTTACCCGACACGGTCGCAACAGGAGGAGGTGTTGGATGAGGTGACTGAGGTGCTAGTGTAGTGGTAGAAGTCATGGGTATCGGTTGAACTGGGGTCAAAGCAAGATATGTTTTGGGTTGACCAGGTAGGGTGGTGGTTGGGGGGCTAAGGTACCAGACGGGTATGCCCAAGGTCAAGTTGAGTAGGGAGAGGGTGGCCAAGCTAGGGACGGAAGAAGCTCCAGGAGGGGGAGCAAGGAAAGGAATCTGACCAGCAAGGAAATGGCAAGGATGAATGGGGCCAAGGGGGTTGAAATCGGGCAGAATTGACCCAGGAGGGTAGAGGGGCGTGTGAGGATTATTTGGGGAAGGAGATTCTGAAGGAAGAAGGTTGGATAGCGGGGGCAAAGGGTTAGGAGCTAGTGGGGGGGGTTGGGGTTGAGGTTGCTTACTAGCCAAAGTTGGCTGTGGAAGGTCAGCCCAAGATGATTACATCATGCAAACATTCATCAGGCTAGGATCAGAGACAGGAAGAGGGGGAGGAACTGGGAAGGTTCCAAGCAAGGAGGAGTCTTTGTAGACACCAGGGGAAACACTGGTCAAAGAATCGACAGCTTGCTTATTGGTGACAGTAGAGATGGTGGACTTAGGGGAGGTTGAGTTTTTGGTTCATGATACGTCAACTGGTCAATGGTGACAATCTTGCCATTATGAGGGAAAAACATCTTGCGGTGGACTGCGGATGGGATAGCGGACATGGAATAGGTGTAACTACGCCCCAAAAGAATGTTGTAGTCAAGGGGGGTGTCGATAATTTCAACGTCGACGCAAATAGTCTTGGCCGCAAGGGTAATAGGGCAGTTACGGAATGGGCCAATGGGCTGGGAGGCATGGCCATCCCACGCATGAAGGGTGATTGTGGAAGGGGCCAGCTCAAGAGATCCGAGTTGTTTCCAAACCGAAGCGGACATGACACAGGTAGATGCCCCCTCATCAATGATACACTGAGCGACATTGGCATTTCAAATTTTGACTGGGATTTGGAAAGCAACAGAAGCAGGAAGGGGGGGATGGTCTGACTGACGGGCGTCGAAAACAATTAATTGGTCATCAGTAGGATATACAATGCCCACAACAGATAGTAGAGCCTTATTTTGAGAAGGACATGACTGGAGGAGTTCCAATGTTGAAATGGCAGCAGGAGATTGTGCCAGATCGTGTACTATGCTATATGAATGGGCAGCCCGACCAAAGGCAGCATTTCGACATAATGGGCCCTTAGGAATTTTGGTATGAACCTTAGCTTTGGGTGGAGGTATTTGCAAGGGACCATTGGGTGTCGAAAAAGGCTTTGTAGGACCTGAGGATGGGGACTCGGAGACAGACAGAACGAGAGGTGTGGAGTACTGACGAGACTGAGCTTGAAGGTTAAGATCGACGGTGATAGGTTGGGCAGAGGCCATCATGAGAATCTGGTAATCAAAGGAACCATAAGGGGAAGGTTGAGTGGTTATCGAGGCATGAGGTGATTGAGTAGCCATGAATCCTTATTGAGGGAAAGGATCGGTAAACACAATGGGTTGAGAAGTAGCCGTATGGGGAGGTGCACTAGGAGAGGAGTGTTGTCCTCGCACGGTGGCCTGAGACTCCCACATCTGCCTCATCTGTGGTAATAGGGGACAATCGTGAATGTAATGACCATAAACACTGCAACACGAATAAGGCTTATTGGTGAGAAGTGGCTTGTCTGGCTTGGGTTGAGAGCCCTGTGGCTGGTTGGCAGTGTTAGAATCAATACTCGAAGGATTGGAGCCACGATTACCAAAATCAGATGGATTGCCTTTCCTCTTTCTTTGAGGAGGAAGAGAATTAGTTGCTCCTTGCTGCGCAAATACTTGCCCTGGAGAGGGTAGTAAGTGCGGTTGTGTGGGTAGAGAAGGCAAGGGAGTGGGAGGTCCAAATGCTGAAGGAGCTGGGACACCAGGCTGTGGGTAAGGATAAGGGGTAGGCTGGGCAACATTGAGGTACGCAGGAGTGTGGGCAAAAGGAGGAGGCATGCCGTATCCTAGATACATGCTACCTGGAGGGGGAAAAGTGCTGGAGGGGCTGTCCCCTCCTAGAGGAAAACCATAGCCCAAAAGAGGTTGAGCAGAGGTATGTGAAAAAGCTCCAATGATATCGTCGGCAGAATAAGATGCCCCCGAGGCATTAGGGCCATCGGGCTTGGGAAGGTCAGGAAGGACGGTATAGACATAACCATATTGAGCATAGATAAGGTCATATTTCAAGGCTATTTGGAGGACGGATTCTTCGGTTTGGGGAAAATGGGATGCGACATATTTTCCAATGGGAGGTAAGAGAGAGTGAAGGAACTAGTCCATATAAACCCGATCTTCAAAGGGGGGAGCGCGACATAAACTCTGTCTTTGTCGTCATTCCTAGACATGAGAAGAAAGGCAGGTCGAAGAGGAATGATGAAAAGAAGTCAAGAGTTCAGTACCAGTGTCGTATTGGAGAGGGAGCTGGAAATAAGATAAAAAGGCTTGGGAAATGGTCGCAAAGGTGGTATGAGAAGAGGTGGCTTGATCAACATACCATTTAGAAGCTTCACTGGTAAGCGTGTGTTGGAACAATCGAAGACAGATGGAGTCGTCGGTGATGGAATTTGAGGAACATCACATGTGGAAAGATCGGGTATGGTTAGAGGGATCTTCACTAGCAAGGCCTTCGAACTTGGGAATGTCGGAGGGGAGCTTGGTTGGCATAGCAGGCCAATTGACATCGTGGCGAATAGGATCATTAATCAGCTGATTGAAGTCAGGGAGACTGAGACTGGCCATATAAGGGAGAAACGGGGCAGTTGAGGTAGGTCCCGTAGGGGTTCCACTAGAAATGGACCCGGCAGTAGAAATTGGGTTGCCGCTAGCACTAGGCCCTAAACTAGACATGATGAAAGTAATAGGGGGAGAACCAGGAGTAGGGAGAGAACCTGAACAATCAGAGGAAGAGTCAGAGTGCGGACTCAGGGGAGGACTTACTCGATGACGACGGGAAGGAGGAAGTCGACCAACCGGAAACTGAGGGTGAAGGCCAAGAAGTCTCCAGGACAAACGCCTTAGAGGCGCAATGATGACAAGAACAAGAAAGACCGACAAGGGCAGGGAGGTGCAAAATCAAGTGAGGTCAATGTCGAAACAAGGGCAGCGAGGTGCAATGTCAATTGATTTTAAAGTCTTTTCCAGGTGGTGTTAACCAGGCTCTTCTTTTCTTAGGGTCAGTGTGTGGTGTGCGTTAATTTTAATTGATTAAACCCAGACATTTTGAGAGTATAAGAAAAAGTGTGCTGCGTAAATGAAAATAAATCTGCAGTAAATAACACTGAAAGAATAGAAAATTAACAGCTAACAATGCATTAATCTAACCCAAGAAGGCGGGTCTCTCAAAACAAGTCTATAAGAGGGAAAAAATCTACTCAAAGCACGCTACAAGAGGCCAATAGATCTAAGGTCGGGAGGGACAGGGATCTAAAGGAGAAATCTGCTAAAAAGAGGTGCAGAGAACAGCAAAGAGGCAGAGGCAAGGTTGTTGCTAAAAAGGAGGGGATCAGCTAACAGTAGAGGGGAAAAGGAGGCGGCCCTAGAAATAAACCCAAACAAAACTAGATGAGGTGATTTTGAAAGGGATAAGAGCTGATCGAATCGGATCTGAAAATGAGGTATCAGATTGGAAAGAAATAAGGTTGAAACTCTGGAAATTCAGACTTCTGAAACAGTAAAAAATTGCCCACAAAAAGTGGAGGGTACTAGAGCCCTAAGGGGAAAGATTCCCACTTAGTTGAGTAAAACAGATCAGAAACAGGTCTAAACGGGTGGAGACAGAGGTTGGAAAACCCTGAGAGAAGCTTCAGACAAACCCATAAAAAGTGCTGGAAAATTGCAGAAAAAGGAGCAGGTCGCAGGTTCTGACCTGTTTTTAGTCCAGGTCGTAGGTTTGGGGTAGAAAAGTGTGACCTCAAGGCCAGGTCATAGTTTTTGGGCCGATAAGTGCGATCTATAGCTCTGGGTCTCTCGGTGGCAGATTTTAGAAAAAATTGTCGTCTAGCTGCGGCTGATGTCTGTCACCTGTGCAATAGGGCCAGAAACACACGGAAGTTAGAAATTGGAATGTTTGAGGGTTTTAGAGGTGAAAAAGACCAGAAAAATAGGAAAAACAAAAAACAGAAGAGAAACCCTAGGGTCTGAAACAGCTGGATATGCAGGAATATATAAAACGACAGCAGTCACAAAAGAAAACCCGTGTGGAGTCGCCAATTGTTAGTATGAATCTTTCGTCGTAAAAGATCACTTTAGCTACACATAACAAATAGCCCTAACATCGATTATGGCTGCCAAACATCTTTAAATTTTTAATTAGTTGATCCAAGTAATGTTGCACAAATTCAGATCTAAGCATGAAAGATATTAAGCAGATAAAACAGAATATGGCTCCATGCATCCAATAGACAAGACAAGAACAATGTATTTGAAAGAATTTTTATATTATATTGCAAAGGGGCACTTGAGAGGAAAACAAGAAAGGTGTTTTCCAGTTCTCCTCAATGGGATGGGTTCTTGAAAATCCTCAGTGTTTCAGATCTAAAATTCCTCTCTCTTGTTGGTGTAGAAAACCCAGACAAACATAGAACTCAATGGGAGCTCACAAAGTAAAAATGAAAAAGGTGACCAAGAGTAGATCCAGAGTGATCTAATGCAATGGAGGTGACTAATGAATGGGGAAAACCCTTCTATTTATAACAAGATATTGGGGTGTTCTAGAACTCGGTGTATGAATAAAATATTATTAATCGAATTCTAGAATCACCTTTTAGGAATATTTTATTATATTTGTTGGAGGGATAAGGAGTTTTGACTTGGGTCAATTCCTTTATTTATAAATAATAAATAAATAAATGATTTATTTATTATTTTAGGGAAATGGTGGGAATATAATTAAATAAATAATGGTTTATTTAATTATTTATATGTGATTTAGTCAAATTTAACTAAGAATATTAATTAAATAATGATTTAAATAACTTATTCTTAGGAAATAATTAAATAAATAAGGATGTATTTAATTAATTTCCTTGTTTTGGGTTAAATATGACCAGGAAATATAAACAAACAAGTTATTGCACATGGTGAAAGCAATTTTACTTAGGGTAAAATTGGTCTTACATGGTGTACTTAGGCTCATCTAATGATAATAGGTTATATGACCAAAAAAATGGTGTAACAAGAAGAGTATGATAGAATAAGCCATTGCTAATATCTTCTTTAAATGAGTGTGGGTACACTTTGGGATCCCATGATACATTATCTCAGATTGGAAAAACAGGTTCCTGAGTAAATTTTGGCCAAGCCTCTGGTTGATGCTGGATATGAAGCTCACTAAGTCCATGACCTTCCAGCCCCAAACTGATGGCCACATAAATGTCATCAACAAGATGATCATCCACATTCTGCACATGTACAACTTGAATCTTCCACATACATGGGATGAAATCCTCCCTTGTATATAATAAAAATACAATAGATATATCCATAACTCAACTGATCATAGTCCCTTTCAGGTGGGGTTGGGATTCTAGCCACTTTTTCCCATTTATGTGGCTATACCATTTTCGGCTACTCAGGTAGATTCAGCTCATGTCTAGTTTGAAGTTGATAGGGATAAAAAATTCATTGAGCACATTCAACACATACTCCATTAGGTCCATGAAATATTTGATATATCTAATGCTAAGTACAAGCGACATCATGATCAACATTAGGCGCCACACACATTCCAGGTGGGAGACGAAGTTTGGTTACATTTGCAAGGAGTTCCTTGATGGGCCCCACCGCAAGCTATGTACACTATGTTATGGGATGTACACCATCACCAATGCTATAGGGGAAAATTCCTTTAAGATCAACATCCCATCATTCCTTGGCTTGCATCCAATATTTAATGTGGACCGATTGTGACCATATTGTCCCCCATTGTCGGACACTTCCGGTGTTGTTGAGCAGATGAAACCAACAAAGCTCAACCCAAGCTGCATTGAACAAGCCACACCAGACAATATCATGGACACAAAAATCAAGAACACTTGCCAGGAGAGGATCTAGCTATTTCGAATTGTTAAAGCAGGCCAAATCCTTCACCAGGGAAAATGGTTCACTAGGGACCAGGTTCAAAAAAAAATTCCTCACCTTATGGAGGCTTTGCATGAAATGGGTAACATTGATTCTTAAGGGAGGAATACTGATCTAGGTGGATATTGGTGGCAAACCGCTTATTCCACCTATACCCCCAGTTGGTTTCATCTGTTTCCTTTACTATAGTAGAATTTACTATTTTTACACAGTTTCTCATGTCCTAAACTTCCAGAGATCTTTTGACCCCCTAAACGACATTTTTTTGAGGTTTGAAATAGGTGCTTAGCCATAGGCAAGGGCATATATCAAATCCTATAGTTCTTGGAGAGATATTTCCAATGAGGTATCATATGCGCCAAACAAAGATCATATGACCAAGTTATGACCCTGTGAAGTTGGTTGCCCAACTAACCCCAATGGGGCCCATAAAATCTTGGTGTTCCATCTCCCAGGGTTAGGGTTTTCCCTTGTTGTTAAATAATAAAATGGCCTTTCAGCCTCACTGTAACATAGTTCAGAGGCATGTAGCCACCACATCTATTCTAAGAGATAAGCTACCCTTGCCCAAGCTAGTTTATTTCCATTTTTTTGTAAACATATTTCAATTCTTTGATATTAATGAAATGGCGATTTATTTTTCTTGCATCTCTGTGTTGATGTTAATATATGTATTCTGATGCATTTCTGCATAAGTTTGGATCAATTAACCAATGTGAGATGAATCACTACTGATGTTAATGAGCATCAAGGCACCTCTATGCATCTTACATCGACGAATAAATGTGTTGAGGTCGAGTCACCTACAAGATCTGAACATTAGGGGACATTGATGTATTCCCACTGTCATTAGTGAGAGATATTTCCATTTATGAATGCATCCCTCAAGGTATTGAAATAGGTCTCTAGCCTTGAAACCAGATAATGTGTTAATATCGATGGGTGAAGACTCATTAGCAGGAGGTCCATAATGCATCCCACATCAGCTAACATGAGAATACCCAAAAGTTTTAGGAATTTGCAGAGAATCAACAAAATTATGAAAATATTATTTAGGATTCCCCTCCAAGTAACCTAGTTTTCAAGCAAGTCCTTGTCTAACAATGCCAATTTTCTATTTTTCTCAGTAGGACTTATTTTTATCTTTACTATTTATTTATTTTTTCCTACAATACTTTAAAATATAGCATCTCTTCAAGTATAGGAATACTTCCAATGAAACCATTTGTGTAAAATAATACAAACTATTCTCATACTTATATTTAAGAATTAAACTTTACGATCTACTGGAGTATGAAGAAAAAAAATCTATTATTGATGTGGTACCAAGAGCTATCAAATGATGGATGAATGTTGTATGCCAACGATTATTTGGAACTGGGCTTCAATATGATCCATATATTCTTGGTTCTTTAATTCATTAAAAATTGTTAGCATGTACTCCTTTTTTATGTTATGTAGGTATTCCATAACTTGATGATTTCTCTCTTGGAGGCATGACAGATATGATCAGAGGCAAGAGGGAAACTCCTTGTTCTTGAGTTCCAGTGTATGGTATCTACTGATTGCTTCCTATGGCTCTTCAATTTATTTAATAGATTGACAAGGATGATTGAGGAGGGATCCTGGGTCTTCTTCTTGACAGGGACCTGCTTCTAGATGATGGTCATGAATCTCTTTCCTTTATTTTTCTCCTTGAGATCCATTTATGTTCTTGATGGCCATCAGGATTTTCTCTTCTCGAGATGCAGATATGTCTTGGTGCAAGATCCAAAATATTTCTTGGAGTAAACATATGGGGGGGGGGGGGGGGTGTGGGTTCTCACAACACCCTGGAAATGAAAACCCTTAAAAAAATGCATAAAGGGAACAACTTCAAGGAGAAATATATCATGTACTTGGAGGTTCTCATGCTATCAAGACTCTGCTGATAGGGGTTAGTGTATCATTTCCATGAATTCAAATTAAAAGGATAATTTTTTTTGTAGGAAAACATATTAAAGAAGAAAACCATCCTGCTATATCTTGATGATATTGACTCAGTAGTGTTAATAATACTACATTTTCTTGTGTCAAACCACACTGTGTGACCAACACAACAAGGGCTTGGGTGGCTCACTTATGGTGGTAATGCAAGTTCTTACTGCTTGTCTTACCTCCCCTCCTTCTTCAAGTCTTAAATGTTGGAGAATCTAATTATAAAACTTAAGTCACCAAGGTCCTATCCCTCTAGTGCCTCCCCGAAAACGATGCCAAAATTTTGAGTGTAATATTTGACATAAAAATGCCTCAACACTTGAAAAAAAACACAATATATGCCAAGAAAAAACCCATAGGGACTGTTATAGGTCGTTTTTTTGCATCCAAAAAAATGACCTTGAACTTGGATCTATCATCATCCATTAACACTTTGAAATCATCCCAAAATCATTCCCTTTCTAGAAGTTATATAATCCTAGATTACATTGGAAAAAAAACCTAATTTTATGGGTCATCACACTTACCTTTAAGAAAAACTTCATTGGCACAAGTTTCACACATGGAAGTTGCACTAGCCAATGTATGTTTCTTTCCCAAAAAGTGTGACGAACACCTAGAAATGAGGAAAAATAAAATTTAATTTTGAAGTTTCTCTCTCTAGAAGCTTCAAAAGTGGTTTCAACCATTTACTATTGAATGATATATTGAACTCTTACCATTCATGTCTTATCTCTTATATCCTATAACTTACCTCCCTCTAATGAGGATCTAAGCATTAGAATGGTAAATCTTAAACCACCTCATTTACCCTATAAATTCACTGTCTCCCATAGAGTTTAGGTTGGCTTTTGGAGACTCTTAATTATGCCCTTATGCTTCTCATTTGTGTCTATAGGTCCATAATACATCCATGTTCTTGAGGTGCGTTTGAAGGCTTACCATTGTGGCAAAGGAAGGACGAGATAGCTGGAGGAAATTCACAAGGTCAAGGCCTGCAAGGGTTGTAAACTTTTCCTTATTTTATTAATACAAAGTGCATTATTTATCCTATACTTATGTCTTATTTATGCATATGTAGAATATGAATTCTTGAATTCTTAGTTAAAGTTTGTATATGCTATTTTTATGTTTTGGTTGTCTTGCTTGTTTTGGATGATTTGTAGGTTCCACTTATAGAAATTGGAGTTGGATCTAGAGCTAAAATTGGATTCCAAGTAGGTTTTCTTCCCATATTTCAAACATCTCTAAGGAAATCATTGCAATTTTGTCTTGGTTTTTTCTAGACTAAGCCACTAGGCCTAGGGATATTTCTTCTATTCGGAGAAGGAATTTATCCACAAAACAACTTGGAAAACATATTGGGGAACAAGATGTTCTTTAGTGTTTTTATTTGTCTAGCCTTTTAGGACCTTTGAATCGACTCTATTTGTATTTTTTATATTTTCATTAGACGTATGAAAGCCCGATTTTGAGATTCGTTGGGGTTTTATTTGCATGTTTTGAGAAAAATTAGCCCCATCGCACTTTTATTTTGAGATAGAGCGACCCAATGCACTTTTATCACTCTGTATATGTGATGACTCGCACTGGTTTCTATATAATGCCTGTGATGACCTATTAAGTGCAAAATTTTTCATTTTCTCTACCTTGATTTGAATTATGTTTTTGTTTGCAGGGTATTCCTGAGTCTCTGGTCTATCCAAGGTCTTTGTAAAGTCAACAACTTGTTTGGAATTGAGTGTGATTTCATTTTTTGATGAGAGTTTTCTTCTTTTTTATTTATTCTTATCAATTATGATTTTTATCATTTGACTTCATTATTTATTTGTTAAAGGATTGTTCATATTGCAGTTATAATCTGTTTGAATTCTCTCCAATTCAATAATCTTGTAACATTTCACTTTTTCTTTACATTTGAAAATTGAAATGAAAATAAAAGTAAACATCCATTTTCACATGCATTAGGGCTTTGAATTTCTAAATTGGAATAGTGAGTTTGAAGATATTGTTTGGGAGTTATTGTTTTCTGCATCATTGTATTGAAACCTTCTTCCCTTTCTTAGTTATATCTTCATTGAATGAAAAGAGTTCATTTTCTCCTGTTAATCACATTTTAAGAGTTAAGGTGAATTCATTTCTATCCTTGAAACTGAAACTTTAATCAAGATAAACATTATGGTTTATCAATGAACCTAGGGATAATTTGAAACATTAAAGACACATTTAGTGGTCTAGACTAGAAGACATGTTCCAGTGTCTCTAAGCATAGAATTTGTCATTGATTGACTGTGTTACATCCTAGGGATGGTTGGTTTTCCACGTACATTGGAGTATATTGGGAAAATTTTCCACGTACATTTTTGTATATAGGATGACACTCCACGTATGAAAAGTATATCAAAATTCCCCCATCATATAGTTATGCATTAGACATCACTAATATGGACTATACTTCCACATACCTCTGGGTATATTTTGGAAGAATCCATTACGTTGAAAACCTTCCATAGCTAACCAAGTCAGCCACTTTGTTAACTGTGATACACCAAACAAAACATTCATGGAGATTTATTGCACATAATTAATCATATATTGCACTTCATAGTGACTTGGTAATCCTTATATGCCTAGTTACCCCTCTTTATTTTTATTTGTGTTTTTACTTTTCAACATCAATTAATTAACTCAATTTTTACTCTTTAGTAGACCTTAGGTTGACTCTGATAGTAGTTGTTCCCAAGTTTACTAGTCAAGGAAACCCCTCTAATAGGAATCTTGGTTCTTTTCCTCCTTTTGGAAATATCAGTGCTCCTTATATGGCTACGCTGTCCCTTCCTAGATATACCATTGGTTTTCTAAATGGTTATTTTCCACCTCCTTGGTTCCGAATGTCAAAATTACTCCACAACCAAGTTCTCCACCTGAATAAAATCAACCTCAAGTTTACCCTTTGATTTCTTTGCCTATTGTTTCTTCATCCATTTACTCTTCCTTGACTGGTGAAAGTATTGATACTAGTAACCAAGAGGCTAAAAAGAAGAAGAAAGGGAAGAATAAGAAGAAGAAAAATAAGCAAGGGGGAAACCAAGAAACCATCACTATGAATATGGCTAATGTTGACAAATATTCCAACATGCCCCATAAAGTTAAATTCCCTTGCAATATTTGTAAGGTTGACCAACTTTTTCGATATTTATCTAGAATTCCCTAGGTATCAGAAGCGTGGTCCACAAGCCCACATCAACCCTTGTTGTTAGTCTATGAATATCATGTTGGTGAAAAAACATCAACTAATGATAATAAGGTTCCTGAGAAAAAAGGTAAAGTTAGGTTTCCCTATAGGTTATGTGAAGGGAATCATTAAATTCACCTTTTCCCTTATATGGATGAAGCATCCAAATTGTTGGAAAGGCTTACATCTTCTCAACAACAACTTCAAATTGAATACCGAAAGATTTCCCCCAATCCTCCACTATTTGATGAAGTGATTAATCCAAATCCATCTTCAATAAATCCCACTCTCTAATTGTGACTCCCATGAGTCCTTGAAAAACCAACCATTGGTTGAGAAAATGGTTGAATCATTTCCATCTTCAATAGAGAATAAAAATCGGGTTATTTTTGTTACCATGGATCCTACCAATTAACAAGGGGACATTTATTAAATTATTACGGAACCCCCTCCAAGTAATTAGGTCATTTCATTTGATTGGAATCAATTGACAGAACCAGATCTTCCTTATTACATGCCTTTCAAAGTCATGGTGAAGTCTTGTGATGATAATTTGTATCATACTGTTATTGAAAAGGGTGCTTCTATTTGCATTCTATCCTCGACTGCTTGGAAAGATTTGGGTTCTCCTCAACATGTGTTCGTTACTCATAATATGTTGGATTTCAACAGAAGAACCAATGAACCCTTAATAGTCCTTCCTCAGATTCCTATTACCTTATAAGGAAAAAAATGTATGTGTCGATGTCATGGTAATCTAAGGCCCTTTGGATTTCAATTTTCTCTTTAGGTGATACTATGTTTATGCCATGAATGCTACCATGTCCATGCTCTTTCAAGTGATTTATTTCTCGCATGATGGAAAAATTGTGACTATATTGACCACCTTTCATTCGTTGGCCTTGATTTTACTACCAATCATAAAAATTCCCTAAATGTTCCTAATATGTAAGTGGTATCCCCCTCACCATGGGTTAATTATGTGGAAAGCTTTCCCATGCCTGCACCTATCAAAAAATAAGAGCCTCTCACTATTTACTCGACTTCTTTTAACCTAGATTCAGTAGGCGATATGGTAAATAATTTATTAGGGGAATTGGAGCATGATCTTACTAACCCCATTGGATCCCTTGATTCCTTCAAGAGAATTGTTCTTCCATATGATGAAAGTTTATTTTAAGCCATGATCAAGTCCTTGATATGTATTCCTCCTGGAGCCTTGGCAAGGTAAATAGTTCCATGAGGAGAGTTCCTTTTCTTGTGTCAAGATCGCTAATAAATGAAACAAGGTGTCCTGAGCATAGTTCCGATTTTTGTGCAAAGCTCATTAAAAAATGAAACAAGGTGCCATGAGCATAGTTATTTTACTATGTCAATGTCGTTAAAAAATGAAACAGGTCTCCTTGAACATAGTTTCTTCTATGTTTCAAGCTCATATAAACATGAAACAACCCTATGAACATATTTTTCCTTTGGTTTCAAGCTCGTTAAAAAATGAAATAGGCAACCATGAGCATAGTTTTGAGTAGTTCAACATGAGCATAGTGGTACTATTAGCTTGCCTCTTGACCTCTACATGTTTTGAGTAGTTCCATCATGACCAGAACTAATTGCTACCATTTATACCGCTCGTTCCTCCAGGAGGAGTTCTCTTTAATCTCTTTTCAGAATCCCAAAATATGAAAAGATTTCTAAGCAATTGTCTCTTTTGCACTCACTAAAGTAAATGAAAGGGCATCTTCCCAATACAATTTTAACCCTTTTCCAGGCTATATGGACTATTTATGAAAAATGAATACTTTAGTAAAACATGGCTAAAAGGTTCTCCTGGGTAATTTTTTATGCCTTTTAGGCCCCAAGGGACTAAATTTACGAAAAAGAACCTCTTGGATTTTTATTTTTCACCTCTTTTTCAAAATATGTAAACATGAAAATGGAATTTAGTTATAACTTCATTGGACTCATAGAAAAATAAAAAATGTAGTCAAGAATAACAATACTAAACCGCTCATATTTTTTTTTTAAATACCTAGATGGATTCATCTAAAGGATGAAATTACAGGTCAAGCATATGTTATCCTCCTCTAGCTTGTAAAAAATAAAGAGGAACTTTCTAGAAATGGTGGGGAAATGGGGGAAATAATACATAAAAACTTGTTTATGGCACCAAGTTTCTCTTGAACATGACACTCGTTCACCTCTGTGATTGTTTTGGGTTGGGAAATCAACTTTCCTCTCTGTTAATTGCACCTTATTGAAAGCCTTCATAATGGGTATTTGATTAAATGCTGGCCACTCCATATAAGTTTCATCGATATGTTCAAGAGAATTCCACCCTTAATTGACATCTACTACAATAATTTAAGCCTTCTTTCGTGTCTTTCTCCCTTGAACCAACTATGAGTCATCTAATTTGGTCTCAAATCTTGAAACTATTTTTGTGTCGTTGATGGGAGATACATTAAGGCCCTCCTGTGGCGATTCACTTCCTATTGAAATAATTAGCACATCATCTAGGAAGTTGACATAAACTCCCTTAAGTGCCTTAGAACTTGCATACCTTAGTGGAAAGTATCCTTGCTTTAGACATGAGGTTCTCACCATTGGCCTTCGACTAGAATATTCTATGTCATGTTCAACTTCAGCTCATTTATTCACACCTCATAGATTTCACTTATTACCTTGAGGTCCATTATAATTATCAGTGGTTCCTCTCGCATATGTTAATAATTTTCATCAGTGGCTAGTAATAATATAGTGTCTACCATGTTCGACTCCAACACATCTATTTACATGGTTAGATTCATACTATTGAGTGACAAGGTAGAAGACCCAGAATCTAGTTTCATCCATACAGGCTGCGATTTCAAGATTCTTACAAGATCTACAAAGTATGATGGCTATGGCCATACATAAATTCATCTAAACATGGGTCCACTATATGTAATCAATGGGCATGACTTTGATTATTGTACATATAAAATTGATTATATGCTGAGTATTGGTATGCCTAACTAAGTGATGACATCATGATGATAATGTATTCTAACATTCAATTGATGATCTCAACTAGTCATTTCTTGATCTATAATTTTCACATGGTAAAGCAATTTAGTCCTCAACCACAACTTCTGAATTTATACTTTAGGGGAAATCTATTACAAGTCATTTTTTTGCATCCAAACAAATGGACCTGAACATGGATCTATCATCATCCATTGAAACTTTGCAATCATCCCTTACAAAGCCAAAAGCATTCCATTTCCAAACGTTACAATAATCCTAGATTACATTGGTTAAAAACCCTAATTTTATGGGTTATCGCACTTAACTTTAAGATATATTTCACTGACGCAGGTTTCACACATGGAAACTACACTGGCCAATGCATGTTTCTTTCCAAAAAACTGCAATGAAAACCTGGGAATGAGGAAAAATAAAAATTAATTTTGAATTTTCTCTCTTCAGAAGCTTCATAAGTGGTTTCATCCATTTATTGTTGGATCAGATATTGAGCTCCTACCATTGACATCTGATCTTTTATCTCCTAGAACTTACATCCCTCTAATGTGGATCTAATCCCTAGAATTGTAAATCCCAAACCACCTCATTTACCCTATAAATTCGCTACCTCCCATAGAGTATAGGTTGGATTTTGGAGACTTTGAATTATGCCCTTATGTTGCTCATTTGTGTGTATAGGTACATAATACATCCTTGTTATTTAGGTGGATTGAAGGCTTACCATTGTGGCAAAGGAAGGGAAAGATAATTGGAGGAGATTCATAAGGTCAAGGCCTACAAGGGGTGTAATATTTTCCTGATTTTATTAATACAAAAGTGCATTGTTTCTCCTATAATTATGTATTATTTATGCATATGTAGAACATGCATCCTCGAATTCTTGTTAGAGTTATTTGTATATGTTATTTGTATCTTTTGGTTCTTTGTTTGTTTTTGATGATTTGCAGGTTACACTTATATAAATTGCAGTTGGAGACGGAGTTAACAAGCCGATAGAAGTAGGAATTTTGCATTGGTTTCCAAGTAGGTTTTCTTCCCATATTTCACAAATATCGAAGGAAATAATTACAGTTTTGTCTTGGTTGTTTTTAGACCAATCTACTAGGCCTAGTGAGATTTGTTATATCCACAAAAGGAATCTATCCACAAAACATGGACCTTTTGGCTGAAATATGTTTATTTTAGGTAAATTCACATAATCAAAATCAAATCCTATCATCACTTTGAATATATAGTATAGTTCAATTTCACAGACTCAAATTATAAAAAATAATCCTATTGGCATTATTGTAACAAATCATAATAAAATCCAAACTAGAGGGATCACTGATTTCTATGATTCTGGCTCCTCGTTGGCTAATAGACTTTAGGTTTTACTCAATTTTCCAATGGAAAAGGTAATTTCCATGGTTTGCATGCATACAAGGAAAAAGTAAATATATATCTTGAGCTCTTGGTCCTAGCTCCTCCTGGGCTGGAAGACCTAATGCATTACTTAGGTATCTAATGGAAAAGGGGACTCAATATCTCTCTACAAGCACAAAAATACAAGATTTTGGCTTGATCAAATTCAACCACTAAGAAATGCTACACTAGCTATTGGATAATAATGAAATATAGAAAAAAACTAGTCCTAAATATCCCCAGGGTTTGCCACTATAAATTACTTGTTTTCTAGTCTGAATATTCTTTAAAAGGGAAAGTGTAACATATAGTCACCTATTTCTAGTATATGTTCCAAGAAGAAATACACATTATTCCAATGAAAATAATTATAAAGATGGATTTCAGATTAATTAGATTAGAGTATGAAAGTAAATGTAGAAATAATGTTTCAAACTCCCATATCCAAGGCTTACTCTATTACAAAAATTCATATGAATGTACATCTCATCGTGAAAACCTATCCTGAGACTATGATAAAAAATGTGCTATTTATGTGTAGGGATTAAAATAGTAGTTCCATGAGTTCATATATCCATTAAAAAAATTATACAATCACAAATATCATCTTATAATACTTGAATACTTAGTCCCAGATTCAAGGGATAAATATCTTTGTTATAATCTCAAATACCCTATAGGTCATATTTGTTTAAAAGCATAATAATTCAGACAAGATATATGACTCTAGGATATTTAGGTTCCTTTTCTCACATAATACTTAACTTATGAAAAATCCTTGTGATCTTGTACACAAAAAAACAAAATACCACTTGCATGTAAAGGAAAATTTTAAGAAATATCAATGGCACTACCCCAAAACCAAATCATAACCTCACGTATCACCAAGTAGATCACATCATAGTCTCAATTTTCATAAATTTCTAGATGTGCATAAATCCATTCTTTGCGTCCTATGAATTATTTCAAAAAAAATGAAACAACAAATCCTTATACTATTCAAATCAGTCAAACTTAGGATTTGAGAAATAAGTAACAACTCCACTCAATATACAAGAAACACCTATGAATATAAGCTATCGACATTTAGATCTATACATTGGAACACAAAATAAATGGAGAGGAGAGAGAAATGGGTTGGGTTGGTGGGCCCAAGCCAACTAGCTCGTTTCCTCTAGAAAACTAAATCACAGAGCTAATAAGATCACGAACATCAAGTTAAAAATCTAGCATCATCCTTGCATTGAGAAATCTACACTCACTTACATGAAAAATGCTACAACAAAGTTTGACCTTGGTGGTCACCACATGGGATCATCTTACTTCCATCAAATCATGACAAAATATCCCCTTCAACAGGCTCTGTCTGAACTCCTAATCAAGGAATTTTATAGGATATTTATACAAGTAAAATTGAGATAATGTCCCCCAAATGTTTTCCGAAAAATCACGATTAATCCTACAAATAAATATTTTTTTGGTATATTTAGTTGGGGGTCTAATAATATGGGATCAGTTTACTATTAAACCCTCTAAGATAAGCTTTATCTAGTTCAAATTGCTAATTTTGGGCATAATTTAATAATGGCCGCATTCTAGAATTTCCCCTTGAAAGAACATTTGATATATCCCAAACCACACACTTTATGGAGAAAATCCTCATGATTAACCTACTTCAGGATGTCTTGAGAAAAACCGATGTTTTATATTTTCCATATTATGCTTCATTTTCTCAAAAATTGTTGCTAAAGTAGATGGCTTGATTATGCATGGAACGAGCTATCATAATTTATGATCACTGCTTAGAGGCTTCTAGAATCCACCTGGGTGCAAAGTAAGCAACATGGAACCAATTCATCGTTGTTAGCAAAAAAAACCATGTTTCATAATTTTCCATCGGGTCATGTGGATATGCCGAACTGAGAGGTTGGTCGGAGGAATTGCATATAGATTGCAAAAACTAGCTGGAAAACCACTATTAGTAATAAAATGAATTTTAACCTCTCTAATTCATACAAAAAACAATGGAACTATTCATTAAGTAAAAAACATAATTATTTTTTCCTAGGATGACATTTATACATCGAATAACATGATTAAAGGCTAACAAAAATTGCATGTTGGACATATTGCTTCCAACAATCCAACATCTTAGTGAGAGTATAAGAGTCCACCATTTGGAGAGTCTTCACACTTCTTTTCAGAGAGAGGAGAAGCTTGCAAAGAGACTGAGGAAAGGGACTTCCTTGCTGAGGATTTTGAGCACCATATATCAAAGTATCCTCTTCAAGTGTTTTTAGTATTCTATTGTATTCATCTTCTACCACAAAAAATCAATAAAGGGAGTATTTTTCCATTATTATGTTGACTTGTTGCTTCATTAAGCATTATTTTATATTTGTATCTTTTGTTTAGCTTATGTTTGTAGATGCATTGTTTTCAATGTTTGCAATGTTTTGTTTTATCTAAGTCTGTCCACTAACAACACAAACTATCTATGTGATCCTTTACAGGGAACAACCAACTTTTAGGGAGGTGTTATTTGGTACTCCTTTGCCACAAAAAAGCTAAGGCAGAATTGGTGAATCTGCTGGTTTCTTTTATTTATTCTAACGCTTGTTTTTCAGGACCTCCTCTCTGCATAAATACTCTACTAGGTCTCAACATATCTTTGGAATTTTTGCAGGACCTATGGGACTTGTTCTGAGCCCAAGGAATTGAATTTTCATTTTTTTTTTTCGCATGCACAAATTTTTCTCTGACATGTGTGCACATGCGTCTGTGTGTGGATAATACCAAGCGGTTGCCAGAAAGTACAAATCATCCTTGTATTTTCTCTCTTATTTGGTGATTGGAAGCCTTTAGTGAATTTCCTTCACCTCTGCTTTTTTATTATCTGTTTATTTTTCCTGGTTTCTTTACTAACATCAATTAGTGGATAAATTGGACTATTTTTTCATTTGTATTTGCAATAAAAACATAGCTTAATTAGGGAGAAAATTAAGTGGAAATATTACGCATCTATTTTGATAAACATTTTATGCAAATCATATAGTTTAATTAGTAAATGATTAAGTGGCCCATAATCCAAAAATCTTGTTACTAAACGAAGATATTTTCATTTTCATTAGTTTTGGGACTAGGGCCAAGTGTTAGTACAGAAAGGAAGTAATCGCCACTTCCCTTGCGCCTTTAGGTGAACCTGAGTTTTCATATGAACGCTTTCTTAAATCACTTGAGTTTCCCATATCCCTTTAGTTACATAGTGTAATAGGAAAAAACAGTAAGCGACCCACTATCCACACATAATTTCTCTTTTCATGCAAGGAACAATCAAAACTCAGTGTAATTATAAGGATATAGTAAAGTATCATATCTACATCTTATCACACTTTTTCTATTCACTTTTCCACACACTAAGCATTTTTAAGCCTCGTATAAGAAGGAATCTATTTCATGGAGATTTTTGTGCTTAGCTTAATTTTGTTTACCATCTCACACCCTAAGAAAATTCAAACACCTAAACACAACCATAACTTGAACCAACTAACTCTCCCCATAGGGGTCATAAAATAATTAATAGTTCAAGTTAGGACAATCAGGGGTAGGCATCCCATAATCCTCCATGGTCATGTTACATCTATGAAGCATAAAAGTTTACTTTTAGGGTGCTTAAAATCCTTCAATCATCCCATAAAAAATAATACCCAAGCATAAAAAGGATCTGATTCAGAGGGGGTTTAGCTTAGGTCTAGTGAGTGCGGTACTCTTTGGGGCTACCTGACCCATATAGTGCTTGGTACTAGTAATCGACTACCAAGAATCTAAAGAATCGAATGCTCACGTGAGATGAAGGTACGTTAGTGGAAAAAATATAGGGCATCCTTTCCCTATAGGCGACGACGTGGGAAACACTTGATCCTCATTTCCATTACCTTGGTTGATTCTTCTGTTGCTAGAGGGGATCACAAGTTATTTTAGGATTTTTCCCTAGGACCCATCAAAATATATCTCCGCAAGGCCCAATTACTTTGAGAGTGGAAAGGATGATTAGGTCTACATACGATTTTTTATCATACACAAAAAATGGAAACCATTTTTTTTTTTAATTCATCACATAGATTAATTCTAAAAGGAAAATAACCTTTCCATTTTCGATTTGTTTTATGTATATGATTTTATTGCATTCATATATATTCCCTTCCCTCAAACCTACAAGGTAACATGCATGCTACTCGACACCAGAGGGGGCCCCATGACTCCCCTTCGATCTAGATTTTTTTTAAACCTCCCCCCATTGTCAGGAGGTGTTCTAGGTCTCCCGCAATTTAGGCATAGAGGACGTCACACATTCACCATTATAGGATCTTCCTTTATTAGTGAAACTTTGCTCAGGACACCTCCCGACAAAATACACCTTTCACGACCCCACAAGGGTCACCAATTGCTACTCCTTTGGGGATCCCACATACCACTCCTCTGGATAGTCCAAGTAGCACCCACCAGGGTAGTTCTCTTTAGACTTCCCCACAGAGGACCCATTTGCATATACTTGTTCAAAATAATTTCACAATGGAAGATAACTCGCAAATACCATTCTTATCTTCTTTAAAACTACCAGATTTAAGTAAGAGAATCAATGACCCAATTACGCATGGAAAAAATTGGCCATCTATGCCCACCAAGCTCCCTTTTGACATTCCAAAATTTGAAGGAAAGTAAGGGGAAGACCGAGGAAACTATGTCATGAATTTTCACTTGTGGTGTTCATCGAATAATATTAATTATGATACTATTTGAATATGACTATTTCAACACACCCTTACCAGGCCAACAATGAAATGGTACATTGAACAACCTTATGCGTCACATGGAGGCTTTAGTTCTCTAGCTACAACATTCCTCACATTATTCCAGCTCCCGATTCGTCATGAATCAAGCTTGGAACTCCTCACCCACTTTAAAAAAACACATGCTACACACGTATCAGAGAATATCCATGAGTGGCGGAAACATCATAGCTTGTGTAATGCAAAATTTGAAGACAGTGTCCTCTTGGAATTATTTTTGAGATCCCTCACATTGGAAATTTCAAAAGACATGGAAAACTCATCCCCACATAACGAGGAAGAAGCCATTAGAAAATCTTAGCAGTTAGAGCCTATATACACTCACTTTGGATATATCTATCATGTTATTCCATATGCCCCACACCTACAGACTTATAAATAAACACTAGGCACATCTGATGTTGTTGATGGAATCCATAACCCAAGCTCAACCCAACAACACCTACCAATATTTTGGATACTCGTTTAGTAGCCAATCATTTGATGCTATGCAAAACACAACAAATACAAAAAAATACCCCAGTCAACCCGCATCATTATAGAATATGGTTAGCAGGGTTAACCAATATCAGCTCCCACAGGGAGGACCATACCCTCCCTCACAGGGAAACCAATAATCCTCTAGGAGTACAGACGCAATGTCATATTCATAGAATGCATATACCAATAAGGGACAAGGAAAAAAATATTCTCCTTTCCCTTCACAACAACAAAATAACCCACCAATGCAAAATAACCCAGGGGTTAATTTAGTGCAACCATCCTATGCTCAACAACAACTATAATTTGATCAGGTGAATACAACAAATCCACCTAATGTTGTTAATAAAAATCGAAATAGAAATCCAAAGGGAGAACCTGGACAGGGGGGCAGCAATCAAAAACACCCCCCGTTAATGGTAGATGGGGGAGACCCCTACCAAAATCAGAACCAGGGAAAAAACAACAATAATTCACAAAGGTAAAAAAATAACACAATTCTTAGGAAAAATCATTCTTGCGCCATCTGCAGGGAATACGGTCACTATACTCACCATTGTCCTCAACTCCCTAATTTGAAAGGGATTCAGGATAATAGGGGATAGGGAAGAAAAAACTAAAAAAATGAAGTAATGTAGGATCCCTTCCCCCATCAAGGAGTGGTAAATACCCAACAGGAATAGCCCCAAAAACATCAAAACCCCCCTGGAGGGAATTCTAAAAATAATTCTAGTTGCACATTATCAACTTCGCTAGGTTCTACAACATCAACAATTTAATCATATTCTTGCTTGTTGATGAGGGAAACTAGGCCCAAACCCACCCTCATGGCCTCACACAATCCAATTCAACATTAGATAATCATTTTCACTTAGAAGAAGATATTATAGTGACCATGACACAACCATATTTCCATTGGGATGCCATGCATCACCATTCTTTCCTCTTACCAGAGAAAAAATTCTCACCTACTGAGGCACCAAGTCACAACATCTGCACGATATAAACAAATGACTTCCTACCCCAAGGACGGGTAGATTGGTCTAAAAATCCCATCCCAACACTAGACGCATTCAAGGAGTGGAACATGTCAAATATATCACCTAGAATTAAGGTTGATTTTTAAATCGAACTTGGCATTGTTGAAGAGATCTCATTGGGGGAAACATGCTCCCCAAAATAGGTAACCTCATACAAATCCCTATCTCCAGAATATAGGGACATTTCCAAGAGACCATATTCTGAGATGCCTAGTATCAACCCTTCGATCATGGAGCACCACACCAACACATGGACTGATGCTTACTCAGTTAGGAAAAAAGCAACGTCAACTTCACTCGTTTAGAGAACCCATTAGGTGCCTCTTCTTGTGTTTTTGGTACATCCTTCTTTCCAGTCTGCATATTTTGATAGATGGATGTTTTCACTTGGGGTATTGGCTTTTAAAGTTGTAGGATATCAACACCTTCAAAACAATCTCATTCCCTCAGTGGAAATCGATAGTCAAGGTATCATCCTCCACTCAACATGATAGGCTTCCTCCAATTCCTTGCATATCCTACCATCACGTCTTTAACATTAACTATAGGTTTCACCATATCGGCCATGCTTACCATCACCTTCCACCTACACATGGTAAGTGTTCATGTCTGTCTATAGAGCCCAACCTGCATGGATCACCCCAGTTCATATTCCCCTTCACACTATTGGTATCCATGTCCACTCCCCTAGGCCCAGGAGCCATTTTACGCACATGTATGAAATATCAACCTCATACTCGTCTTATTTTCATCTTGCTTACCTACCATACTCTTGGGCCACCATCATTGATCATAGACAGAGTAAACTACATGCACCGCTGCATGCTACAATGGGCTTACCATCCAACCATATTACATCATATCATCTGTGTCATTCCATCCACCTCATCCTCCCCAAAGCTGAGACTAACAAATGGGCCTCCTTCCATCCACACAAAACACCTTACCTTCATCATCATGCAGGTAACCATTTTCAAGGGGTATCTGTCTCCATGTATGTACATCCCAAACCACTTTTACATTCTTTTAGAAAATGTACAAAGATTTTTTATGAAAAAGGTTCCCACCCATATTTTCATGTCATATACCCTGCGACCGTTTCTAGTCACCCTTGGTCAGAGCTCATGCATTATCCACCTATCCCCATCACATTAGTCAGAGCCTACTTACACATACCTTGGATTTCCTACCGAATCCAGGGCTATCCCTACTAGAAAAAATAGTTTTACTGCTGCCAGTTGCATTACAACTCCGATAGACTAGTTTTCCATATCCATTAGAATAGCCAACTTTGGTTATCATGCCTTGTTGACCCACCATGTTACAATTTTCTTCACCATATCTATTGATTCCCCATATCAACACTTCTTGGAAGGTTGATGCTTCTTTCCTGTCGACTTCACCACTCATATTCCAGGATTGAGGTTTTACCTTGGATGCATTCCCCCCTAAAGGAACATCCTTGATTGGCACAATGGGAATCAACATTGCCCATTCATGTCATCGGTCCCCTTGGCATTCGAAATCAACACCATTTTTCATGTCAGGGTGGTATCATGATTTATAACTGCTACATCTCTACAATTTAGTCGAAGTCTTGCACATCACTAAGCACATCATTCAACAACGCTTACACAATGATGCAAGGGAGGTAGCCAAAGTCAAAGAACCATGCATCCATAAGCACATCACTTAGAAAGTGCTTCACCTAGACGATGCATGGGGGCACCTAAATTAGTCTATATGTTCAAAGAAACACCCTTGACGGCATTAGCAATTATCATCACCAACCATCAACATGTCATCTACTACAGTGTGAATTGACAAAATCAATATTTGTCGGATTGTATTAACTAGTCATCATAATGAGAATGGGACATGCATGCCTCATATAAGAAATTTTTATTTATCACTCAGGTTTTCTTCAGAGCATGGTTACCCTTTCTCCTCCATCAAGGGGTTCCTCTACTCATCTCCATGACAATTTATTCTCTCTCTCTCAAATATTTTACGCAGACTCTCAGTCAGAATAGAAAAACGTGATGTATTTTGGCTATACACTTTCTCCTATCCTCATACATCAGGGGGGAAATATTAACACCAGAAAATTGTTCACTATAAAAAATACCTAAGGTTGTCTATTAAAATGTACAAATGAATATTTTCCAGCTAAAGATGTTATGGAAATTCCAAAAATTAATCTTCTCCTAAGGTTGTTAAGGAAAAATTTTGACAGTGCACTAGGAAATAAGGTTGAATGCGCACCTTTTCCTTCGAAGGCCGAACGGCCAAGGGCAAGTGTGACCCAAAAATTCAAGACCACTTCCCACACTTGGGGGGAGGATTCCTTGACATTTTCAGTCAAGGAAAACCGACTTGGAGTTTCCCTAAATATATGAAACCCTCAATGGAATCATCTTGTCCTCCTCTTGAGTCACTATCATTCTTGAACCAAGAGAGGGAAGATGGGTTCAAAAATTTCTTTATACACAAGCCATGTGAGAACCAAAATATGAGACATTGTTATGCTAGCCAAATTTATATAAGAGAAACACCACATTTCATTGTTGAAGAAAAAGAAGTAAGAGCACTAACATGTTGCCCATATTTCTTCTAAGAAATCCAACATCTTAGTGAGAGTAGAAGAGTCCACCATTTGGAGATTCTTCACACTTCTTTTGAGAGAGAGGAGAAGCTTGCAAAGAGACTGAGGAAAGGGACCTCCTTGATGAGGATTTTGAACACCATAGCTTAAATGATCCTCTTCAAGTGTTTTTAGTATTCTATTGTATTCATCTTCTATCACCAACAACCAATAAAGGGAGTCTTTTTTTATTATTATGTTGGCTTTTTGCTTCATTAAGAATTATTTTTTAGTTTTTCCTTTTTTTTAGTTTACGTTTGTAGATGCATTGTTTTCAGTTTTTTCAATGCTTTATTTTATCTAAGTATGTCCACTAGAAACAACAACTATATCCTTGATCCCTTGCAGGGACCAACCAATTGTTAAGGAGGTGCTATTTGGTACTCCATTGCGACAAAAACACTAACACAGATGGAATGTAAAAAGTAAAAAGGTGGAAAAAATAATGTCATTTTGGAGGCCCAACAATCCTAGCAACCACTACAACATTGATGGCCATATAAAGGTAAAGTGTTGGAAGTTACATCCAGAGATTATGTCGAAGAACAAAAAGAAATACAATAAGAATAACAACCTCATGGCCACTTATTCAAGAAACCAAGTTGAAAGTACCTTAGATGTGGATGAGAATATTGTTTGTATGGAAATGTAGAAGGAGGTGAATCTGAGTAGCCTTCAACAAAATGAAGAGAAAGAAATGACCAAACCCTTCCACATAAACATACATGTTAAGAAGATAAAAAATGAGGCTCTATTTGACTTAGGATCGTAGGAAAATCTCATTACAAAAAATATGGTCAACGAATTGGGATTGGAAGTTCATGATAATCTAAGACCATATCTATTGGGATGGGTAAATAAGGATGTAGAGTTAAAGGTAACAAAATAGTGAAAATTAGATTTTCTATTAATGCCAATTTTATTGATGGAGTAGAACTAAATGTGGTTCCCCTTGATGCATGTGGAGTGGTGTTTCGAAGTCCCAACATGTACATGTACATACAATATTCAATTTTCATGCAAATATCCAACCAATACCATCTCACTAAATATGGAAAATCATTTACCATCAACACATACAAAGGCAAGTTAAAAA
Source organism: Pinus albicaulis (assembly GCA_034641835.2). Classification (NCBI taxonomy): domain Eukaryota; kingdom Viridiplantae; phylum Streptophyta; class Pinopsida; order Pinales; family Pinaceae; genus Pinus; species Pinus albicaulis. The sequence goes on from CM076575.1 coordinate 1,653,441,492, forward strand.
TTTCACTGGTATATGCCAACCAAGCTAATAAATTGATCAGTTATAGAAAGAAGTATGTTTTACTATTTTTAAGAGAAAATCATTTTTTAGAAGAGTTTTAAGAGGTAAGGCATCTCTTGAATGGTGTAATAAGAAACAAAAAAAACAATTGGAAGAGTTGCTACAATTATATAGGGATGTGTTCTAGGAGCCTAAAGGATTACTGCCCAAGAGGGAAGTGGATCACGAGATCCAACTATTGCTGGAATCCCCATTGCCAAATATTTAGCTATATAGGTAGTCTGTTATAGAAGAAAGTGAGGTGAAGAAATAGTTTCAACAATTATTGGAACAAGTTATCATTCGACTGAGTACATCACCATGTGGGTCACCTTTCATCATTTTTCCAAAGAAGGATGGGAATTGGAAAATGTGTATTGATTAAAGAGAATTAAACAAAATCATGCTCAGGAAAAAGTACCCATTTCCTAGGATATATGAGTTATTATATCCGTTGCAACAAGCAAAGTTCTTGAGAAATATTAACTTAAAGTCTAAATCTCACCAGGTTCGATTCAAAGAAGAAGATACTTCAAAAACCACCTTCAAAACCAAGAAATTTTCTTATGAGTGGTTAGTCATGCCATTTCGCCTATGCAATGCACCAACTACATTTATGAGTTTAATGAATGATATACTACACCCTTTTATAGATTCATTTGGTATTGTATGTTTGGTTGATATACTAGTATACAATGCCACCTGGGAGGAGCACATCTCACATTTAACATAGGTGTTGGAGATATTAAAGAAGCACTTGCTACTAGAAAATCTTAAGAAGTATGAGTTTGTACAATATTCTTTGGTGTATCTAAGGTATTTGATAGGTGGAGGAGAGCTGAATATAGATCCTACCAATATGGAGGCAATCATGAACTAGTTGATGCAAACTAATGTTTTTGATGTTATGAGTTTTGTTGGGGCATCACTATACTTAGGGAATTTCATAACCTTGTTTTTAGTGATAAAAATGCAACTCCACACCATAAAAAAAACTAGAAATAGTTTCCAGTGGGGAAAGGATCAACAAAGGACCTTTGATGATCTAAAGAAGAATATTAGTCAAGCAACAATTCTAGCATTACTAAAATTTCAGTAGCCCTTCAAAGTGGAGATAGATGCGAGTGGGTAGTTATGGGAGATATACTGATACAAGGAGGAATGATTGTATGCTACCATTCTGAAGTATTTGATGGGGTAGTTCTTAACTACTCTACCTATGACAATGATTTATATGCCATGTTGCAAGTTGTGAAGAAATGGAAGCACTATCCGATGGGAAAGGAGACAATTATCTACATAGATCAATGACCACTACAATACTTGTAGGACCATAGTAAGCTACAATAGACCAAGCATTACCGGTGGATGGGGTTTGTACTATAAATTAATTTAATGATTAAGTAAAATAAGGGTGGCATAAATAAGTTGTTTGACATGCTTTCAAGGCCACCCACATCAAAGGTCACAACTTTGGGAACTCTGATGCACACAAAACCATTCACCCATGATGCATATAGAAAGGTATTTTCATAGGATGTAGACTTCAAGGAGGTGTTTTAATAGTTTCAAAGTCATAGTCACATGCACGATGGCAATTGAACAGTTGACTACCATCTCTATGATGGGTTACTCTATAAGCTGGATAAGCTACGTGTTCCTAAAGGTGAGAAATTGGAACTTATTAGAGAGGCTCACACCTCCAAGGTTATAGATCACTTTGGTGTAGGGAGGAAAATAACCAACTTGTAGAGGTATGTATATTGGTCCAAGATGCAAGAAAAAGTATCTAGGTTCATAAGAGGATGCATGGTTCATTGTATCAACAAGTATAGTAATAACAAAAATGGTTTATATCATTCATTACCTGTACCCACTCATCCTTGTGAAAGAATTTCCATGGAATTTGTAGGAGTTTTACCAACAACCAAGAAGGGACATGACTACCTATTCGTGGTAGTTGACAATTTCCAAAATATGTGTGTTTTGATGCCCTATAAAAGGACCATAAGTGGGAAATAATCAACAAAATTGTGCTTTTGATAGGCCTGGGTGCACTTTGGGAAACCAAGGATCATAATTTTAGACAAGGACATGAGATTTATCAGTGCATTTTGGACTACATTGTTGGTGAATATGGACACCAAGTTGAAGAGGTATACAACATTATATCCACAGATAGATAGGGAGACAAAAGTAGTCAACAAGACTTTGGTGCAATTTTTGAGGGGTTATAATCAAAAGCATTTGAATACCTAGGACAAAAATCTGGTATATATACAACACTTTTAACAGAGTGGTCCACACTTCTACTAGTGAGTCCCCATTTTAAACTTGTTTTGGATATTTATCACCTTCACCTTTGGATATTGTATATGGGAAACAAGGAGGAGTGATGGAGGATCTTACAGGGGATGCCTTGAGGTATGAAAATTTTGTAGAGAAGATTAGGTAGATCCATATACAAGCATAAGAGATACTACAAAATCCAGAGGAAAAATATAAGATCATGCATGATCAACACAAAATAGATAAATTGTTCAACATGGGATACAAAGTATGGCTACAATTGAACAAGGAGAGGCTACAAGGCAATAGTAAGAAAATCAAGGATCTGCAGTATGGTCCCTTTGAGATATTGTAAAAGGCGAGTGATAACTCCTACCGACACAGACCACCACCATACATGAGCATTTACTCAGTTGTGAATGTAGAGAATCTAAAACTCTATGAGCCTTCCATGCTAGATCAGGAAGAGGAATAGGTCCTACCTTTTGTGGAGGACTTGACACCAAATGCTCAAAAAGAGTTGATAGAAGATAAACTTTTATAGAAAGGGTCCAAAACTGCAATACACAGGTAGTATGATCTTTGGTAGATTAGGTTGAAATGACAACCTCTAGACAATGATAAATAGTACACCTCATGGAAGGTGGAGAAACAAATTCTTCACCTCTTTCAATATAAGACTTTGGGGACCAAAATCCTCCCAAAATTGGTAACTTTGAACTAGTTGGATCATTATATTGTTTTTTATCCATCTTGACGCTTTTAGAGTGGAAAACACTGAGGAAACAATTCACGTGACCATTTTTTACTCTCGGGGACCTAGTTTGGAAAACTGGGGTCCAAAACCTTCTGGGAACATTTTGAGCATCAAATGCTTTTTTTGGGGGGGTAAAACTATGATGCCTTACAACCACATATTTTTTTCATATTCCACACAAAAAATACATTTCCATTGATGCATGAATCATGTCAATAAGAGTCCACATGCAAAATTTATGCCACTCAAAAGTTGACCTTCCTGTTTTCACCACCATAATTCGAGAGGATACCACACCAGCCCCCATTATTCATGTAAAAGGGGATAGCCAGGTGACTATGATGAAGAATATTATAGAAAATTACATATTGTAAATCTAGTTAAGAATTGAGGTATTAAAACCTAACCGCTAGTAGGTTATCGAGTTGTGTTATAATCAGGCCACTATGAGGAAAAGTGGTTTCATTATTTTGAGTGCATTTTTTCCATATATGAGAAGAAGTAGTTGAGAGGGATAAGATATAGAGAAAATAGAGAGGGTTTTTTCATTTTAGACATAGCTCACGAGCCATAGGCCATACTTCTTTGTACTCACAACTATTTTCTATTTAGAGAAAGAGAGCAAAGTGACCTCACCTTCCAGCTCGGTTTTCTCCCAAAAGGGTTTCCCAGGTCATATCTTGTGTCAAATGTGTTTGTGACTTTTTTCGTTTTGTTTTATATTTTCAGCATAATTTTAATTTTCATGCATACAAAATTAACATTAATCTACATATCCATAAGTCTAAAGAGAAATAAAACTGTAAAAGTGTAGATTTCAGATTTTTAAACATAATTTTATTAGATTTGTTGTGACAAACTACCCAATGGAATATCCACAAACATTTACAGGTAACTTTCATTTTCCATTGATGAAATTCAAAATTTTACAAATGTGAAACTCATAACATTTTCCCCATCATTGTTGGGGTCAAAATCTTAAATTTTCTTTGACCCCCTGCTGGGTCATAAAGATGATTGTTACAGGCAGCTTCAATGCTTCTCATTTAATTATCAACATAGGGCAAGTCTTGTTATTTCAAGAGTGTAAGCACAGTATATACAAGTGATACCAAAGGACAACTACTCTAAATTATCAAAAGGAAGACTATCTAATTCTCGAAGTTAAATCAAATCAATTTGGAAGGGAATTATAGAATGCTTTTGACTACTCTGTTCTAAACATATGTAGAAATGAATATTTCGGCTGAAAAGAGAAAACTACGATTGAGCATCGTACTGCGATGAATTGAACAACAATACTAATAATTTGAACATCAACTCTAATAAATTGAACAACAATTGTTTATCTAAATTTGGCAATGAAATTCTCTTTTAAATTAATAAATAACATCTCTCTGAATCAAATAGCAACCATATGCCTCACAATGATAATGAAAAGATCCAACTTTAACTATATGCAAAATTGAACAACAATCATGCTAAAACTAATCAAACGATTATAAAAGCATTAGGAAATGATGAAAGCATCTAAAAAATTATGAAAACATTGATTGTAGACAAGAAATAATGAATTATGAACTATTCTAATGAAAGAGAAAGCTGTAGCATCTTATGTTCACAATTAACTAATTAAATTGTATCCACCAGAAGTCTACCGCTAAGGAAAACTCAAATATTGACTATTCAAAAATGCCAAAATCTTTATTAAGCTGGAGATTAACACATTAATAAAACTTGAAAATTATTTCCTGATACGTCTATTACAGAGGAAAATCTTTATGCAAATCTATCTATCTTGTTCATCTTTGAACTTTTAAAGGTGAATTCAACCGTGGTAATGGGTCCTTTCCATACGAGATCCTGCTGCTCGTGGCTGTCGTTTGAGTCCTACAAGCGTGGATGTGCTTTTCCATCTTCTGCTAGCCCATGGGAGCCATTATGATCCCGTTTTCCTCTCTTTTCAGTTGTCTTTCGGTTATCAGCAGTTCAGCTACTTTGCTTCCCTATTAATAAAGATACAACAAGTCAGTTTTCCCTTGTTAAACATTCCCTTTATCGTCAGTTCATTTTGTCTTGAATTTATGTTATTTCCATTTTCTTTATTTCTAAGATGAGGGGAAAAGTCATAGAAGTACATAAAAATTCGTGGTAAAGATAGGATGAAACATATCTTCTTCTCGGCCCAACATACTCCCCTGCTTACCTATTTGCAGGTCCTCATGCAAACAAATGGTTGAGGTGTAATTGTGTCAGAGAATATGCAAGGTAGATCTCTTCTTTATAGAGTCTGAAGCCATGTTTTTGTCTGACCTTTGTAAAGACAGAGTTCATGTGCCCCTCTGGCAGCTCATAATCGTGATGATAATCCTCAGGGGGGCAGCAGATGAGAGGGCACCTGTATCTACACCTTATCCATGTAGGGCTCATGTTTAAGATTAGATTGTTGTATAAAAGGAATCTAGAATTAGATGCTTTAAATTTTTTGTAACCAAATGGCTCTCTATTTTTCACATTGTTCATGGAGGCTAGATATCTCTGTTTGGATGCTGCCAATGGTTCTCCCTGAGTGTCCTGGAAGTACTCCCACCCATGCTGCACCATTTCCTTATGAATAGACCCCAACTTGGAGATCACTCTTTTCCTCTGCATGAATTTCTTATGCTAGGTGAACAGGTACATGGGTTTAGTAGGCTCCCCCCTAACCCATAGGTCTAGGTCATGCTCCCTCTTCTGGAAGGTGTTGTAGGCTTTAGCCCACCAAGTCTGGTTCTTGGCAAAAGATAGGAAAGCCTGGAACTGAACATCCCCTATAAAGGGGCTAGGATTACTATACCTATCCTCCTCTAGAAAGAAATTGTGTAAGTAGAATTCACACAAAATATATTAGACCTACTCATTCTGCTTATTTCAACATTGGACGAATTCCTCAACAATTTTAAAAGTTGTGGCCTTCCCTGCCCTAACAGCCTTGATTTTCAGTAGTAGATATTGTTCTACTAAGAATAGAGCATAGTTGGTGGCTGGTGCCCTGCACATTAGTACATCAGAGTAAAGAGAGCAAACCATACTGCTTGGCTTCTTAGCTTGTTCCACCTAATCCTGTGCTTTCTTTACCTTTGCCTTTTCTTCTCTGAGTTGGGAAAATTTCTCATCCTCGGTTGCAGAAATGTCTTTTAATTTCTTCAATAGTGCCTGATGTTCTTGTCTGGGTACTACTTATTTTTGGAATTGTGCCAATTGGTGCTGGGTTTGAATTAATTCATTATACAATTTTTGATTGGTAGCATTTTCCACTAGGGGAGTGTAGGCAAGTGTCTCCTCCATTTGAGTTTCCTTTCCTTCTGTAATTTCTAGCCTAGTATGCACAAAATCTTTAGCAATTTCCACTAGATCAGTCTGTACCTTAATCTCAACAGTGTCTATCAATTGGGTGACAAACTCTGTTTGGGTTTCTATGGTAGAAAATTCCTTCTTAGGCTTCTGAGCCTTGCTTACTTCCTTCAACTATTTCTTCAAATGTTTTATCATTTTTCTTAACCTCTTGTTGGTCCTGCTCCTTTTCCTTATCTTATTTTAAGCTGATTTCTCTTCTAGTAAAGTTTTGGCAGGTTATGGAGGAGCAACAACTTCATTTTCAGGAACGGTGGTGCCAGTTCTAAGGTTATCAGTGATGATATTTCCTTCCTGCGCTCCAGAGTTTATTTCTTCATTAATGTCCCGACTGGGTGAGATATTGTTCCCCTTAGGTGTTAGGGGGACTGTCTCCATGCTTGAATTTTGTTCTAATGGGACAGTGTCTCCCGAATGGTTTTTAGATTCAGCTATCCCTTCTATCTGGTCTTCCCTATTCACCCAATCTCTCTCGGGAGGAGATAAGTCCCTAAAAGCCTACAATTCATCCTGGTGGGGGAATATTTCAGTGCAACCAAAGCCGCTGGTGGTGGCATATTGATTCAACAGTTCCTATTGCTCCTCAGTTTATCCATATGGGCTTCTAATTTCATGAGATGCCCTCATTTTCTCCAGGACTTGAGCCATTTCTTCTTCATAGTCTTGTAAGGGCATGTTTTGAGGGCTTGAAGGTGGTGTATGGGATGAACTTGCCTCATCTGGAAATTATGAGGTGTCTTTCCGTAATTGCAGTATTTCGGACCGTCTTCGTTTCCCTGGTTCTAAATTCAAAGCGCAGGCCCTTTTCCCTCTTGCTCTCTTGGGTATGTTTATTCTAGGAAGCTCAATTTCTGTTCCGACAGGGTTTTCCTCAGGGGCATGTAGGGAAGGATTAACAAAGATGTCCCAAGATGTATGTTGTTTGCCTAGCTCATGAATGATAATTAACTTGATTAAGCCATGGTGGATGATGACTACTTGGGGGTTTTTGGCCTTTCTAATTCGAACAACAGTGTTGTGAAATACAGAATTCAAGAAAGAAGGCAGATTAACTGAAATTTTTTTCTTAAGAACAACTAACAATTTAAGTTGGTGGGGTTTTACCACGTCTTGGTGTCCATCGCATGTGATGTATCTTTGAAAGAGTGCTGCCAATTCTTGCCAAGGTTGTTGTGGGGACACAAGGTTAATCCCCTTTCCTTTCCGTTCCAATGGTTCTCCAGGGTCTTGGTATGCTGAGATTGCTTCTCGTAGAAGAAGATTTTTTTTGGTCCATCTTTCTCCCTCTGCTGGTATTTTGGAGACCTCAGCGATGATGTCCTCTGTGACTGGTATAATCCTTCCCCTACGTCTGGTATGTCCCTCCTATAGGTTATGCAGGAATTCAACTGCTATTTCTGTGTCAACCCCTTGAAATTTGTGTAGGTATGGCAACTAGCCAACTTGCTGAAGAATGGTGCGAGCTGCGTCTAAGATTTGGAAGGTTGTGGGTTCATTTTGGAGAGAGTTTCCTCCCATCGCTGATGTGTTATTTGAACTAATTTCTCCCTCTATCTGCATTTCTTCCAGCCCTGTTGGTTAGAATAAAAACTACATGCGAGAGAAAAAAAGAAATTGCAACCTTATGTCGTAACTGTATGTAACTTCATATCGTAAAAGTAATGATCTTTTGGTCCCATCAGCGTATCCAAAGGAAGTTGTGCAGGGAATTCACATGCTTATTATTTATAGATATTTACACCCCCTCTCTTGGAATAAGGGCATCCATGTCCTTAAGTACAGGAGATATTGGAGCAATCATGAATGCATATGGGGGGAAAGGTCATAAATCAGTAATCACAGCTTGTATGAGAGAAGGGCATCCATGGCCTTAGAGCTTAAGAAAAGAGGAGAGATTGTAATAATCATGAATGCATGTGATGCAAAGGTTAGAATTGGAATTTATCATAAGTGTATATTAGGTGGAAATGACCGAAGAATGGAAGAAAGCGATATAACAATTATTATGATAAGATGTCCTTATTTAATGGTATAGCATGACAGGAGCATGACAGAAATGGATAATGATGGGTGTTGTCATCCCTTAATTCAAACATGAAAGGATAATTCATAGTTAATTATGCGGGTAAATAGTATTATCACTTATTCGAGTATTTCATTTATCTTGGAAATGGATGAAAATAGGAAATAAGGCATATATAAAAGTAATTGGCTATTTTTAGAAAAGTACCCTCATACCACAAGCAGAGCCACTGCTTCCAACAAGAATTCATAGCCTTGACAGGGTTGCTATTTTACACAAAAAATGAGCCAGAATCCTCTATGTAAAAGTAAATATTTTGCCAATTTTATGGAGAATCACTATGCTGGTGAGGTGGCCAGATAGTCAAGGTGCCACTCACTTGGGTTGTAATAGAGTGATCAAGCTGGATCATGATGAGACCTCATGCCCTTGAAGTAGTTGGATTTGTCGAGAAGGTCACTACCCTGTTGTGTTGGCCATCGTGGGCATGTCACTTGCTAAACCCTTATGATCATGGTACGCTGGCTCATGATGAGACCCCCTATTCTCTCCAAAAATTTGCATATAAACATAATATTTCTTTTCAGAAGAGAGGAATAACCTGTTTTTGAGCTTTTTTTAATAACCCAAGGTTTCAGACTTCCTAAGTGAGTCCATCATCACGGGTAGATTTGCTTTGTTTTTATGAAGAGACCTCTGTGCTCGTGTGGTGGCCAGATAGTCACTGTGCCATTCACTGGTATTTTAACAAAGTGATTAGGTCAGCTCATGATGAGACCTCCTATCCTTCAAGCAGTTTGAGCTATCGAGAAGGTCATTACCCTAGTGTGTCGGCCATTGTGAGAATGCCACCTGTTAAATCCGTATGATCATGGTAGGCTAGCTCGTGATGAGACCCCATATTCTCTTTTAAAAATTTTCATGTAAACCTAATATTTATTATTTATACATGAAGGGAGGCTCATTAACTCCTTAAGAGTTAGGGATGGTGTGAGAAGTAAAAAAGAATGACAATACAATTAATACTCCTTATTCCTATATCCTTATGTCAAAGGGGAATATTACTCGAGAGTGTAGAAATATTTACCATTATAAGACTATGAATTGTGTGACAACATGTTTGAGCAGGAGATGTCTAGCCCTTCGTTGCATAGATATACCATGTCAGCTTCCGGTGTAGAGATTTCCATCAAAGTTCCAAAGGATCATCATATTAGTAAGATTACTGCTTTTCTCCTTTTTAAGTTCCAATTCCTATCTAGGAATGTCTTTTATAGCTAGGGTGTGAAATGAGGAGTGGATACTAAAAAAAAAAAAGAAATATCATGCTTAGAAAAGGAAAAAATCAGCTGTTCAATCCAATTGAACAGCAAAAACAACACACGGTTGTTCAATTCGATTGAACATAAGCTTTTCAATTGGATTGAACAATATTCGTTCAAATATTTGAACATAAAAAATAAACACACAAAAGGACATGGTTGTTCAATCCGATTGAACAACATCTATTCAATTGGATTGAACAGCAAAAATAAACACACAAAAGACACAGTTGTTCAATCTGATTGAACAACAGTTGTTCAATCTGATTGAAAAATAGTGGTTAAAATATTTGAATAACAAAAATAAACATGCAAATGAACATAGTTGTTCAATTGGATTGAACAATAACTGTTTAAATATTTGAACTGCAAAAATAAACACACAAAGGAACATGGTTGTTCAATCCGATTGAACAATAGTCATTCAAAGATTTGAACAGCAAAAATAAACACGCAAAGGACACGAATGTTCAATCTGATTGAACAACAGTTGTTCAATTGGATTGAACAACAATCGTTCAAAGATTTGAACAAGAACTGTTCAATTAGATTGAACAACAAAAATAAACACGCAAAGGAACGATGAAGGAAAATGATACAACTGTGAGCATGAAGGATGTACAACAAAATGAGAAAACTATAAATTGTAGGGAAATTATATACAATATTTACTAGAGGAAGTAGCAAGCTTTTATGTATTTAAAGTTGCGGGGCTAGCACCCCTTGCTGCTAAAATATGGATGGTGGGATCTTTGTGTACTTGCTAGCAGAAAGACTCCCTTGTAAGTGGTTTGTGATAGAGGCACACTCTATGCCCATTGAATCAGAATGTAGAACCAGATCCATCTATGGTGGTCAAGGTGAGGGTACCATTATTGTGTACTTCCTAAATTTCGTATGGACCGAGCCATCTTGTTTGTAACTTGCCCGGAAAGTCTTCTGGAGTCGTAGAGAAGCACCCAATCTCCTTTTTGGAATGTATTTTTTTGATGAGGTTGTCATGCCACTTAGCTTGTTGTTGTTGGATGATTGCAGTGCATTGTAAAGCCAGTAGTCGTATTTCATAAAATTCATTTATTTGATAGAGTCTTCTAATATGGGCCACCGTTAAGTCCAACCCTACCTACTGGGTTGTCCTTAGAGTCTTTATTTCAAATTCGATAGGAAAAATATGCTCTCTTCCAAATACCATATGATACAGAGAATATCCAGCAGTGTTTCGCCATGTTATGTGGTAAGCCAACAAGGCCTCTGGTAGTCTAGTAGCCCAATCTTGGCGATGTGTTGATACTGTTTTAGTGAGAATTTCCGCAAGGAATTTGTTGGTACTTTCAACCTACCTACTTTTCTGTGGGTGGTAGGGAGATGTGACTCTATGGATGATATGGTGGTTATTCAAGATGGCCGTAATTTTATTTCCCACAAACTGTGCCCGTCCATCAATTATCACTTCCTGTGGTAAGCCATATCGCACAAATAGCTCAAAAATAAAATTAATCATAGATTCTTCCGTAGCTCTTAATAAGGCCAATGTTTCTACCCACTTTGTTACATAATTTGTGGCAACCAGTATGTAGATCTTCTGGTTTGATGGCGGGTTTAATGGTCCAATGAATTCCAGTGCCCATCATTCGAATGGTTCTACTACCAATTGTGGTTGTAATGGAATTTCATCAGCTTGGCCCGGGTGGCCCAATATTCTTTGGAAACTATCGCAAGCTTGGACATATTTTTTGGCATCTTTAAAAATCGTAGGCCAATAATAACCCATTTGCAAAAATTTGTGCCCCGTTCTGCAATCTGCAAAATGGCCACCACAAGGTTCATCATGGCAGGCTCGTAGAATGTCATAAATCTCGTCTTCCCAGATGCATCTGCATATATGCATATCAGCACCTGTATGAAAGAGGTATCCACTGATACAAGAGAATATAACATTGCCTTGAACAATAAGTTTCTGTTCCCTTGATGTCAAATGTCTGGGCAACTTCCATACTACCAGGTAGTTTGCTACATCTGCGTACCATGGTGATTTTACCGCTACAACGAACAAATGTTCGTTGGGAAACTGATCGTCCACCACTGGTGTGTCATCTGATTTGGGAACTCTGGATAGGAAGTCTGCAACCACGTTCTCCTTCCCTAGAAGGTATTTGATAATTATGTCAAACTACTGCAAAAGCAACAACCAATGAATTACTCTCCCATTTGTAATTGTTTTATTGGCTAGATATCTAATGGCAGAGTGATCAGTATACAGGAGTACTTGATAGCCAGTTATATAATGTCTAAATTTTTTGATAGCATAAATGACAACTAAGAACTATTTTTCAGTCACTTTATAGTTTAATTCAGCAGGAGTGAGATTCTTGCTGATATAATAAATAACATAGGGCTTTTTATCTTCTTCGTTATTAAGATCTGCCCCTATTGCTGTGTTGGATTCATATGAAGAAATGTGAAAGGACAGCTTCTAGTTAGGATTGCATAAGATCGGTGTTGTCGAGACCAATTTCTTTAAATCTGTAAAAGTAGTGTCACATTTATCAGACCAATGGAATTCAACATTTCTAGTTAACGCATACAAGGGTGAAACAATTTGCGAAAAATTCCTTATAAACCTGCGATAGTATCCTGCATATCCAAGAAAACTGCATACCTCTGTCAATGTACAAGGTGTGGCTAATAAAATGATTACTTATATTTTTTCCAGGTCTACCTGTATTCCAGCTGTAGAGATATAGTGTCCTAGGATTACTCCTTCGGTCATCATCATGTGACATTTTTCATTGCTTAAACACAATTTGGTAGCAATACATCGTTCCAATACTTTTCTAGTGTTTATAGCGCTTGATAACAATCATCTCCATATGGAGTAAAGTCATCCATGTAAATTTCAAGTCCTTCATTTATTAAATTAGAAAAAATGTTGAGTATGGCTCTTTGGAAGGTTTCTAGGGCATTGCATAGTCCAAATGGTAATACCCTGTAGGAAAATGTACCCCATGGGTAGGTAAAGGTTGTTTTATCCTGGTATTCAGGGGCTATCTGGATTTGATTTTAACTGCTGAACCCATCAAGGAAGAAAAAGAACCACTTTCCTACCAATGTATCGAGGACTTGGTCAATAAAAGGAAGCGGGAAGTGGTCCTTCTGTGTTGCTTTATTCAGTTCCATGTAATCCACACAAATTCTCCACTTCTCATTCTTCTTAGGAACGAATACTAAAGGAGAGACCCATTTACTGTCTGAGATAGGATAAATGAATTTTACATCCAACATCTTTTGCAATTCATATTTTACAATGTATTTTAGGTGTGGGTTTAGCCTCCGTTGAGGCTGCCGAATAGGTCAAGCCTCCTTGTCAGCATAGATGTGATGTGTGCATAGCTGAGGGTCTATACCCTTCATGTTTGGGTAGTCCCAATCAAATTATCTCTAATACTTTTGTAAAACATTTATGAGCTTTTGCTTTTGGTCACCATCTAGACTGCCATTAATATTTAAAACTTTCCCCGACTCAATTTCAATTGGTATGCTGTTGCGAACAACGGTCGTGGGTATGTGTTGATTATCAATGTCTGCCAAAGGGTCTTCTTGTGTTTCATCATCAAGAAATATTTTTAACATTTGGCATTTTAAGTTTCCAGGCGCAGATGACTGATTCATGAAGTTATTGATTACATCGTCTTCAGTTTGATATTTGAATTCAAGATCTTTAACTATTGTCAATGGTGAACTGATATTTTGTTCCCAATATGTATGTGGATGCCTATGAATATTTACCGTGGGTAGACTTTGGTTTGGTAGGTGGCTAAATAATAATATTTTTTATGGAGTCACCTATATCAATGGTAATGCTGCCTATCCGATAGCCTATGTAAGCATTGACTATTGCTAACCAAGGTCGACCAAGTATCACAGAGTGTCCATCCATCCTACTTTTTGGGTTAATAACTAAAAATTCAGCTGGATATTCCCATGAGTCCACGGAAACTAGGATGTCTTGTAATATTCTTTCTGGTCTGATAACAGATTTGTCAGCAAGTTCTAGCAAGGTGGCCATGGGTTCTAACGTTGTTATGCCTAAATTCTCATAGGTCTCTATAGTTAAGATGTTAATGGCCTCCCCTAAGTCAACCAATGTGTTTGGAAAGGAGTGGCCAGAGATTTGCACAGTTACTATGGGGTTCTCTGGATCCTCATATTTCACGAGTGTTTCCCTACCCAACATTAAGTCTAATAGCGCCCCTACCACATGAACAGTGGATACATTTTTTTCTTTTCTCACCTGTTTCTTCCCGCAAAGCTCTTTAATTTTCTTGGCATAGATAGCAATGTCTTGTATAGCCCACAAAAGATGAATTTTAATGAAAAGGTTCTTTAATTCCCCTAGGATATCGAAATCTAGAGAGACTATCGGTCTAGGCAGTGTTAATATTTTAGGGAATGGAGGGGGAGAAATCATAAGGTTTCCAGGTCTCCCTTGGTCAACCGTTTCCCTTCCCTGCTCTACCTCTGTTTCAGTCATCGTTGTTTGTCTAGGCTCTGTCAGAGTTCCATATTCAAGGCAAGGTCGTATCTTCTTTTGGGGGGATAACATGTCCTGATCTCAGCCTCAGATCATTGCATTGCTTTTGTTCACTTTCAGGATTTGGGTTTTCAACAATCTGAATTAGTTGAACCATCCTGTTGTTAGGATTAGGATTGGGTTGAGTCGACAATTGAGGCCATATGATAGGCTAAGGGTTGTGCTAGAATGGGTATGGAGCTAGTAATGTAGGTTGATTCTAAACCCTTTTCCCCATCGGTAGGTTCGTCATTCCCAGAGGTCCCTACCAGTTCTGTGGCCAATTTGTGGCTTGTGAAGGGGAGGTCTACCATTGGGATTGATAGGGATTGTTTTTCCAGTAAGGGGGAGAACAAGGAAAACTTGGCCAATTATTACCTGAAGAGGGTTGTGTTGGCCAAGGAGGCACAGGAAATGATTGAGATGGCTAAGTAGAGAAAGGTGATTGGTTCTACCAAGCTGTTGCAGGGTTTTTTTGGTTAAACTGTGGAGAAGAAAATAATTGAGGCAGGTCTTGTGGCATACCTGGTCGTGCTTGCCATTGTCGACGCTGGTTCATTAAATAGATTGGTTCCATCTCTTCTTTTGCTTCTTTAAAAACTACTTTCAGCCCCGGAAGCAAGGGAAATGGTCAGTGGCATGGTCCTTGGTACAAATAGCACATATCTAGACCATGTCTAATGGACATTCCCATTGGCTGTGCTTCTTTCGACAGCGTGGGAAAAAGACAGCCAAGTTTTATTCTGCTATAGCTTGCTTCTACTTGGCTTGTAGGACATCTAGCTGTGTTTTCAAGGTGCCCAAGATATCAGTTTTGAAATATTCTAAGAGATTACCAAATTCTGCTTTGGTCACGTTTCCACCGGACCGTTTAAGGTTCCTTGTAGTTGAGTCTCACCTGGTTGGCCTACTTCGTGTACTACCCTGAGAACACCTAATGCACAGTGAAATAATATCATCATACTCTTCTTGGTAGATGTCTCCTTTCCCCATTATGTTAAGTGTTTCAACCCATTATTCTTTCATTCCCTTAATCATTGTTTCTTTTAAGATATCTTTAGACAATGTAGTATATGGAGGGCTTTGCAAGTTATATTGAAATCTTTCGACATATTCTTCTAATGTCTCATTGTCCTTTGCAAACATATTGAAGATTTCATATTTTAATACTCGAACCTGGCAATAGTCTTGATATTTGTTAAGAAAAGTGTTCATCTGGTCCCATTTATTAATGGTTCCTCCACCAAGCCCCATGAACCAACATAATGTTGTTCCCTTCAAGGTAGAGGGAAATAATGTCAATTTTTGAGGGTTAGTGGTGTAGTCATATCTCCCTACATAAGACATCGAATTCAAATAAGAATTCATTAGGATATTTCGAGGTCAACCCATGGAAGGTGGGGATGTTTTGTAATGGAATGGCTTTCATAGGGGCATTTGCAGCAGGATCAACAATGGGATACTCCAATGTTGATTTCTTCCTCTAGTTCTGGTTCTGGTTGTTTGCCATTTGATCAAAGATATGCCAATAATATTCAGGGATTTCTTGTTCTGGAGGAATAATCTTAGTGGAATTAGGGAGTGGATGTGGAGGAAGCCTTACAACACTTCCCTGATCTGGGATGCCTAGTGTCTCTATTTCAACCACTCTCTCAAGGGATCCAAGCTCTGGAGTTTTTGCCTGTACTGCACTGCTGGTTTCTCCTTCTCCTTCCTGTAAATTACAAGAACTTCCCTCTCTCAAAGGGTCAGGAATTATGTGATCAACAGTCTGAAGGATTTTTTCATACCCTTCTGTTTCACCGTGAATCTCGGTTTGGGCTGCAGATGGTGAGGTTGCTGCCTGAGGGAGTGTAGTAGGACTTTGATTAGGAATGGTTCCGAGTCCTATCAATGCCTGGGATTCAACCTTCTTAATGATTTTGTTTATATATGTTGTTCTACCAAGGATCACTGGTCCTTTGGGTTTTGTGGATTTAAGTGGGGGATTTTGATTTGTTTGTATCTTTTTCACCCTAGTCATAAAACAAGAGCACCTATCATACTAACCTTTGCACAATTGCTGGAAAGCGGGCTGGAGAGCGAGCTAGAGAGCAAGTTTTTTTCTTGCTGGTATGCAGGTTCTTACCTCTCGCTTTCAATACCCAATTCTTCACAGAAAAAGAAAAAATAAATAAAGGACATCACTCTCAAACACTCCCCAGCAATGGCGCCAAAAATGTTGGGTCATAAAGATGACTGTTACAAGCAGCTTCAATGCTTCTCATTTAATTATCAACCTAGGGCATGTCTTGTTATTTCAAGAGTGTAAGCACAATATATGCAAGTGATACCAAAGGAAAACTACTCTAAATTATTAAAAGGAAGACTATCTATTTCTCGATGTTCAATCAAATCAATTTGGAAGGGAATTATAGAATTCTTTTGACTACTCTATTCTAAGCATATGCAGAAATGACTATTCCGGCTGAAAAGAGAAAACTACAATTGAACAATGTACTGCGATGAATTGAACAACAATCCTAATAATTTGAACAACAACTCTAATAAATTGAACATCAATTGTTTATCTAAATTTTACAATAGAATTCTCTTTTAAATTAATAAATAACATCTCTCTGAATCAAACAGCAACCAGATGCCTCACAATGATAATGAAAAAATCAAACTTTAACTATATGTAGAATTGAACAACAGTCATGCTAAAACTAATCAAACGATTATAAAAGAATTGGGAAATGATGAAAGCATATATACAATTATGAAAACATTGATTGTAAGCAAGAAAACATGAATGATCAACTATTCTAATGAAAGAGAAAGTCGTAGCATCTTATGTTCACAATTAACCAATTAAATGATATCTCTCGAAATGCATTAGATGACTAGAAATGCAAGTTTTGTAATAAAACATATGGCATAGAAGTAGCGGAGAGACTCCTAGGGCTAGACCCAAAGCCACCAAAAGTCTACCGCTAATAAAAACTTAGAGATTGACTATTCAAAAACGCCAATATCTTTATTAAGCTGGAGATTAGCACATTAATACAACTTGAAAATTTTGTCCTGATACGTCTATTACAGAGGAAAATAACTATGCATATCTATCTATCGTCTTCTCCTTCGGCCTTTTAAAGGAGAATTCAACAGTGGTAACGGGTCCTTTCCATTCGGGATCCTGTTGCTCGTGGCTGCCGTTTGAGTCCTCCAAGCGTGGATGTGCCTTTCCATATTCTTTCGGCCCATGGGAGCCATCATGATCCCATTTTCCTCTCTTGTCAGTTGTCTTTCAGTTATCAATAGTTCAACTACTTTGCTTCCCTATTAATAAAGATACAACAAGTCAATTTTCCATTGTTAAACATTCCTTTTATCTTTAGTTCATTTTGTCTTGAATTTACGTTAATTCCCTTTTCTTTATTTCTAAGATGAGGGGAAAATTCATAGAAGTACATAACAATTCGTGGTAAATATAGGATGAAACTTACCTTCTTCTCAGCCCAACACACCCAATGAGCTCATTGACTAGAAGAGAAATTTCACATGTAGCTTAGAAACTTTATCAAATCCTCCAAACCCTTGCTAAAAATCTCACAAATTCTCCCAACCTCTGATGGAGTATTTTAGAAATCTCTACAACGAATCTAAGTGAATTTGCATTAGACATTGAAGAGGATTAATTATATTAAATATTTTTTTCAAAATTACAATCAACATTCTCTACATTGAGCTCAAATGGTTGTATATTGGGTAAAAAATCTACCCAATAATTTCCTTTTGCCTCATATATGAGAACTTCATGAATTTAAGTATATATATATATTGGAACAATAAATTTGTATTAAGAAAAAACCCGTGGCTGGAACACGTATATGAATTACATCAAGATGAATACTACATTGAAACATTCTTCCATGTTTCTAAAAAGAGGGGAGAAAAAAACCATCCTCTACCCATCAAATGAAGAAGGGGTGGGGTATCCAATATTAGACCTTGCGAGACTTGAGCCTACTACTTCTTGAGAATAAGCACGGATTCTTACCAATTCGTTGCAAAAAATGGTTCAAACGTAAAAATTTTCTAATATTAAATCAAAACTAACCCCCCAATAGAACCAAAAGAGGCTAAAGAATGATGGGCATCAAAATTTGGAGATTTATTACTTTAGTCTTTCTACTTCTTGTTAATGGAGGTGAAAAGTGTTGTTTTGTTTTAAAAAACATTTAATATGAAGGAGAAGAAGATGAGAGATTGTTCTCCTTCTGTTCCTTTGAACTAGCCGCTTCTCCATTTTATCTGAAGGAGGGATTTTTTCAATACCCTTAGTAGTAATCTCTTCCTTAGTGGGTGAAATGGTGTTATTAGAAAACACTCTATTTGAATCTAGTTGATATTCTTCAACAATGACTTACGCCTTTGAGGAATTCAAAGCTTCATATATATTACTAGGGGGATGAAGCTAATTATATGCATAGTTGCTAGGACGAGGCCTTTTAAATGCACGATTCTTGTGCTTCCTTAAATATTTTTTGAATGCTTCTTTCTCATATTACTAGGGGGATGAAGCTAATTATATGCATACTTGCTAGGACGAGGCCTTTTAAATGCACGATTCTTGTGCTTCCTTAAATATTTTTTGAATGCTTCTTTCTCATCATTAATTTGAGAAGATGGGCTGATAGAAGGAGACTGAGATGCTATAGATTTGGGAATATATTTTGCAAAGTATCCATACTCATAAAAAAATTTCATTTAAAAGGGACCTGATCATAATATAGATCCTGAAGATAATACCAACTCTCTAAATCAAGGTAAATCACATTAGGGAGTCATTTTAAAAAATCTATTTCAACACAAATATTGGCATAAGAGAATTTATTATCCTTTATTTTAGAGCTAGAAATGTAGTGGCTCCATTTGTCACCTATGGCTTTGAATTACCATACCTTTAGAAAAAAAGGGGAAGATACGAAAATGTAATCGAGACAAGAGCAGGAGACATTCCCTTGGAAGGATTTAAATCTAGGGTCTAGTGATAAAGAAACATTCCCCTAGAGCCCATGAAATAGGGCCCTGAGATATATATCATATCCTTGTACTCATTGCTTTGAAAACAAAACAAAATAATCATATCCATAATCTAAAGTACTAATGGGCTCGTGACTTGCTCAATTGATATAGATCCATTATAAAATAGAGCTATAATAGAGCTAAATTCTGGAAAACTTGCCAGTCAACCATATTTCCTCAAAGGAGTTAACGTTTTTTTCACAAAAGAAACAAATCACAGATCTAAAGGAGGAATAATATATGTCCTTTTTACAAGTCTACTATGGGGCAAAGAGTCATGACCATCCACATTGGGGTTGGATAGACCACCCATTACACCAATAATGAACTCAGAGAAGGTGGAGAAACAAATTCCTCACCTCTTTCAGTATACAATTTTGGGGACAAAAATCATCTCAAAATGGATAAGTTTGATATAGTTGGATCATTCTATTGTTTTTGATCTATCTCTATGCTTTTAGAGTGGAAAACGCCGAGGAAATAATTCACAGGACCATTTTTTACTTACGATGACCTAGTTTGCCAAATTGGGGTCTAAAACCTTCTGGGAACATTTTGAGGCATCAAATGATTTTTTTTTTTTTGGGGGGGGGGAACTTTGATGCCTTAGAACCACACATTTTTTCAGTATTCTACACAAAAATGACATCTCCATTGATGCATGAATTGTGTCAATCATAGTTCACATGCAAAATTTATAACACTCAAACATTGACCTTCTTGTTTCACCACCATAATTCGAGAGGATACCACATTAGCCCCAGTTACTCATGGAAAAGGGGCTATCCATGTGATTATAATAAAGAATATTCTATAAAATTCCATATTTTAAATTTGGTTAAGAATTAAGGTAGTCAAACCTATTCGCTAGTAGGTTATCGATTTGTGTTGTAATTGGGCCACTAGGAGGAAAAGCGGTTTCATTTTTTTGAGTGCATTTTTTCCATATATGAGAAAAATTAGCTGAGAGGGATAGGATATAGAGCATATAGAGAGGATTTGTGCATTTTAGACATAGCTCACGAGCCACAGGCCATGCTTATTTGTACTCACAATTGTTTTCTATTTAGAGAGAGAGAGAGAGAGAGAGAGAGAGAGCCAAGTGACCTCACCTTCCAGCTGCGTTTTCTCCTAAAAGGTTTTCCTAGGTCATATCTTGTGTCAAATGTGTTTGTGAATTTTTATCGTTTTGTCTTCTATTTTCCGCATAATTGTAATTTGCATGCCTACAAAATTAACAGTAATCTACATATCCATAAGTCTAAAGACAAATAAAAATGTAAAAGTGTAGATTTCAAATTTTTAAATATACTTTTATTAGATCTGTTGTAACCAACTACCAAATGGAATTTCCACCAAAATTTAAAGATCAAATTCATTGGCCATTGATTAAATTCAAAATTTTACCAATGTGAAACTTAGAATATTTTTCCCATCATTGGGGTCAAAATCTTAACTTTTCCTCGATCCCCCATGAGCTCATTGACTAGCAAATAAATTTAACATGTAGCTTAGAAACTTTATCAAATCCATCAAACCCTTGGTAAAAACGTCACAAATTCTCCCAACCTCTCATGGAGTAGTTTAGAAATCTCTACAAAAAATCTGAGTGAATTTTCATTAGACATTGAAGAGGATTAACTATATTAAATATCTTTTTCAAAATTACAATCAACATTCTCTACATTGAGCTCAAATGGTTGCATATTGGGTAAAAAATCTACCCAATAATTCCGTTTTTCCTCGTATATGAGAAATTCATGAATTTAAGTGCTTACACACACATACACATATTAAATTGGAACAATAAATTTGTATTAAGAAAAAGCATGTGGCTAGAACACATATATGAATTACATGAATATGAATACTACAATGAAACATTCTTCCATGTTTCTATATAGAGGGGAGCAAAAAACCATCCTCTGCCCACCAAAAGAAGAAGGGGTGGGGGGTCCAATATTAGACCTTGTGAGACTTGAGCCTACTAATTCTTGAGAAAAAGGGTGGATTATTACCAATTGGTTGCAAAAAAATTGTTCAAAAGTAAAAAAATTCTAATATTAAATTAAATCTAACCCCCCAATAGAACCACAAGAAGCTAAAGGATGATGGGCCTCAAAATTTGGAGATTTCTTACTTCAATCTTTCAACTTCTTGTTAATGGAGGGGGAAAATGTTGTTTTCTTAAAAAACTTTTGAATATGAAGGAGAAGAAGATGATAGATTGCTCTCCTTCTATTCATTTGAATTGATCGCTTCTCCCTTTTATGTGAAGGAGGGATTTTGTCAATACCCTTAGTAGTAATCTCTTCTTCAGTGAGTGAAATTATGTTATCAGAAAACACTTTATCTGAATCTAGTTGATCTTCTTCAGCTATGACTTCAGCCTCTAAGGAATTCAAAGCTTCATATATATTACTAAGGGGAGGAAGCTAATTAGATGCACACTTGCTAGAATGAGGCCTTTCAAATGAACAATTCTTATGCTTCCTTAAATATTTTTTGAATGCTTCTTGCTCATCATTAATTTGAGAAGATAAATGGATAGAAGGATACTGAGATGCTATAGATTTTGAAATATATTTTTCCAAAGTATCCATACTCATCAAAAAATTTGCATTTAAAAGGGACCTGATCATAATCTAGATCCCGAAGATAATTCCAACCCTCTAAATCAAGCTAAATCACCTTATAGAGTCATTTTAAAAAATCCATTTCAACAGAAATTTTCACATAAGAGAATTTATTATCCTTTATTTTAGAGCTAGAGATGTAGTGGCCCCATTTGTCACCTATGGCTTTGAATTACCATCCCTGTAGAAAACAAGGGGAAGATACAATAATCTAATCGAGACAAGAGCAGAAGATATTCCCTTGAAAGGATTTAAATCTAGGATATACTGACTAAGAAACATTCCCCTAGAGCCCATGAAATAGGGCCATGATATATAGATCATATCCTTGACTTCTTGATTTTAAAACAAAAGAAAATAATTGTATCCATAATAGAAAGTACTAATGGGCTCATGATTTTATCAATTGATATATATCCATTATAAAAAAGAGTTATAATCGAACCAAATTATGGAAAACTTACCAATCAAGCATCTTTCCTCAAAGGAATTAACATTTTTTTTCGCAAAAGAAACAAATCATAGATCTAAAGGAGGAATAATATATGTCCTTTTTACAAATCTACTGCGGGGCAAAGAGTCATGACCATCCACGTTGGGGTTGGATAGACCACCCATTACACCAATAATGAACTCAACAACCTGCTTTTTTTAATTAGGAAAAATGCAAAAAACACTACTGGATCTAAAAAATGGCACAAATCAAATCATCCAGCTGAGCCAAGAAACTAAAAATTGAAACTCCAAATTTGTAGAAACACCGAAATGGCAACAAACTATTATCATGGCATACTTCTCAAAATTGAATATTCTTAGGGATTATCAACGACAGTTAGGAAACCGAGCCTTATGCTCCTCGTGCTTCATCAACTCCGTGATGCATACAAATATTCTCATATATGCAATGGATTGAAGAAAATTTCTCTCTTGGAATGGGTTATTACTAGAATTGAGCATATTTGCTTAAGTAAACATGATTTCTTACTAAGGTTTACTAACCTTGAAATTTGTACAAAAATCACTCCATATACATAATAACTTATATAGTTGAAGATTCAAACACAATTAATCATGCTCATGTAGATAAACATAATTTCAAGGAGTC
The DNA here is from genome assembly GCA_034641835.2 of Pinus albicaulis. Classification (NCBI taxonomy): domain Eukaryota; kingdom Viridiplantae; phylum Streptophyta; class Pinopsida; order Pinales; family Pinaceae; genus Pinus; species Pinus albicaulis. The sequence goes on from CM076575.1 coordinate 1,653,464,696, forward strand.
TCTCCCCATCATAATTTAAGCACTTATCTTTGCACCCAAAATAGGTGAGTATTATTACTACCCACCAAAACTTATACATTTCTTAGCACAAAGATTGGTAAGAGTAATAAAGTAAAAAGGAAAAGTTATTAGATGTTACTTCTCACCAAAATGTATGAACTTCTTTGCATAAATTTAGATAGGTGGATTATGGGGCTATTACATTTAGCAGAAATAGTATCCACATATATATCAATAGCCATTGTAGTCATCGATGATGTTACCTTTACTAGGGCCATATGTTTATGAGTAGCATCTAACCTAAACTCCATATATATTGTAATTTAACCTCTCTCTCAAATGAAAAAAATAAATTACTTCTTCATTTATATATGTCATTTTTATACAAAGGCAAACTAATATTATCTATATTAATTTATTTAATAATAAATTCTTTGTTTGCTAAGTTGTGTGAGCCTGAGATGGTTCTGCCCTTAATCTTTGGTTTGAGAAACCATGACGTGGGGGCATCTAAGCCACAAAAATCACTATGGATCACACATGGCTTAGGCCACACCAACCCTTAACATGGCTAGATTTTTACCCATAATGTGACATCACAAAGTGCCTTAACACACCAACTCTTAACATAACTGAATTTTTACCCATAAAATAACATTACAAAGTGCCTTAACAATACACCCATAATTATTTATTCCACCCTTAGTGAGTTAATTTAATTATACTATTTATCTTATATAATATTGAAATGTAAATGTGAATAGAAAGAAATATTAACCTTATATAATATATTTCAATTATGTTTTGAAATGTAAATGTGAACCAGAAGAAAACAATTATTAAAACATTAGTTCATTTTCCTCGAAATAGGGAGGAGGGAGTAAGCAAGCATTTCGTAAAGCTAATCGAATATAACACGTAACACCATCCCCACTTACATAACACTATTCATGGGAAATCATTAGAGCATACAACGTTGGACTAAAGTCAAATAGCACTTTCAACGTACCATAGTCTTTGCAAATGTCTAATTCACCCGTAATATCTCTATCAAGGTCTATAGTTTGGTAAGGTTTTATTCAAGTATCCATAAGCATGACCTTTGCATAAACACCCAAGGCTCAATCATGCAACGAAGCAGATCCTTGCTATTTTAATTCAACAAAACTTGTTTTACATTAACCAAAGTCCACAAATGTGTTGAAAATCAACTTAGATATAACCCAATTCTTATACATATTTGTTCAAAAAATAAATCAGAGAAAAAAGGAAATAGAGATCTGCTAGAAATGAAAAGTCAAAGAGATGTGATTGGATTCAGTATTCAGCTTCACATATATATATATATATATATATTAATAATTGGTTAAAATCAAAGTATTAAATATTAACTTAATAAAATATATATATAACACGCATCAATTCATTGCTTGATAAAAACAATTTCCAAAAATATGGAAAACTATCCAAAAGTATTAAAAACCATATTAGACCAAACGAATACTCTCTATGTATATTCCAAAAATGTTGAAACCCACATTCAACATGGGATCCACCATAGCATCCACTGATTGCTGATATAATATTTTCCAAAAATATTTAAAAAATATACTTTCAAATATTTTAAAAATATACTTGCTGAGATATACTTTCTCTATATAATCCAAAAATGTTGAAAACCACGTTCAACATGGGATCCACCAAATTCTCTCCTTTTCGTAGATCAAAGTTGGCAACGCTTTGCTTTTCCCGTCGAAATTAGCAACATATTTATCATCTTACAAATACTTATTATTATATATACACATTTCAAATTAAAGCAACTTTATGAGAATAACGTTTTAAATATTTTGATTAAATCACAAAATTTTAATATGATTACTTTAATTTTAACAATTATATATCTATATATATATTTCAAATTAAAGCAACTGTATGAGAATAACGTTTTAAATATTTTGATTAAATCACAAAATTTTTAATATGATTATTTTAATTTTAACAATTATATATATATATATATATATATATATATATATATATATATATATATATATATATATATATTTTGGCGTGTGTGGGGGGTGGAGTTTAGGGGCTGAAAAAAATATTGTTATTTACTCTACACATGTTGAAGTAATATGTTGCATGTGTATTCCTTGTAATGATTTCGAGTTTATTGTTTAAGTAGTTTTTTGAGAATCGAAATATGTAAGGGTCAATCCTAAGATTAAACAAAAGAATGATTTGTTCACAATAAATATGTAACGGGAAGCTTTAATGTTCGATGGAAGAATGAATTTCTTACTTATTGTGGAAAGTTAGTTATGTCAAGCCTAGATGCTTTGTGAAACAATTTTATCCCCATAAATAATACTTACTTTCAATCTCCCCGGATGCGGGTGCAAGTGGAGTTAATGGGGGCGATTGGATGGAGGGCAATCGGACGGGAGGCCACATGCCATCCCATATGGGACCATCGAGCCCACCTGACCGCAGTTAATACCCCCGCCTGCTCTTAATGGCATTTGATATGGAGACGATTCTCAATACAGAAGTTGATGTTCGAGGCAGCCTTGACTGCCGCAACAGCGTTTCGCATCGGGTTAACAGGTCTGGTCATTCAATGCTGAGGATTGATTGTTGCAAGAACAGGTTGTTATATGCTATGGCTCCGCTCTCCCCTACGCCGATGAATTCGTGGTGTAATTCTGTTGAGGACAGAGCCAGAGAGCGCACCACCACTGGGAAGCGCAGTCGCCATACCTGTTGCTTGGAGCCCGCTGACAGTCTTCACATTTCCATGGCAGGCTCTTGCTTGTCTGCTACGGTGGTTCTGGGCATTCCACCTGCGCCGAATCCTGTCAATTCTCAGTCGCTCCAGAGCTCCAGCTCCAATTCGGCTGCAAACATGCCCCAGCTAAGGCAGAGGATGCGGTGCAGGAGGGGGTCCTCTCGTTCTGCCCGAAGGCATTCGCCCTCCATTTCTACTTCCCCTTCAGATATCTCAGCGCCCTCAGACAGCCTCCCACGCCTCTTCCATGGTCGCCTGCTCCGCTCAGGCCGCAGGCTTGACTCACCATCCGATGATGCACTGCCTGCACAGTCCCATACAGCTCTCTTCTCGTTCGATTGTGCACTCAACAGACCAAGAGTAACTGTGGCCATCTATGTTGTCTTCCTAGAGGAGCCCCTGCTTGAGAATCCGCCGGAAGAGCAGGTTCTTGTCGATGGTGCAAACATCAAAGCGGTGCAGCAGGACTCGAGGGGACAGCCTAACGAGACCAGGGAGATTTTGCAGGAGGACTCAGGACGCGTTCAGGCAAATTTGATAGAAACTCCTTCAGCAGTCCACTTCAACGCAGAACTCTCCCATGCTCAAGGCGAACCAGAAGAATACGGATGCAGGATCGAGGAGGTTGCTCCTGATGAGTAATTCAGCCCTCTTTTCTTGGTACTCTTGCTTTTTCTCTGCCCTCTCTGAGGGAGTGTTTTGTTGTTTTAATGTTTCCTTCAGCTATGGTCCAATTTTTGTCAGTGACCAGTCTCAGTCTTTACAGCGGTCCAGTTTTGTTATGGTCCAGTGTCACAGCTATATAATGTCTATGTTCCTAGTTTTAAGTCAAAGACATTCCAGTCTGATCCCTTGCGTGGGATTTTTTCAGTTGGTGGCTCTTCAGGCTGGTTTCCCTCTAGCAGGGCAGCCAAAAACTAGTCTCTGTCAGTTCAAATTGCCTCCTCGTAAGCATTGTTATGGCCTCAGCCAGATGTACTATATTTTTCACTGTTAATAGAATACTCTAACTTAGAAAAAAAAAATACTTACTCTCAATCTCTCTCATGAAATTTGAATTAGGTAAAATCCATAGAAACTAAGTGATATATACCTTATAGATATATAATTATAATCATAACTAGCAGATCCATATAAATTAAATGATTTATAACTTCCAATAGATATCAATTCATGATACATAAAAACACACACGTTATTATACATTTCAAATTGCCAAAGATATAAAAAAATCATAAAAATTTACCAAAGTATAACTTTATTTTAAAGGGGGGGCATGAGGGGGAGGGGTACTCTATGGCCCTAAATGTAGGTTTTAACAGTGTACAAAAATTACCTGCAAACAAATTCTTTAAAAAGAAAAATAAACAATGGCGAGAACATCAAACAAATATACATAAAGATTTTCCCGTGGATCCAAAAACCAGGAACCTTATTGATTTTTCATTATTGTTCCTTTTAATGTGACAATATATATATATATATATACATGCCAAAGAATTCATAAACCTCATTCCATTAACCCTGGATTAAAACATAATCGTAGTTCCCTTAAACGGATCTACAAAATACCATACCATGGGCAGAAAACCATCATGCCCAAACCATGTGCAAAACCCATGCACAAAACCAGAGGTAGGTCTGCCCACCTATTATAGGGTCAATTTTTTTTCCCCAAGCACTTCCCTGGACCCTGTGTAGGGGGGCTACCGTCCCCCTACAAATCCCCCTACAGTGGGGGATGTCGCCCCACAGTGCCCCCCCTGCTGCGCTCGACACAAAAAACAAGGGGGGCTATCACCCCCCCTATAACTAGTCATGGAAATAATATAACATACACCTAACACTATGGAGGACAAATTTTTTAGGTACTCATCAAGAAGTGATATATAGTCTCTACCAAGGATTTTTGTTAGCTAAAGAACATCAAGTTGACACACTTATAATTATAGGAGATTCTCTCATAATCCTACATCATCTATCCAAAGGCTCCCTCCCAAAGGAGAAATCCATAGAGAACATCAAGAAAAGAATTAAGAAAATTGCGGAAGATATCCCATCCAAAGCATATTTCCATGTCGTAAGGGACTTCATTAGAGAAGAAGAAAAGTATGCTAATGAGGGATGTAAATTAAATATAAGTTAATTAAATATGAATAGCCAAATCATGGCTGATTTAATTCCCTAATGGCTCATGAAGCCTATTAAATTTTTTATAGTTAAATTATTTAATATAGGAAAATATAAAAATGGAAAATTGGGGGGCCCGAGTGACTTCGTAGCAACCCCAATGAAATAGATGCATGCAGATAATCCATCATGAAATATTCCATAATCAATGAATAACACTGTGTTTAAATTTTTTATGTTTTGTTGAGGAAATTTTGTAAGGTATTCAAGTACAAAACCCGTCTTTTTGTTGCTCAGATGTATTCTCTTCAGAAAAATCTTGTATTCCTATTGTAACTGAGAAAAAAGATCAAAAATTTTGATGAATTAGCTATGTAATGCTTGATGTATTTGGTGTGAAGGAGACACATAATTATACAATACAAATACTCTTTCTCGTTAAGAAAAAGAGTTTTATTTTAAAAATTTATTATTATTATTTTTGTTGTTGTTATTATTTTTTAGCCTTATGTGACTCCTATTATGACTGGCATGACCAAATTGTGGCTTGAGTAGCCACAACCAAGGGGCATACAAGCAATCAAAATCACTCGGGGATCACACCTAGCCTGAGCCACACCAGCCCTTAGCACGGTTGGATTTTTTTCCCAGGAAGTTTTGAACTGATGACCTTTACACCATGAAGTGCCTTAACATAGCATCTTTTCATCTCATCGTCTTCACTACGCCCTGTGAGAAACATTATTGTTATTATTACTAATATATATATATATATATATATATATATATATATATATATATATATATATATATATATATATATATATATATATATATATATATATATATATATATATATATATAAAAATGAGTTAAACATATACACATTTAAAAAACCATTTAATACAAATCTTAACCATGGAGATTCTTAATTTGTAAATAGTCTTTGGTACAATACCATGGGCCAATACAATGGCTTATGGATACCACATGCCCAAAAATCCTTAACTCATTTCATATGGCACTTCATATGACCTTTTTTTAATTAATCATTTTAACTAAAAGGTGAAAATGATGTAACTACTTTTGATCTATGACTACTACTAAGAATATTCTAGAATATCTCATGGAGGTTAAAATCTACCAAACTTGCTGATAAACATCAATTCATGATAAAAATCAAAGCAATTATTTCATGATACATATCACATCACTAAGGATTAAAAACAATTCATTAAAATTAAATAATATAATTTTATTTTAAATTATTATTATTATTATATGTAATCGAAGATAAGGACATATTTAAATGGGAATACAAATCTTGGGTTATATTCACAAAAAATGAGGTCTATGGGTTAATTGTTGGCCATTCAATGATCCCAAAAGAGCCCCTTTAGAGGAAGGTTTGGTAGACCAAACTATGGCCAAATATATCTCATTTTATTTGGCTCATTAGGTGTAGAAGAATCCTGACTTGGGATCATCTCCAGCGGAAGGTTTTCACTAGACCATCATGGTGCCCTTTATGTCAACATGATGAAAAGGACAGAAAGAATTTACTAAATACTTGTGAAGTAGCAAAGGGATTATGGAACCAAGTTAGGATTGCATTTGGCTATTTGGATCATATGCCTAATATTCTTTGGGAGACCACTGAATCTTGGAGAGGCTCTATATTCAAAAGCCTCGTGATTAATCGAGATTCGCTCCTTGTAGTGGGATTTGTGCTATGGAATTTATAGAAAGAAATAAACATGATTATTTTCAAAAATCAAACATCTTCACCTCATAGGGCATGGAAAACCTACATACAGAATGTAAGGGAGTCAATCCTTGCAAATAAATAGGACACAAAAGAGTGAAAAGCTGGAGGGGAGGAGGCGTTAATCCTAAAGAAGTTGGGTATATCAAAAGAAATGATGGGACCCTAGGTGAGGGTGCATATTAAAAATCCATTCTCACCCCTATTTGAATTTGTATTTCCCCCAGCTGGATTTGTTAAATTTAATTTTTATGGGGCTTCCAAGGGTAACCCAGGCATGGCCGGATTTGGGGGCCTAGTTAGGGATGGTAAGCTTAAATCTTTAGGATGTTTTTCTATTTCTTGTGGTCATACTACTAATAATCTTGCTGAATTTGTGGATTTGAAGAAGGGGTCGAGGTTCACACAAAGAATAGGCATCTCTAACATCCAAATCACGGAAGATTCACAAATGGTGGTCATTATTGTCTACAGACTTATCAACAATACTCTTGTGGCAAGAGTTTTCAACAAATAGAGATTGGAACTCTTGGTCACACGAGGATGGGATCTTCTACTCTCTTTCCCTTATGCTATCACATCCCACATGAGGAAATTAGGGAACAAGGTGAAAAAATGGCTGGCTAACTAGGGGATCAAGGAGACAGACACAGATTTAGCCTCCTTGTGGTAACCCCCTATGAATTAGGAAGACTTATATCAAATCTCAAGCATTATAGAGATTGATAAGAACTCCCTTATGGTGGTGACAACTAGCTACAGGATGACATTGGTGGGGACCTTGTCACCTTCACTCACGTGCCACTTGGTTTAATGGAACGTTCCATGCATGCCTCACTCTTCATGGTTATGAAGATGTCTCTAGAAAATTGGAGGGTTATACCAAGGAGAGTGTTTGAAATTGTGTTATGTTGTTTGTTGAGGGTTATGGGGCTAGTACCTGTGGTAGTTATTAAGTGTTATTTATTGTAGGGTGGAATTCCAATTGTGTTATTCCTGGCCCACCAAGCTGAGAAAAATGGTTGAGGAATCTTAGTCAGTGTTGAAGTAACTGACAATGTTAGTTTAGACGCACAATGTGAGAAGGTGTGGGATCCAATCCTAAGGTGGCAACCTCTTGAGACTAGCGGTAGTTTATTTTCTGGTCAAATTTCACTAAGTCTTTACCAGGAAGCTGCACGTTGAGAAGTGGAGAGGGTCTCAGGGGTTTAGCTCCCTGGGCAACAATTTGGGCGATAAAATTGGCACATGGTGTGTTTTTTTTGTTTCGAGGTTGGTTTTCCTTGTGACACTTCCTGTGTCAGGGAGAGATGAAAGCTTCTTTTGGAGAGTTTCTTTCCCTCTGACAATAGAAAGTGAGGTAAAGGAATTTCAACCTTTCCTCTGGGCGCACGACTTGGGGAGTGTTGGGAACATAGTGTTGTGGTTGTGTCGGAGGTGCACTAGAAGTGAAATGTTTTGGGTAGTTGGTGTAATTGGGGATTCCTTAGCTCAGTGTTGTGAAAACGTGGTAGAGATTGTCGAGGTTTAGGTCCAAGGGGCCACGAGGTTGTTCATCACGAAGCGAATCTTCACTTGGGGGAGGGGGTTGATCAACCTATTGCACACTCTCCCATCAGAAATGATATGCCTCCTCCCTTCGATTCTATAGATGAACACCTTTAGCAGCTTTTAGTGATTCTGGATCATATGGCTAAGGTTAGGTACGAATATAGGAACACAATCATCGGGTTTATGGATGATCTGCAATAGAACCAGTGGCACATTATGGATAGGATGGATTCATTGCGTCGCTGGTAAAAAATGATTCAAGATAGTATAGCGCGACTGGAAATATGAATGGAGCATATGGAATCTCATGTTCACGATATTTTTTTCCCACCTTTGTCTCCTTGAAATGGGAAAGAAGGCCCAAATGTGGCCCTTTCTCCTGATTGGTGATGAAAATTGGTTATTTCCATGTTTAGGGGAGTTTTGGTCTTTCTGGATTATCAACTTCTATTTATCTAGTTCTCTTGGTTTGTTTGTAATCTGGGTTTATTTTTATCTCTAGACCAACAATTCTGGTTGGAATAGGGCCCATCGTTTTGTGATATGTACCTCCTTACGATGTATCTTTGAATTTAACTAATAGAAATTGTTGATTCTAAAAAATATATATTACTATAATATATATATATATATATATATATATATATATATATATATATATATATATATAACACAAATCTTCACCATGGAGACTCTAAATTTGTAAATATACATTTTTTACTATACCATAGGTCAATATTTTGACTTATCAATACCAAATGTCCAAAAAATCATAGCTCATTTCATATGGCACTCTCATATGAAATTTTTTGTAAATAGACTTTGTCACAATACCATAAGTCATACCACATGTACAAAAAACCATAACTCATTTGATATGGCACTTGTTCATATGACATTTTGTTTAATTAATCAATTTAATTAAAAAGGAAAAAATAACATGAAGTTTTTTTTTATATATAAATTTAAATTTTTGATTTGTGGCTATTATTAAAAATATTTTAAAATATTCTATGGAGGTTAAATTCTTATAATTCATATACTAATTATTGGTAAACAAATTAAAATTTTGGATTTTTTTTCTTTCAAGGGAAATTTCTCTAGAGTGAGGATCAATACACCAATATTCATAGACACACAACCATTGCAACGATATTTTTCATCTTCATGTCATCCGCAAAAAAATGAAATTGGGTGAGAAATAATTTACCTAACCACATAAGATAACCCTAATTTACTTAAAAAAAACCTTATTTCAAAATAAAATTTTCTATAAACATAAATAGATTAATAAATAAAAAATAAATAAAGTTATTTAAACTCACTAACTATATATAACATATATTATATAAACATATATAAATTATAATAAATAAAGATCATAATTTTTTTTAAACAATATGGAAATGAATATCTTACCTTTACTTCTACATGCATTGATACAACATCTAATTCATTAGAATACAAACTTCCTTCATTGTTACGTACAATCTTCCTTCCTTGTTACTTTTTCTTTGGGGTCCTTACCTTAATGTTACATTAACATTAGGGTTGGTTCTTGAGGGTTCAAAGGGACCATATCAATGTCCTCATTTCTGTCACTTTAGCTCGTGTAGCTTGTGCAACCATAAACGATATAGTGAAAAAATTCGTTATATTAATTATTGTTAATTTTATATTTATGAGTAGTTTTTTTGTTTTCGTTGAAAGACATTTTACAATTTGTTGGGAGGATATGTTAGATAACATTACATTTAAAAATAATAAAATAATATTTACATTAAAAAAAATATAATTAACAAAAAAATTGTTGTTAGCCACAAAAAAAATACTTCAATTTTCATCTTAATTTTACATCAACTTTATATTAAAAAAATAAAATAATTGAAAAAAAAAAATGATTTAATTTTTAATATGAAGAAGACATGTAATTTCTTCATATTTAATATGTGTTGGTAAGCACTGATAGACATCAATCTATAACAAACATCAAAACACTAACTCCAATGCACATCTTGCATTATACATATTAAAAACGTCATAAAATTTAACTAAATTATAACTTTAGTTTAACTTATTATTATGATTGATTATTTGTATTTTCAATACCCACATATCTTAATTAGGGAGAAAAGTAAGTGGCCAAATTCCACATATGTTTTTGAAACCATTTTTCTAAATGTTTTTTGCAAGCCACATAGTTTAAATAGTAAAGGATTAAGTGGCCCATCATCCACAAATCTTGTTACTGAATGAATATCTTTTCCTTTTCATTAGTTTTGGGACTAGGGCCAAGGGCTAGTACAGAAATAAAGTAATCTTTGCTTCCCTTGCAGGATTTAGGCGAACCCAGGTTTGAATCTGAACACTTTCTTAAAGCACTTGAGTTTCACATCTCCCTTTAGTTCCACATAGTGTAATAGGAAAAAAGAGTAAGTGAACTATTATCAACACATCATTTCTCTTTTCATGCAAGGAACAATCAAAACTCCATGTAATTAGAAGGATATAGTGACATATTATATCTGCATCTTATCACACTTTATATGTTCACTTTTCCACACACAAAGCATTTTTAAGCCTCGTTTAAGAAGGAATCCATTTCATGGAGATTTTTTTACTTATCTTACTTTTGTTTACCATCTCACACCCTAAGAAAATTAAAACACCTAAAAGAAACCATAATTTGAACCAAGTAACTCTCCCCACAGGGGTCATAAAAGAATTAATAGTTCAAGTTAGGACCATTGGGGGTAGGAATCCCATAAGCCGCCATGGTCATGTTACATCTATGAAGCATATAAGTTGAATTTTAGGGTGCTTAAAATCATTCAATAATCCCATGGAAAAGAATACTCGAGCATAACAAAGACCTGATTCAAAGGGGGTTCAGCTTAGGTCTAGTGCATGCAAGACTCTTTGGGGCTACCCGACCCATCTAGTACTTGGTACTGGTAACTAACAACCAAGAAGCTAAAGACTTGAATGCTCACATGGGATAAAAAGTACTTTTGTGGCTACGACATCCTTTCCCTATAGGTGACGATGCGAGAGACTTTTGATCTTCATTTCCATTACCTTGGTTGATTCTTCAGCTGCTGGAACGCATCACGAGTTGTTTCAGAATGTTTCCCCAAGACCCATCAGAAGATATCTCTGCAAAGCCCAATTACGTTAAGAGTGGCAAGGAAGATTAGATCTACATAGGATTTTTTATCATACACAACAAATGGAAACCATTTTCATTTTTTATTAATCACATAGATTAATTCCATTTGCGCTTTGTGTTATGTATGTGATTTTATTGCATTTATATATATACCTTTCCCTCAAACCTACAAGGTAACATGCATGCTACTTTACACCATAGGGGACCCCACGACTCCCCATCGATCTATATATTTTTTAAACCTCCCCCTATTACTAGGAGGTTTTCCAGGCCTCTCGCCATTCAGGCATAGAGGACGTCACACATCCACCATTATAGGATTTTCCTTTGTCGGTGCAACTTTACGAGGGACACCTCCCGTTAAAATATACTTTTCATGACCGCAGAAGGGTCAAAAATCACTACTCCTTTGGGGAGTCGACATTCCACTCCTCTAGATACTCCAAGGAGCACCCATAACAGAGAGAATTTTGATAAAGGAGTTCACCCCTTCTGGGCTACATCTCCTTGGTCCAACTTCATAGTGTGACCTTTGTTTTAGCTTCAAGTCTACTCAAATTTTTGTTAAAAGCTTCAGAACCTCTTGGAACATGTTCCAATGAGTTTAAAACATCATAATATCCAAAAAATGACTTTTTTTTGCGGAATTTGGACTGTGGATGCTCTGGCAATGACAATAACACTTGATGGCCCTCGCCTTCAAAAATATTCAAATGCACAAAAGCACTTGTATATGACATTTTCTACCTATGAAACCTACTTCATTGAGTTCCCAACATGCTAATTAGCGAAAAATGACTTTTACTGAGCTCAATTTGGTCGAAAATTGAGTGAGTTATGACCAAAACCAAATTTGCTCCAATTTATCCTCTAAAACTGGAGGAATTGCTAGTTAAATTTATAAAATTAGAAACCCCGCCAAAATTGGCATGCCTCCGAAAATTTCGCCAACTTAATCTTCAGGATTAATTATTGTTAAGCAGTAATTATGGGCAGATAAGCACGGTTTATGGATAAGTGCATTTTATTTGCTAATGATGCCTTATCATGGGTTAAACACGTTTTATATGTTAATTAATCATGATTAATTTCTATCGATTCATTTTGGATTGGCACTTAGTTCTGCATCTACAACTACATGGGGAAGGGGCTAACCCCCTCCAACCCCCAACTTTCGGCCCTTACAAATTTAAATTTGCACAGAGAATTTATAGGGTAAGCAACACCCTGTAGGAGAGATGGTTAAATGGTCGGTTGGTGGGCGCGAGGTCAGGTGTTCAACCCCCACTCTGCCTCATAAATTTTACACGAAAATAATTTAAAATTCCTTCGCTAACTTGTCAATCCCGCCATTCTGGAACCTCTGCCACAATGGTTAAAAGCTCCTTCCAAATATAGTTGAGTCTGTCGTGTGGTGGTTTTAAAAACATTATAATATATATATATATATATATATATATATATATATATATATATATATATATAATACCACCATTAACCTTAGTCCAATCATTGATATAAAATTTGACATTCGACCTCATAACTTAGGAGATGGCCCACCAGAGAGGACGCGTGGCGCCCTCTGGTTGGGTTATACTCCAACCCTTCAATTTTTTTTCAAATTCCAACTTAGGAAGAATTGGAGGTCATTAGACAATTTCTCTCTTCACTTAACCCATTTGGAGAATCTGAGCACGACACTTGCACAGTGCCACTAGCTGCAATCTGGAGAATATTCCCTGCAATGTTGCCTGTACCTGCCACATCAGCATTGTACCTATTCTGCTCCTTTTTTCCTTGTTTTGGAAAATGAACAACATACGATAAATAAGTCATACGAACTCGGATTTTGATGAAACAAGTTGTGCTAGAATCTTGGCGATGAACTCTATCTGGTTGTTCAGGTTCGAAGCAATTTCGAGGACTTTCAATTTTTAGCTAAAACTTGAGCCTTAGATAATTCCTCCCCACTAGAAGCCTTTTGGACCCAAAAAGATATTATCAATTGTTTAGCAAGTGAGGGTACAAATCCCTCACTTTTCCAATATCCAACCATTTTTCGTTTGAAGGATTTTGACCTTTGAGTCCAACTCTAAGGTATTCAACATTACCTCTTCTTGAAGTTCTTATTCTTTTGTCAAGTATGAGCTCTTGCTGAAGTTCATCAATATATTCTAGCGAGAAATCATCTATTGATGGCAGATGAACATGCTCTCCTTGATCATCAATCAAAGGAGGCTCAAACGATCTCAAATTATTAACATTAACGATCGAATAAATTTTCATATAAGGAGGCAAATCTAGCTTGAATGCATTTGTACCAATCTTTTCCAGAATTTTAAATGGACCCTAACGAATTGGTTTGAGCTTTTTACCTTCCCCTTGCAATGTTTCTTTGCTTATATACAACCAAACTTCATCACCAACTTGGAATTTGTGATCAACTTGATGTTTTTCATGCCTTGTCTTGTAGCTTCTTTGACTCTTCTCAAGTTGCTCTTGCACTGTGTGATGTACCAACTGAATTTTCTTAATGAACTTTATTGTTTTATCTATGTCACTATGTCCATCTATAGCAACATATTTCTCAAAGATAAAGTCCAATGGCGATCTTGGCAAGTAACCAAAACATGCCTCAAATGGAAATGTATTTATGGAAGAATGTTTTGCCTGGTTGTATGCATGCTGTATGTAGTGTAACTATTAGTCCCACAACTCGGGATGCTTGCTGCAATAGCCTCTTAGAAGATGAATAACAATTCTATTTACCACCACTATTTGAACATCTGTTTGTGGATAAAATTTTGTACTCTTCCTCAACTTTGTATCCATCATGTCCCATAATTTTGACCAAAAATTCCCAACAAATCGAGAATCTCGATCACTTACAATAGAAGTAGGAAGACAAAAATGGATCCATATATTTTGAAAGAAAATATTAACAGTTTGTTCAGCTGTAATATTTTTCTTACATGCCATCAAAATACACATTTTGCTGAACCTATCTACCACAAAATACAAATAATCATGACCTTTCCTTGGCATAGGAAGGCCTCCTACAAAATCCATTGAGATGCTCTCCCAAGGATGAGAAGGAACTGGAAGTGGTGTGTACAAACCAAGATTCCTATTGCTAGGGTTACTTGTTTCACATAACGAATGTCCTCTAATAAAACGAGAAATACTTTCATTCATGTGTGGCCAATAACAATACCTTTGAGGATGCACTACTCTCTTGACTACATTGAAATGTCCTGCAATCAATGATGTGTGCGCCTCCCTTATGATATTGTTTCTTTCTCCCTGTGGTATACATAACTTGCCCAAGTGATACAAAAAAAATTTATGCACATGATAATCTAACTCTTCACTTTGGTTTCCCTTACTCAAGTTCTCATACGCATCTTGAAAATCACTATCATTCACATACTGTTCAATGTAACTTTCATGCATAATAGAATTGTGCTTGAGAATATGTCTAGAGAGAATATCAACTACATTATTGTAGATTCATTTTTTGTACTTGATAACCAAGTGAAATTGTTGTAGAAAGCCCATCCACCTGAAATGTCTTGATTGCTGCAAGTTTGAATGTGATTGTAGGTACTGCAATGGCTAATGGTCGGTATGGATAATGGTCTCTTTTCCCATCAAGTAATGCTTCCATTTCTTTACACTTTTTACCAATGCATATAACTCTTTATCATAGGTAGGATTTTTAGTCACAACTCCATTAAAAGTTTCAGAATGAAATGAGATAGGCTTACCATGCTGCATGAGCACTACTCCCATAGCATAATCACTTGCATCAGTTTGGATCTTAAATGGATGTCTAAGATCTGGAATTTCTAGTACCGGTGCTAAACTTATTTTTTTCTTTAAAGTATCAAATTATTTCTACTGCAAATCTCCGCAATGGAAGACTTTCTTTATGCTTTTCAATGCATGTAATAATGCTGCAATGGAAGAAAAATTAGCAATAAATTTCCTCCAATACTGTGCTGCCCCTAAAAAGCTTCTTACCTCAGTAATTGTATTGGGATTTGGCCAATTCAAATGACCTCAAATTTGGTAGGAGCAATCTTCAATTCACCTCCTCCAACAATGTGTCTGAAATATACCAATGAAGTCTTACCAAATTTTCACTTTGACATATTAAGAAACAATTGCTCTTTTCTCAAAACATCAAGTACCTTGTTCACATGCATGACATGTTCTTCTCTTGATTTTCTGATTATGAGTATGTCATCTAAGTAAAAAATGACAAAGTCATCTAGAAATGGTATAAGTATATCATTCATTACTCTCATGAAAGTAACTGGTGCATTTATTAAGCCAAATCGCATAACTAGCCACTCATACAATCCTTGTCTAGTCTTGAAAGAAGTTTTTGAAATGTCTTATTCAACTATCCTAACTTGATGATAACCACTTCTCAAATCTAACTTAGTGAAATACTTTGCATGCTTTAATTGATCAAGAAAATCATCAATGCGTGGAAGTGGGTAGCGATTCTTTATTGTGATTTTGTTGTGCACGGAAATCAATACAGGTGCACCAAGTCCTATCCTTCTTTGGAACCAAAACTATTGGAGAACCACATGGCAAAGTAGATGGGCGTATGATACCTTTATTCAAAAACTCTTGGATTTTATTCTTGATTTCCAACCTTCTATAATTGACATGCGATACATACCAATATTTGGAGGTGGAACATCCTGTTGCAACTGAATCTCATGTTGAATTCCCCTCTTGGGTGGCAACCCCTTTGGTTCTTGAAACATCTGGCCATGCTGGCTTACCACCTCAAACAAATCATATTTCAATTTTTCATCACATCCTTCAAAATATTCATAGTTAACATCTTCCTTTTTCTTGATCATAAGAAGCACAAAATTTTTACTTGCATTTACTAGCCTCTTCAATTGCCCTGCATTTACTAAAGAGATATTGAGTTTCTTGCAATGAGCTCTCATAATATGCTCCACTCCATCTTTGATCAAATGATATTTTTTCTCATGAAGGTAAAAGACCGCTCTCCTATCATACAAATATGGACTACCCAAGATAATCCCTGAAATGTCAAGTGGAACCACATCTAACTCAACTTCATCAATAAAGTTTGTAGTAATAGAAAATCTAAAAATACATTTCCTTGTCACCTGTAAATTGGCATTATTAACTATCCAACCCAAACGATATGGCTTATGATGAGGCACAGTTTCAAGGTTTAGTTTTTTAACTAAGTCTTTTGAAATAAAGTTTGTTTGTGACCCTGTATCAAATAAGGCATCAATCTTTGTATGATTAGAAATTACTCTAACATGGAATAATTATATCCTTGTATCTTCATTTGAAGTGTTGTTGTGACTGTTTGAGGTAATAGAAATTACAATAGCTTCCTTTCCTTTGTTAACCATGGCTACTATCTTGGTTTCATCTCCTAAATCAGATCCAAGTTATTTTTGTGTGGTGGCAGTCGTCTTTTGTTTCCCTTTGTTATTTTGTTTCTTTGGTATTAATTCGGGATGTAGTTTCCAACAATGGGCTTCATGATGCCCTTCTTTGGAACAATGTTTTGCATGCAATTTTCTCCCCTTCTTTCTTAACACTTGCATTCTTCTTTCCCTTCCTTTTTCCTCCTTTCTCTTTTCCTTTACCCTTGAATGAATTCCTCTTACTACCCTCTTTAGAAATGTTTTTACCCCTTGCTTTAAGATGTGAGGCTTTCACACATACTTCATCTAATTTATTTGGGTTAAACTTAATAATAGTGTGTTTTAAGTTGGAATGTAGACATACTATATAATTCAAGAGTGTATCTTGTGAATTTAAGTCTACTCCAAGTAATAAATCCCTTTTCCTAAAATATTGTGTATAAACTTGGACACTTTGACCTTTGAGTTGTCTAAAGTTTTTCTAACTCATTTTTGCTTTTTTCGTATAGGCTAATGGATAAAATTGTCTTTTAATGGAAGAAATGAATTCGACCCAAGAAATGGAAATCTTACCATGGATTCACATTTCCTCTTGTGTCGTTTCCTCCCACCAAACTAGTGCTGCTCCTTCTAGCATTAATGAAGCCAATTGAATTTTGATATCGTCTTCTTGTAGATTCTAAATTCTATATTAAACTTCCAATTGACGAATCCAATTTTCTAGTCTTTCAACATTAACTTCTCCATTGTATGTAGGAAGTTCAAATTTGATGTCCAACTTGAGTAACAAAGTCTTACCTTTTGGGATCTTAGAATGAGTATGGGTATGATTTTTTGTAGTGGATTTTGAAGATGAAGATGCGGATGAGGATGATGATGATGATGATGATGATGGAGGGGAGGTGGTTTCCCTCCACTAGCTTTTGAGCTCCTCTCTTCCTTCTTTTTACCATTTAAAGATTCTTCTCTATGAGGGTGTTTTGAACCTTCTCCAGTTTCCTTTACCATAAAATATTCCTACATAAGTTTCACCATCCTTTACATTTCTTTGAACTCCTTCTTGAAATCCTCTTCTTCATAATGTTCATAAGTTCCTTCATGGCTTGACATTTTGGCTATAGATTCAGGTTCTATCTCTACAACTTGTATCTCTTCAATCACCTTAGCATTTTTTGCAATTGATTCCTCTTGTGCTTCAAGTGTTGCCTTGAGTGGTCCTTTGGGTAAGGATGATGCCTTCTTAGACTTCTTCCTTCTTGTCCTAACTTTTGGACTAGCTATCAGTAGCTTCCCTTCTCCTCTCTGTAATCTCAATCTTGTAAGCATCAATAAAGTTGTACTATTAAAACCCTTCAAGTAAAAAAAGTAAGCAACCTTGTGATATGATACCAACTTGATCTGAAAATGAATTCTAGTTATTGTTGTGCTAGTTTCATTTCAGATATAAAATTTTATTTGCTTTGTTTTATTTATCCTTCATGAGTTTGTTTATGAGCATGTGATTGTCAAACAATGTCCTTAGTGGAATTATGAGTTTCTCCTAAGCTTAAAAAGCATAATTTTAAATGACAGAACATAAGAAATATTAAACACAACAAACACATATAACCGAGCTTAACAAAAATAATTTTGATAACGGAGTTCACCCCTCTTGGGTTACATCTCCTTGGTCAAACTTCATAGTGTGACCTTTGTATTAGCTTCAAGCGTGCTCAAATTTATGTTACAAGCTTTAGAACCTCTTGGAACCTGTTCCAATGAGTTTAAAAGATCATAATCTCCCAAAAATGACTATTTTTTTGTTGAATTTGGACTCTGGATTCTCTGGCAATGACCCTAACACCTAGTGGCCCTAACCTTAAAAAATATTCAAATCCACAAAAAAACCTATAGATGACCTTTTCTGCCTCTGAAACCTACTTCATTGTGTTCCCAACATGCCAAGTAGCCAAAAATGACTTTTACTGAGCTCAATTTGGTCGAAAATTGAGTGAGTTATGACCAAAACCAATTTTGCCCTAATTTCTCCTCTAAAACTGGAGGAACTACCAGTTAACTTTTTAAAATTAGAAACTCGCCAAAATTGGCGTGCCTTCGAAAAGTCTGCCAACTCAATCTTTGGGATTACTTATTGTTAAGCAGTAATTATGGGCGGATAAGCACGATTTATGGATAAGCATGTTTTATGTGCTAATGATGTCTTATCGTGGGTTAACCACGTTTTAGATGTTAATTAATAATGACTAATTTCCGTTGGTTTGTTTTGGATTGGCACCTGTTTCTACATCTATGACCACATGGGGAGGGGGCTGGCCCCCTCCAACCCCCAACTGTCATCCCATACAAATTTAAATTTTCACGGAGAATGTATAGGGTAAGCAACACCCTGTAGGAGAGATGGTTAGATGGTCGGTTGGCGGGCGTGAGGTCAGGAGTTCGACCCCCACTCCGCCTCATAAATTTTACACGACGATAATTTAAAATTCCTCTGTTAACTTGTTAATCTCGCCATTCTGGAACCTCTGCCACAATGGTTAAAAGATCCTTCCAAATATAGTTGAGTCCATCGTGTGGTGGGTTTAAAAGATATATATATATATATATATAATACCAGCATGAACCTTAGTCCAATCATTGATATAAAATTTGACATTCGACCCCATAATTTAGGAGATGGCCCACCAGAGAGGACACGTGGCACCTTATGGTTGGGTTATACTCCAACCCTGGGTTATATTCCAACCCTTAAAAAAATTTCAAATTCCAACTTAGGAAGAATTGGAGGTTGTTGGGAAATTTCTCTCATCACTTAACCCATCTGACAAATCTAAGGATGACACTTGTCACAGTGCCACTGGCTGCAATCTAGAGAATATTCCTTGCAATGATGATTGTACTTGCCATATCGACACTGTACCTGTTCTGCTCCTTTTTTCCCTGTTTTAGAAAACAAACAACAGATGATAACTCAATCATAAGAACTCAGATTTTGATGAAACGAGTTGCGTCAGAATCTTGGCGAAAAAATATTTCTGGTCATTCAGTTTCAAAGAAATTTCAATCACTTTCAATTTTTAGCTAAAACATGAGCCTTAGATCACTGAATCATATTTTTGCTTGTCGACCAAGGAAACTAGGCATGAACCCCACCCTCATGGCCTCGCGCAATCCAATTCATCATTAGATAATACTCTTCACTTAGACAAAGAAATTATAGTGACCATGATAGAGCCATATTTCCCTTGGGATTCCATGCATACCATTCCTTCCTCCTACTAGAGAAAACATTCTCACCTACTGAGGCACCAAGTCACAACATTTGCACAATAGAAAAAAAGGACTTCCTACCCCCAAGAAAAGTAGATTGGTCTAAAAGCCCCATCCCAACACTATATGCATTTGAGGAGGAGAACATGTCAAATATATCACCTACCATTAAGGTTTATATTTCATTCAAACTTGGCATTATTGAAGAGATCTCATTGGGGGCAACATGCTCCCCAGAAGAGGTAACCTACTACAAATCCCTATCTCTAGAATATAGGGAATTTTTGCATGGCCATATTTTGATATGCCTGGTATCAACCCTTCGATTGTGGATCGCCACACTGACACATGGACTGATGCATACCTAGTTAGGAAAAAGAAATTTCTGCTTCACTCGTTCAGAGAACCCATCAGGTGCACCTTCCTGTGTTTTTGGTACATCCTTCTTTCCAGTTTGCATATTTTGATAGATGGATATTTTTAATTGGGGTATTGGATTTCAAAGTTGTAGGATATCAACACCTTTACAACAAGCTCATTCCCCCGATGGAAATCGATGTTCAAGGTATCATCCTCCACTCAACATGATAGGGTTCCTCCAATGCCTTTCATATCCTACCATCACGTCTCTGACATTAACCATAGGGTTCACCATCTTGACCACACTTACCATCACCTTCTACTTGCACATGATAAGCGTCCATGTCGGTTGATAGAGCCCAACCTGCATGGATCACCCCAGTGCATATTCCCCTTCACACTATTGGTATCCATGTCCATTCCCCTAGGCCCGAGAGCCACTTTACGCACACGTATCAAAGATCAACCAAATTATTCTCATATTTTCATCTTTCTTACCTCCCCTACCCTTGGGCCACCATCATTGATCACAAACAGAGTGAACCGCATGCACCACTGCATGCTAAAACGGGCCTACCACCGACCGATATTACAGTATACCATCTATGTCATTCCATCCACCTCATCCACCCCAACGCCGAGACTAACCAATGGAGCCCATTCCCTCTGCACAAAACACCTTACCTTCTTCATCATGCACGTCACAATTTTCAAGGGGTACCCATCTCTGTGTATGTGCATCCCAAAACACCTTTACATTCTTTTGGAAAATGTACAAATATTTTTTAGGAAAAAAGTTTCCACCCATATTTTTATGTCTTATACCCAGTGACAGTTTTTAATCACCCCTGGTCAGAGCTCATGCATTATCCACTTATCCCCATCACATTAGTCAGAGCCTACTTATACATACCTTGGATGTCCTACCAAATCCAGGGCTATCCCTACTAGAAAATATATTTTTACTGCTGCCACTTGCATTGCAGCTCCAACGGGTAAGTCTTCCATATCCATTAGAATAGACAGCTTTCGTTATCATTCCTTGTTGACCGAACATGTAACAAAATTCTTCATCATATCTATTGATTCCCCATATCAAAACTTCTTGGACAATTGATGCTTCTTTTGTGTTGACTTCCGCACTCATATTTTAGGATTGAGGTTGTACCTTGGATGCGTTCCCCCTTTAAGGAACATCCTCGGTTGGCACAATGGGAATCAAAATTTACCATTCGTGTCATCGGTCCCCCTCGCATTAGAAACCAACACCAATTTTCATGTGAGGGTGGTATCATTCTTTATAACCACTACATCTTTTCCATTTAGTAGAAGACCCATGCATCACTAAGCACCTCATTCAACAGTGCTTACACCATGATTTAAGGGAGGTACCCAAAGTTAAAGGCCCATGCATATGTAAGCACATTACTCAAAAAGTGCTTAACCTATATGATGCATGGGGGCACCTGATTCAGTCTATTTGTTCAAATAAATTTCCTTGAGGGAGTCAACAATTATCATCACCAACATGTCATCTACTATAGTGTGACTTGGCAAAACCAATATCTATCAGATTGTATTAACTAGTCATCATAACGAGCATGGGACATGCCTGCCTCGTATAAGCACTTTTAATTTATCACTTAGGTTTTCTTCAGAG
Organism: Pinus albicaulis; assembly: GCA_034641835.2. NCBI lineage: Eukaryota > Viridiplantae > Streptophyta > Pinopsida > Pinales > Pinaceae > Pinus > Pinus albicaulis. The sequence continues at coordinate 1,653,486,830 of CM076575.1, forward strand.
CATGGTTACCCTTTCTCCTTAATTAAGGGGTTCCTATATTCATCTATGTGACAATTTATTCTCTCTCTCTCTCTCAAAGACGTTATGCAGACTCTTATTCAGAATAGAAAAACGTGATGTATTTTGGTTATACACTTGCTTCTAACCTCATACATCAGGGGGGAACTATTAAGACTAGAAAATCATACATTATAAAAGACACCTAAGGTTTTCTAGTCAAATGTACAAATGAATATTTTCCAGTTGAAGAAATTATGGAAATTCCAAAAATTAAACTTCTCCTAAGGTTGTTAAGGAAAATTTTTGACCGTGCACCAGGAAAGAAGGTTGAATGTGGGACCACGCGAATTTTCCTTCGAAGGCTGTCTAGTCAAGGGAAAATGTGACCCACAAAATTGGGACCACTTCCCACACTTTTGGGGAGGATTCCCTGTCATTTCTAGTCAAGGACAACCGACTTGGAGTCGCCCTAAATATATTCAATCCTAAATGGAATCATATTGTCCTACTCTTGAGTCACTATCATTCTTGAACAAAGAGAAGAAAGATGGATTCACAAATTTCTATATAAAAAAGCCACGGGAGAACCAAAATATGAGACATTTTTATGTTGGACAAATTTCTATCAAAGAAAAACCACATTTCATTATTGAAGCAGAATAAGTAAGAGCACTAACGTTTTGGCCATATTTCCTCTAAGCAATCCAACATCTTAGTGAGAGTAGAAGAGTCCACCATTTGGAGAGTCTTCACACTTAATTTGAGAGAGAGGAGAAGATTTCAAAGAGACTGAGGAAAGGGACCTCCTTGCTAAGAATTTTGAGCACCATAGCTCAAAGGATCCCCTTCAAGTGCTTTTAGTATTATATTGTATTCATATTATACCACCAACAATCAATAAAGGGAGTCTTTTTCAATTATTATGTTGACTTGTTGCTTCATTAAGCATTATTTTCCATTTGTATCTTTTGTTTATTTTATGTTTGTAGATGCATTTTTTTCGTTGTTTGCAATCCTTTGTTTTATCTAAGTATGTCCACTAACAACAAAAACCATCTCTGTGATGCCTTGCAGGGAACAACCAACTATTAAGGAGGTGTTATTTGGTACTCCATTTCCATAAAAACACTAACATAGATGAAATTCCAAAAGTAAAAAGGTGGAAAAAATAATGTCATTTTGGAGGCCCAACAATCCCATCAACCATTACAACATTGATGGCCATATGAGGAAAAGTGTTGGAAGTTACATCCAGAGATTATCCCAAAGAATGAAATGAAAGACAATAATAATAATAACCTCATGGCCACTGAGTCAAGAAACCAAGTTGAAAGCACCTTAGATTTTAATGAGAATATTTTTTGTATGCCAATGTAGAAGGAGGTGAATCTGAGTAGCCTTCAACAAAAGGAAGAGAAAGAAATGACCAAACTCATCCACATAAATATACATGTTAAGAAGATAAACATTGAGGATCTCTTTGACTTAGGATCATAGGTGAATCTCATTACAACAAATATGGTCAGTGAATTTGGATTAGAAGTTCATAATCATCTAGGACCATATCCATTGGGATGGGTAAATAAGGATGTACAGTTAAAGGTAACAAAATAGTGCAAATTTATATTTTCTATTAATGCCAATTTTATTGATTAAGTAGAACTAAATTTGGTTCCCCTTGATGCATGTGGAGTGGTGTTTGGAAGTCCCAACATGTACATGTATATACAAGATGCAATTCCCAGGAAAATATCCAATCAATACCATCTCGCTAAATATGGAAAGTAATTTACCATCAACACACACAAAGGCAAGTAAAAAATTTCACTAGTATATGCTAACCAAGCCAATAAATTGATCAATTATAGAAAGAAGTATGTTTTACTATTTTTAAGATAAAATCATTATGTAGAAGATTTTTAAGAGGAAAGGCATCCCTTGAAGGGTGTACTAATAAACACAAAAAACAATTGGAAAAGTTGCTACAGTTATATAGGGATGTGTTCCAGGAGCCTAAAGGGTTACCACCCAAGAGGGAAGTGGAGCACGAGATACAACTATTGATAGACTCCCCATTATGAAATATTTGGCTATACAGGTAATCTTTTATAGAAGAAAGTGAGGTGAAGAAATAGTTTCAAAAACTACTAACAAGTTATCATTAGACCGATTACATCACCATGTGGGTCACCTTTCATCATTTTCCAAAGAAGGATGGGACTTGGAAAATGTGTATTGATTACAGAGCATTAAACAATATCATGCTCAGGAACAAGTACCCATTACCCAAGATATATGATTTTTTGGATCATTTGCAACAAGCGAAGTACTTGAGCAAGCTTGAATTAAAGTCTAAATATCACCAGGTTCAATTTAAAGAAGAAGATACTTCAAAAACCACCTTCAAAACTAGGAAAGGTTTGTATGAGTGGTAATTCATGCCATTTGGTCTATGCAATGCACCATCTACATTTATGAGGTTAATGAATGATATACTACACCCTTTTATAGATTCATTTGTTATTGTATGCTTGGATAATATACTAGTATACAGTGCTACGTGGGAAGAGCACATCTCAAATTTAACGTATGTGTTGGAGATATTAAATAAGCACTAGCTGCTAGCAAATATTAAGAAGTATGATTTTTCACAATAGTCTTTGGCATATTTGGGTTATTTGATAGGTGGAGGAGAGCTGAAGATAGATACTACCAATTGGAGGCCATCATGAACTGGTTGATACCTACTAATGTTTTTGATGTTAGGAGTTTTGTTGGGGAACCACTATACTTAGGGAATTTCATAACCATGTTTTTAGTGATAAAAGTGCCACTCCACACCATAAAAACAAATTGAAAGAGTTTATAGTGGGGAAAGGGTCAACAAAGGACCTTTGAGGAGCTAAAGAAGAATATTAGTCCAACGCCAATTCTAGCATTACTAAAATTTCAGTAGCCCTTCAAAGTGGAGATAGATGCGAGTGGGTATGTTATGGGAGATATATTGATACAAGGAGGAAGGATTGTATGCTACAATGATGAAGCATTTCATGGAGTAGTTCTTAACTATTTTACATATGACAGTGAGTTATATTCCCTGGTGCAAGTTATAAAGAAGTGGAAGCACTATCCTATGGGAAAGGAGATAATGATCTACATAAATCAACGAACACTACAATACTTGTAGGCCCAGAGTAAGCTATAATAGACGAAGCATTACAAGTGGATGGGGTTTATACAAAAATTTCATTTAATGATCAAGTAAAATGGGTAGCATAAATAAGTTGGTCGACATGATTTCAAGTCCACCCACATCAAAGGTCACAACTTTGGGAACTCTGATGCACATGGAGCCATTCACCCATGATGCATATAGAGAGGGATTTTCAGAGGATGCAAACTTCAAGGAGGTGTTTCAGTAGTTACAGAGTCAGAGTCACATGAATGATGCTGATAAAACCATTGACTACCATCTCTAGGATGGGTTACTCTACAAGCTGGATAAGCTACGTGTTCCTAAAGGTGAGAAATTGCAACTGATTAGAGAGGCTCACACCTCCAAGGTTGCAGATCACTTTGGTGTAGGGAGGAAAATAACCAACTTGCAGAGGTATGTGTATAGGCCTAAGATGCAAGAAAAAGTAGCTAGGTCCATAAGAGGATGCTTGGTTCATTGGATCAACAAGCATAGTAATAAAAAGAAATGTTTATATCATCCATTAACTATACCCACTCGTCCTTGGGAAAGCATTTCCATGGAATTTATGGGAGTTTTACCAACAACCAAGAAGGGACATGACTACCTATTCGTGGTAGTTGATTTTTTCAACAATATGTGTGTTTTGAAGCCCTATGAGAAGACCATAAATGGGAAAGAAGCAAAAAAATTGTGCTTTGGATAGGTCTGGGTTCACTTTGGGATACCAAGGATCATCATTTTGGACAGGGACATGAGATTTATTAGTGCATTTTGGACAAAATTGTGGGTGAAGATGGACAACAAGTTGAAGAGGTATGTAACATTCTATCCACAGATAGATAGGGAGACAAAAGTAGTCAACAAGACTTTGGTGCAATTTTTGAGGGGTTATAAGCATCCGAAGACCTAGGAAGAGAATTTGGTAAACATACAACACTCTTGTAACAAATTAGTCCACACTTCTACTAGTAAGTCCCCATTTGAAACTTGTTTTGGATATTTATCACCTTCACCTTTGGATATTGTATATGAGAAAAAATAAGGAGTGGTGGAGGATCTTACAGGGGATCAACATAAAATAGAGAATTTTTTCAACATGGGAGATATAGTATGGCTACAATTAAACAAGGAGAGGCTACAAGGTCATTGTAAGAAAATCAGGGATATGCGGTATGGTCCCTTTTAGATATTGGAAAAGGTGGGTGATAAATCCTATTGACTCAGACTACCACCATACATGTGCATTTACTCAATTCTGAATGTAGAGAATCTAAAAATCTATGAGCCTTCCATGCTAGATCAGGAAGAGGAATAGGTCCTACCTTTTGTGGATTATTTGGCACAAAATGCTAAAAAATAGTTGATAGAAGATACACTTTTGTATAAAAGGGTCCAAAACTGTGATACACAGGTAGTATGGCCTTTGGTAGATTGGGTTGAAAGGAAAAATTCGAGGTAATGCTAAATGGTACACCTCAGAGAAGGAGGAGAAACAAATTTCTCACCTCTTTAAATATAAGATTTTGGGGACAAAAATCATCTCAAAATGGATAAGTTTGATCTATTTGGATCATTATATTATTTTCAATCTATCTCTATGCTTTTAGAGTGGAAAACGCTGAGGAAACAATTCATAGGACAAGTTTTTACTCACAGTGACCTACTTTGACAAATTGGGGTCTAAAACCTTCTGGGAACATTTTGAGGCATCAAATGACTTTTTTTTTTTGTTGGGGGGGGTGGGGGGGTTAACTTTGATGCCTTAGAACCACATATTTTTTTCATATTCTACACAAAAAATACATTTCCATTGATGCATGAATTGTGTCAATCAGAGTTCACATGCAAAATTTATAACACTCAAACATTGACCTTCCTGATTCACCACCATAATTCTAGAGGATACCACATTAGCCCCAATTACTCATGGAAAAGGGCTATCCATGTGATTATAATGAAGAATATTCTATAAAATTCCATATTTTAAATTTGGTTAAGCATTAAGGTAGTCAAACCTATCCGCTAGTAGGTTATCGAGTTGTGTTGTAATTGGGCCACTAGGAGGAAAAGTGGTATCATTTTTTTGAGTGCATTTTTTCCATATATGACCAAAATTAGCCAAGAGGGATATGATATAGAGCATATAGAGAGCATTTGTGCATTTTAGACATAGCTCACGAGCCACAGGCCATACTTCTTTGTACTCACAACTGTTTTCTATTTAGAGAGAGAGAGAGAGAGAGAGAGAGAAAAGTGACCTCACCTTCCAGCTAGGTTTTCTCCCAAAAGGGTTTCCCAAGTCATATCTTGTGTCAAATGTGTTTGTGAATTTTTATCGTTTTGTTTTCTATTTTCCACATAATTGTAATTTGCATGCCTACAAAATTAACAGTAATCTACATATCCATAAGTCTAAAGAGAAATAAAACTGTAAAAATGTAGATTTATTATTTTTAAATATACTTTTATTAGATCTGTTGTAACGAACTACCAAATGGAATATCCACAAAAATTTAAAGATCAATTTCATTGGCCATTGATGAAATTCAAAATTTTACCAATGTGAAACTCAGAATATTTTCCCCATCATTGTTGGGGTCAAAATATTAACTTTTCCTCGACCCCCCATGAGCTCATTGACTAGCAAATAAATTTAACATGTAGCTTAGAAACTTTATCAAATCCATCAAACCCTTGGTAAAAATGTCACAAAATCTCCCAACCTCTCATGGAGCAGTTTAGAAATCTCTACAAAAAATCTAAGTGAATTTTCATTAGACATTGAAGATGATTAACTATATTAAATATATTTTTCAAAATTACAATCAACATTCTCTATGTTGAGCTCAAATGGTTGTATATTGGGTAAAAAATCAACCCAATAATTCTGTTTTTCCTCATATATGAGAAATTCATGAATTTAAGTGATTACACACACAGACACATATTAAATTGGAATAATAAATTTGTATTAAGAAAAAGCATGTGGCTAGAACACATAGATGATTTACATGAATATGAATACTACAATGAAACATTCTTCCATGTTTCTATAAAGATGGGAGCAAAAAACCATCCTCTGCCCACCAAAAGAAGAAGAGGTGGGGGGTCCAATATTAGACCTTGTGAGACTTGAGCCTTCTACTTCTTGAGAAAAAGGGTGGATTATTACCAATTGGTTGCAAAAAATTGTTCAAAAAATTCTAATATTAAATTAAAACTAACCCCCCAATAGAACCACAAGAGGCTAAAGAATGATGGGCATCAAAATTTGGAGATTTCTTACTTCAATCTTTCAACTTCTTGTTAATGGAGGGGAAACATGTTGTTTTCTTTTAAAAACTTTTGAATATGAAGGAGAAGAAGATGATAGATTGTTTTCTTTCAATTCATTTGAACTGATTGCTTCTCCCTTTTATGTGAAGCAGGGATTTTGTCAATACCCTTAGTAGTAATCTCTTCCTCAGTGGGTGAAATGATGTTATCAGAAAACACTTTATCTGAATCTAGTTGATCTTCTTCAGCTATAACTTCAGCCTCTAAGGAATTCAAAGCTTCATATCTATTACTAAGGGGAGGAAGCTAATTAGATGCACACTTGCTAGAATGAGGCCTTTTAAATGAACAATTCTTATGCTTCCTTAAATATTTTTTAAATGCTTCTTGCTCATCATTAATTTGAGAAGATGGAAGGATAGAAGGAGACTAAGATGCTATAGTTTTTGGAATATATTTTGCCAAGTATCCATACTCATCTAAAAAATTGCATTTAAAAGGGACCTAATCATAATCTAGATCTCGAAGATAAGTCCAACCCTCTAAATCAAGCTAAATCACCTTATGGAGTCATTTTAAAAAATCCATTTCAACAGAAATTTTCACATAAGAGAATTCATTATCCTTTCTTTTAGGGCTAGAGATGTAGTGGCCCCATTTGTCACCTATGGCTTTGAATTACCATCCCTATAGAAAAAAAGGGGAAGATACAACAATCTAATCGAGACAAGAGAAAAAGATATTCCCTTGGAGGGATTTAAATCTAGGATATAGTGACTAAGAAACATTCCCCTAGAGCCCATGAAATAGGGCCATGATATATAGATCATATCCTTGTACTCCTCAATTATAAAACAAAAGAAAATAATTGTATCCCTAATATAAAGTACTAATGGGCTCATGATTTTATCAATTGATATAGATCCATTATAAAACAGAGCTATAATCGAACCAAATTCTAGAAAACTTACCAATCAAGCATCTTTCCTAAAAGGAATTAACATTTTTTCGCAAAAGAAACAAATCGCAGATCTAAAGGAGGAATAATATATGTCCTTTTTACAAATCTATTGCGGGACAAAGAGTCATGACCATCCACGTTGGGGTTGGATAGACCACTTATTACACCAATAATGAACTCAACAACCTGCTTTTTTTAATCAGGAAAAATGCAACAAACACTACTGGATCTAAAAAATGGCAAAAATCAAATCATCCAGGTGAGCCAAGAAACTAAAAATTGAAACTCCAAATTTGTAGAAACACCGAAATGGCAACAAACTATTCTCATGGCATACTTCTCAAAATTGAATATTCTCAGGGAGAATCAACGACAATTAGGAAACCTAGCCTTATGCTCCTCGTGCTTCATCAACTGTGTGAATATTCATTGTAGATTTATATGCATACAAATATTCTCATATATGCAATGGATTGAAGAAAATTTCTCTCTTGGAATGGGTTATTACTAGAATTGAGCATATTTACTTAAGTAAACACAATTTCTTACCAAGATTTGCTAACCTTGGAAGTTATGCAAAAATCACTCCATATATATAATAACTTATATAGTTGAAGATTCAAACAAAATTAATCATGCTCATGTAGATAAAAATAATTTCAAGGAGTCTCTCCCCATCCTAATTTAAGCACTTATCTTTGCACCCAAAATAGGTGAGTATTATTACTACCCACCAAAACTTATACATTTCTTAGCACAAAGATTGGTAAGAGTAATAAAGTAAAAAGGAAAAGTTATTAGATGTTACTTCTCACCAAAATTTATGAAGTTCTTTGCATAAATTTAGATAAGTGGATTATGGGGCTATTACATTTAGCTGAAATAATATCCACATATATGTCAATAGCCATTTTAGTCATCGATGATGTTACCTTTACTAGGGCCATATGTTTATGAGTAGCATCTAACCTTAACTCCATATATATTGTAATTTGACCGCTCAATGAAAAAAATAAATTGTTTCTTCATTTATATATGTCATTTTTATATGAAGGCAAACTAATATTATCTATATTAATTTAATTAATAATATTTTTTTTTGTTTTCTACGTTGTGTGTGTCTTGAGATGGTTCCACGCTTAACCTTTGGCTCGAGAAACCACGACCTAGGGGCATCTAAGCCATCAAAATCACTAGTGATCGCACCTAGCTTAGGACACACCAACCCTTAACATGGATAGATTTTTACTCATAAAATGACATCACAAAGTGCCTTAACAATACACCCATCATATTTATTCCAGGCCAAGTGAGCAAATTTAATAATAATATTTATCTTATATAATATACTTGAATAGAAAACAAATAATTACCTTATATAACATACTTCAATTATCAAATATAGCATACTTCAATTATATTTTGAAATGTAAATGTGAACATGAAGAAAATAGTTATTAAAACAAGAGTTCATTTTCCTCCAAATAGGGAGGAGGGAGTACGCAAGCATGTCGTAAAGATAATCGAATATAACACGTAACACCATCCCCACCTACATAACACTATTCATGGGTAATCATGAGAGCAAACAACGTTGGACTAAAAATGTTATAGAGTGCAAGCAAAAGTCAAATATAGCACCTTCAACGTACCATAGTCTTAGCAAATGTCTAATTCACCCGCAATATCTCTACCAAACTTCTATAGTTTGGTAAGGTTTTATTCAAGTATCCATAAGCATGACCTTTGCATAAACACCTAAGACTCAATCATGCAACGTAGCAGATCCTTGCTATTTTAATTCAACAGAACTTGTTTTACATTAACCAAAGTCCACAAATGTGTTGAAAATCAACTTAGATATCCCCCAATTCTTGATAAATATTTGTTCAAAGAAATAAATCAGAGATAAAAAGGAAATAGAGATGTGCTAGAAATGAAAAATCAAAGAGATGTGATTGGATTCAGGATTCAACTTCACATACAGCTTAAATATTAACCTTTTATATATATATATATATATATATATAACTTAAAACGCATCAATTCATTGCTTGATAAAAACTATCCAAAATATTAAAAATTATATTAGACCAAAGAAATACTCTCTGTATGTTCCAAAAATGTTGAAACCCACATGGGGTCCACCATCCACGGATTGCTGATATAATCATTTTCCAAAAATATTTAAAACTATATTAGACAAAGAGATATACTTTGTCTATATAATCCAAAAATGTTGAAACCCACGTTCAACATGGGATCCACCAAATCCTCTCCTTTTCATATTTCAAATTTGGCAACGCTTTCCTTTTCTCGTCGAAATTAGCAACATATTTATCATCTTGCAAAATACTTATTATATATAGACATTTCAAATTAAAGCAACTTTATGAGAATAACGTTTTAAATATTTTTATTATATCACAAATTTTTTATCAAAATTTTAAATTATAATTATATATATGTGTGGGTGGTGGTGTAGGGGGTGTAGTTTAGGGGTTGAAAAAAGAGATTAACGTTTTAAATATTTTGATGAAATCACACCTTTTTTATTAAAATTTTAAATTATATATATATATATATGTGTGTGTGGATGGTGTAGTTTAGGGGTTGAACCAATATTGTTTCTTACTTTATACATGTTGAAATAATATGTTGAGTTTATAATGTGTATTTTTTTTGAGTTTTATGGTTTAAGTAGTTTTTTGAGGATGGAAATATGTAAAGGTCATTCTTAGTATTAAGTTAAAAAAAATAAAATTGATTTGTGCATAATAAACATGTAAGGGGAAGTCTCAATGTTTGATGGAAGAATAAATTTCCTACATATTGTGTTAAGTTTAGTCAAGCTTAGATGCTTTGTGAAACAATTTTAAGTCCATAAATAATCTCCACCCTCAATCTCTCTCATAAAATTTGAATTAGGTAAAATCCAAAGAAATTAAGTGATATATACCTTATAGATATATATAATTATTATTATAACTAGCATAGCCATATAAATTAAATGATTTCTAAATTCCAATAGACATCAAAACACACACTTTATTATACATTTCACATTGCCAAAGATATAAGAAACTCATAAAAATTTACTAAAGTATAACATTATTTTAAAGTGGTGGTATGAGGGGGAGGGGTACTCTATGGCCCTAAGTGTAGGTTTTAACACTGTACAAAAATTACCTACAAAAGAATTCTTGAAACAGAAAAATAAATAATGGCAAGAACATAAAACAAATATACACAGAGATTTTCCCCTGGATCCAAAAAACGGGAACCATATTATTTTTTCATTATCATTCCTTTTAATGTTACAATACATATATATACATGTTGAAGCATTCATAAACCCCAATCCATTAACCCTAGATTAGAACATAATCGTAGTTCCCTTAAACGTATCTAAGAAATACCATGGGCAGAAAACCATCATGCCCAAACCATGTGCAAAACCCAATGCAAAAAACCATAGGTAGGTCTACCCACCTATTATAGGGTCTTTTTTTTTTTTTTTTTACTGCCCCACTACAAATCCCCCTATAGAGGGGGATGCCCCCCCCCGTGACCCCCCTACTGTGCTTGACACAATGAGCAAGGGGGGCTATCACCCCCCGTGCAACTAGTCGTGGAAAGAATATAACACACACTCAACACTATGGAGGAAAAAATGTTTAGGTACTCATCAAGCAGTGATATATGGTCTCTACCAACGATTTTTAGCTAAAGAACATCTAGTTGACACACTTACAGTTATAGGAGATTCTCTCATAATCCTACATCATCTAGCCAAAGATTCCCTCCCAAAGGAGAAATCCATGGAGAACATTAAGGAAAGAATCAAGAAAATTACGGAAGATATCCCATCCAAAGAATATTTCCATGTCCTAAGGGACTTCATTAGAGAAGCATAAAAGTATGCTAATCAGGTGTGTAAATTGAAGATAGGTTAATTAAGTATGAATGGCCAAATCATGGCTGCTATAATTCCCTAATGGTTGATGAAGTCTATTAACTTTTTTTATAGTTAAATTCTTTAATATAGGAGAATATAAAAATGGAAAATTGGGGGGCACAAGTGACTTCGTAGCAACCTTGATGAAATACATGCATGCAGATAATCCATCATGAAAATTTTCATAATCAATTAATAACATTATGTGTAATTTTTTATGTTTTGTTGAGGCAATTTTATAAGGTATTCAACTACAAAACCCGTCTTTTTGTTTCTCAGATGTATTCGCTTCAAAAAAATATTGTATTCCTATTGTAATGGAGAAAACAATTGGAAAAAATTGAGGAATTAGCTCTGTAATGCTTGATGTATTTTGTGCGAATGAGACACATAATTATATAATGCAAATACTCTTTTTGGTTAAGAAAAAAGATATTTATTCTAAAACATTATTATTATTATTATTGTTGTTGTTTTTATTTGTTAGCCTTATGTGACTTTTGATATGACTGGCTTGACCAACTTGTGGCTTGAGTAGACACATCCAAGGGGCATATAAGCGATCAAAATCACTTGGGGATCACACCTAGCCTGGGCCACACCAGCCCTTAGCATGGCTGGATTTTTTTCCCATGAAGTTTTGAACCAATTAACTTTACACCATGAAGTGCCTTAATAGAACATCTTGTCATCTCATCGTCTTCACTACACCCCGTGGGAAAATTTATTGTTATTATTATTAATTATATAAAAAATTAATATATGAGTTACACATATACACATTTAAAAAACCATTTAATACAAATCTTAACCATGGAGATTCTTAATTTGTAAATAGGCTTTGGTACAATAGCATGGACCAATAAAATGGCTTATGGATACCACATGCCCAAAAAACCTTAACTCATTTCATATGGCACTTCATATGAACTTTTTTAATTAATCATTTTAACTAAAAGGGAAAAATGATATAACTATTTTTTTATTTATGAATACTACTAAGAATATTCTAGAATATTTCGTGGAGGTTACCAACCACCTAATAATTATTGATAAAAAATTTAAAATTATGGAAGCGATTATTGCAAAATATACATGCTTATAGGCATAACTAGCACAATGGCATATAAATCAACTAGATGATAAACACTGATAAACATCAATTCATGATAAACATCAAAACAATTACTTCATGATACATATCACATCACTAAGGATTAAAAGAAAAAATCATTCAAATTAACTAAAATATAACTTTATTTTAAATTATTATCATTATTATATGTAACCGAAGATAAGGACACATTGAGATGGGAATACAAATCTTGGGTTATATTCACAATAAAGGAGGACTATGGGTTAATTGTTGGCCATTCAACAATCCCAAAAGATCCATTTTGGAGGAAGGTTTGGTAGACCAAAATATGGCCAAATATCTCTCATTTTATTTAGCTCATAGGTGTAGAAGAATCTCAACTTGGGATCATCTCCAACGGAAGGGTTTAACTGGACCATCATGATGGCCTTTATGTCAACATCATGAAGAGGACATGGAGAATTTACTGAATACTTGTGAATACTTGTGAAGTAGCAGAGGAATTATGGAACTAAGTTAGGATTGCATTTGGCTATTTGGACCATATGCCTAATAGTCTTTGGGAGACCATTGAATCTTGGAGAGGCTCTATATTAAAAAACGTCATGGTTAATCGAGCTTGGCTCCTTGTAGTGGGATTTGTGCTATGGAATTTATTGAAAGAAAGAAGCAAAACATCTTCACCTCATATGGTATGGCAAGCCTACATACAAAATGTAAGGGAGTCGATCCTTGCAAATAAATGGGATATAAAAGAGTGGAAAGCTGGAGGGGAGGAGGTGTTAATCCTAAAGAAGTTTGGTATATCAAAATAAATTATGGGACCCTAGGTGATGGTGCATATTAAAGATCCATTGTCATCCCTATTTGAATTTGTCTTTCCCCCAACTAGATTTGTTAAATTGAACATTTATGAGGCTTCCAAGGGTAACCCAGGCATGGTCAGATTTGGGGGCCTAGTTAGGGATGATAAGAATAACACTTTGTGTTATTTTGATAGCACTTGTGGGCACACTACTAATAAATTTGATGAATTTGTGGATTTGAAGAAGGGGTTGGGGTTCACACAAAGACTAGGCATCTCTAACATCCAAGTCACGGGAGATTCACAGTTGGTGGTCACTGTTGTCCAAAGACTTATCAACAATACTCTGGTGGAAATATTTTTCAATAAATAGCGATTGGAATTATTGGTCACACGAGTATGGGATATTCTACTCTCTTTCCCTTATGATATCACATCCCATATGAGGAAATTAGGGAACAAGGTGAAAAAATAGCTGGCTAACTAGGGGATCAAGGAGACAAACACAAATCTAGCCTCCTTGTGGCCACTCCCTATGAATTAGGAAGACTTATATAAAATCTCAAGCATTATAGAGATTGATAAGAAATCCTCGATGGCAATGAAAACTAGTTGCAGGATGAGATTGGTGGGGGCCTTGTCACCTTCACTCACATGCCACTTGGTTTAATGCAACATGCCATGCATGCCTCACTTGTCATGGTTATGACGATGTTTCTAGAAAATTGGAGGGTTATATCAGGGCAAGTGTTTGACATTGTGTTATGTTGTTTTTTGAGGGTTATGGGGCTATTGTTGGTGGTAGTTATTAGGCGTTATTTATTGGAGGGTGGTATTCTAGTTGTGTTATTCCTTTCCCACCAAGTTGAGAAAAATGGTTGAGGGATATTAGTCCATGTTGAATTAACTGGTAATGTCAGTTGGGGCACACATTGTGAGAAGGTGTGGGATCCAATCCTAAGGTGGTGAGCTCCTGAGACATATTTGACTCTACAACAAAAAATGAATCAAAATAGGAAGAGCCACATACTCCAGTTTTGAGAAGATCAGTTTGAGAGAGAAGGAAACAAGAAAGGTATAGTCCATCTACTTTCTGTTTAATTTTTGTTTTATATATTACTGATGATGATCCCAAAAATGTTAGGGAGGAAGTGGAGTTAGATGATGAAAAACTTTGGAAAGAGGCCATGGTTGATGACATGGAACCTTTGGAGAAAATTGAGGCTTGGGATCTAGTGGAGTTGTCGGCTGGAAGGAAACCCATTGGTAGAAGATGGGTGTTTAAGAATAAGATGAATTTAGAAGGCAAGGTGGAGAAACACAAAGCTTAACTGGTAGAAATTGGTTATTCCCAGGTGTCAGGAATTAATTTTAGTGATGTTTTTTATCCTTTTGCCAAGTTAGCCTCTATTAGATTAATTTTATCTCTTACTGCTGATTTTTATTTTGAGGTAGAACATATGGATGTGAATACATCATTTCTTTACGGGGATCTAGAAGAAGATATTTAAATGAAGCAAATAGAAGGCTTTGAGGTGAAGGATAGGAAAGAATTTGTATGCAAGTTAAAAAATTATTTGTATGGGTTAAAACAGTCACCAAGGATGTGGTATTAGAAATTTGATACATACATACGAGGACTTGGATTCACAAGAAACAAAAAAGATCACTGTGTGTATTTTAAATTAATTGGTAATACTTTTATTTATTTGGTATTTTATGTGGATAATATGTTGTTGATTGGAAATGGAAAAAAAACTATCCAGGATTTGGAGACCCAATTGTCCTTTGAATTCCACATGAAGGATATTCATGTTGCAAGCTATATTTTGGGCATGGAAATTAAGAGAGACAGGGACAAGAGGAAGCTCTTGTTAAACCAGAGGAAGTATGTCAAGACAATATTGCAGAGGTTTAATATGTAGGATAGTAAACCAGTGAAGGTTCCTATTCTTATAGGTGTAAATTTATCTGCTGAACAATGTCCTAAGACACATGAAGAGGAAGAGGACATGTCTTGTGTTCCATATGTAAGTGAAATTGATAGCTTGATGTATGCAATGGTTTGCAACATACCATACATTGCACATGTAGTGGGAGTATTGAGCAGATTTATTTCAAAACCAGGTAAGGAGCATTGGACAACAATGAAGTGGGTTTTCAGGTATTTTCATGGAACTAGTGATTATGGTTTTTACTACCAAGGAAGACTAGGATTGGAAAAAGTTTTGTACATTCGTGGATTTGTTGATGCACACTGGGATTGATATCAGATCAAAAAAGATGTACAAGTGGGTATGTGTTTAACGTATTTGGAGGAGCAGTCATTTGGTTGATAAAGGGACAATCTATAGTGGCTCTTTCAACTACAGAGGTAGAATACATGGAAGCCACTCACGCAAGCAAGGAAGCGGTTTGGTTGCAAAGATTATGTTCAAGTATGGGGTTGGTACATCGAGTTATAAGGATAAACTGTGACAACCAAAGTGAAATTCTCTTAGTAAAGAACCTTTCTTATTATTCGAAGACAAAGCACATTGATTTTCAGTATCACTTTGTGAGGGATATGGGTGAGGAAAAAAAGGTGTTGTTGGTATAGGTGGACACTTTGAAGAATGTTGTAGATGCATTGACGAAGTTTGTGAGCACTGAGAAGTTTTCTTGGTATAGAGAAATATTGGGCGTTGCAGGGATGGAATAATGACTAAGATCTCTTGTGACCCCTTGTGTGGAAAAAAAACAACAAGTGAGAGAATGTTGGGTATGTATTATATTATTTCCATGACTAGCTCCACACATTGTATGTTGCAGCGGGTGTAGAGGCGGGGGGTGGTTATGGGGGGGTGGCATACCCCCTATGACCGCCTTGCTACGCCCAATGCAATGTACTGTGACCCCCACTATTGTGCCCGAAGCAACGTATTTTAACCCCCCTGCTATGCCTGGCACAACATACTATCACCCCCCTGTTGTGCCCAATGCAACATACTGTGATCCCCCCATTGCGCCCAGTGCAATGTACTGTAACCCCCACCCCCCCACTGTTGGGTATGTGTTATATTATTTCCACGACTAGCTCCACACATTCTATGTTGCATCGGGTGTAGGGGGGGGGGGGGGGGGGGTTCATAGGGGGGGTGGCATACCCCCTATGACCGCCCTGCTACGCCCAACGCAATGTATTGTGACTCCCCTTGTTGTGCTTGAAGAAATGTATTTTAAGCCCCCCTACTAAACCCAGCGCAACATACTATCACCCCCCTGTTGTGCCCAATGCAACATACTGTGATCCCCCCATTGTGCCCAGTGAAATGTATTGTAACCCCCCTTCCCACTGTGCCCATCACAACGTACAACACATGGAGCTAATCTTGGAAATAATATAACACATACCCAACATTTTCCCACGTGTTGTTTTCTTTCCACACAGGGGGTCATAGGAGAGCTTAGTCATTGGTCGAGCCTTGCAATGACCATTGTTTCTATAAACCAGGAAAATTTCTTAGTGCTCACAGACTTCGTCAATGCATTTGCAACATTCTTCAAAGTGTCCACCTTTACCAACAACACCTTTTTTCCTCAACCATATCCCTCACAAAGTGATAAAAAGGGTTCTTTTCCAAAAAAATTGCACTTTAGTTGTCACAATCTATCATTATAGCTTGTTGTACCAACCCCATACTTGAACATAATATTTGCAACCAAAATTGTTCCTTTCTTGCATGAGTGGTTGTCATGTATTCAGCCTTTGTAGTTGAAAAAGCCTCTACAAATTGTCTCTTGCTCATCCAATTGACTACTCCACCAAATAGGTTAGACACATACCCACTTGTAGATCTTCTTTGATCCAGATATCCAACCTAGTCTGCATCAAAGAAGCCAAAAATGTCCAAAAATTTGTCCAATCCTAGTCTTCCTTAGTAGCACAAACCATAATCACTAGTGCCACAAAAATATGTGAAAACTCGCTCACTGTTATCCATTGTTCCTTCTTTGGTTTTGACATAAACCTGCTCAATACTCCCAAGGAGGGGGGGAACCTATCCATGGTTTTGCACATGTTTTTGGGCATGATGGTTTTCTTCCCATAGCATTTTGTAGATCCAGTTAAGGAAACTATGGTTATGTTCTAATCCAAGGTTCATTAAGGAAATTTTGAGGTCTAAAATGGGCCTCCTAAGAAAAATGTACATGTTGGGTGTGGAACTTGATTATCTTGTTTATTTTGTATCACAACGTTGGACCCCTGTACCTTAATGTGGCAAAAAACACCACCCCGTAATTAAGCATTTGCTGGGGGTCCGGAGGGAGACGGTGCGACTTGATGGAGGCCCCACAGCGGGGGTTTCGAGGGAAGTGCCCCCGAAGCTAAAAACAGATGTGAAATTGCCTTGTAAAAGTATAGTAATTTCTAGTCAATCTGGGCCGTTCGTTAGGCGGATGATCTGACGGTAGAAGTTATGTTTAGTTTAGGGTTTTTTTCCCTAGAAGGCAACCCCTCCTTTTGTATGAGGGTATTGTATTGCGGCTGGGTATTTTATGTGTATTCTCAGAGCGAGAAACAGATAGGGAGACTGTGAGAGAGAACAAAGGATATTACAACAGATCTGTTGTAGGTTGTGTCTCTTCATTTTGTTGGATAATAGAAAGGAAGGACTGGCCGTTCGGGGTGGACGTAGCCCAAACTGGGTGAACCACGTATATATGTGTCTCTCTGGTTTTATGTTTTTTGTGTGCTTGTGTTTTCCGCATATTTTATGTGTTTCATTGCTCTGTAATATATAATTTTCTAACATTACAACCAAAATAAACTATATAAAAACCAATAGGATTCAATATGATGATGTCATCCATGGGGGATGATTCACCATTTTTGGAGTAAAAAAGTAAAAATATTAAAAGATAATAAAATAATAAAACTCCAACTCATATTTTCAACTTATCTCCCTATGGTTTTACTCACATTTTGAGCTAGATTACTCGTTGGATGTAAAATTTAATTCCTCATCTAAGGAGTACCCATGTTGTGTACTTTTGATGGCTCTTGCTACAAGAAAAATGAGAAATACAAGAAAAATGAGAAATACAAGAAAAATGTGATTGTAATCACATTTTTCATGTAGCAGGGTCCATCGAAAATATGCAACATGGGTACTCCTTGGATGATGAATCAAATTCTGCATCCAACGAGTGTTTGCACTCAAAATTTGAGTAAACCCATAGGGAGATAAGTTGAAAATATAAGTTGAAAAAATAGTTTTTTCATTTTTTCCCTCTAAAATTTAATGATGTAATCTAATCTTATTTTATTATTTCCACTATTATTTTATAATTTCCTTAGGTGACCCATTTTATACCTCAAATTTCCTCTGATGTGGATTTGGGTTTATGAATGCTTTGACATGTATATATATATGTATTGTAACATTGAAAGAAATATAATGAAAAAATCAATCTCGTAGTCCCGGTTTTGGGATCCAAGGGAAATTATTTGTGTATATTTTTTATGTTGTTTTCATTGTTTATTTTTATGTTTTTTAAGAATTTGTTTACAGGTAATTTATGTATAGGGTTAAAACCTATATTAACTCAATAAAATATGCTTCAACCAAGTAATATCTTAGATTTATATGCATTACAATAATTTAAAAAGATCAAACATATTTAACCATGTTCATTCCTATTGCCAAATTAGCAAATGATTTGGTGCAATTATGTAGAGTCATTATTTATGTAATTTCAAAGATTTTACAAATTGCACTAAACCATTATTGAAAAGTTTTCAACTAACTCGTCAAACGCATAACGATAATGTGTTTTGAAGAGGAACAATCGATCTTAGCTTTCAATGTGTCGAGTTGGCCTCAAGGAAGACATTATAAATAATAAAACAAGTTTGAAGCCACTTTTAAATATGGATTTGGGAGGATCCTAAAATTTCAAGCAATAATAATATATATAGGGCATGCATTTTGAATAAATTCATAACATTATAATAATGAAGAAGAATAGAGCTCTCTTGCAGATAAGCTAACACATAAAAGGCCCATACCCACTTGTGTATAGATTCAAGTATGAATGTATCAGAGGCATCATATCCTTGGTAACCACACATTTGATATTTCTATATCTAACCTCAAAATAGATTTTTTTCTAATCAAACTAATAAATATACTTATTTATATTAAAAAAAAGAGAGAGATTTATCACCAATGTTCCAATAGTAAAGAAACTATATAAAGCTCTAAAAAATGAATTGAAAAAAATGTTGTTTCACCCATATAAACAAGAAAATTCACTTAGTGTCTTATGATGAATACTGATGACCCATAGATGTGTACATGTTATATGAGTCTCGACCTTAAGCTTTAGACTTCAATGTTCATGCTTTAGACTTAAGTGTGTACAATGTATGATTGCATAGTATGAGTAAAGGCACAAACCACTGCATTAATGGGGTATTCTATGTTGATCTTAAAGTCTTAGTATTGTGGGTGTCGCATAGTGCAATACTTATCCTGGAATCTCAATTAAAAAGATCACTAATTTCTTTTGTTTTTTGAAATTTCATTTGGAATTGCATGTATATATATATACCCACACACACACGAGAGAAAATTTTCAATTCAAATTAAGTAACTATTATCGGTGACATGTAAATTTTAAAATGGTCAATATTTGATGGTCGAATTTAACCACTTGATATTTTGTTTAATGTAATTTTAAATATTTTTGGAAAATGTGTTAACCTGAATAATAAATTTGTGAGATCTTTTAATTATTACAATTAATTTAATTTTTCATTATATCAATTTAATTTTGATATTTAATATTTTAAAGTTATGAAAATATTAAAATATTTTTGAATAAAGAATGATCAGTTTTTATTTTATTTTTAAGTTTCATATTAAAAAAAAAATTATTATATCTATATATATATATATATATATATATATATATATATATATATATATATATATATATATATATATATATATATATATATATATATATATAGTCTAATTAATAAACAAAATAACCTTTTCTAGGGCATTTTTCTCGTTAATTTTAACCAAAATCCAACAAAGATTTTTAAAACTTGAGTTTGAGTTATTTAATATGTAGAATTCGAGTGCCACAAGGGTTTTTCGGGGTGCTAAATCCATTTATCCATTCAAAAATATATTTTAAACAACAATAAATAATGATATTTCTTGAAATTATGTCATCGGTTAGACTATATATATATATATATATATATTCTTTTCTTTTCTTTTTCTATTAATTATTTGGAAATACCAAAATATATAACATAACAAGCATTTATATTGGTGGTCACTTAGAAAATCTTACCAACAATGAAAATATAAACTATTGGGCCTATGAAGTTTAAGCTAAATAGTTAATAATTATAATATTGAACTAGTAAAAAAAGACTTGTATTTTTATATGATGCCCCTTTCTATGCGAGCTTTGACAAAATAAATCAAAACACAATAGGCTTGAACATTAAAATATCAATAGAAAACATGAAGAGTAGTGTTAGGAATGGTCTAGGTGTCTTCATATAATGTAGTAGGATTGTTAAAGGCTATAGAAAATTAAGTAGGAAGCTTAGAATTAATTTCTTTAAGCTAGTGCATGATCTCATCTAGCTACAACGATACCTCCTCCCTGAATAGATCTCTATCATGTAAAATTTTTCCCACCATATTCTTGATATGCTAGTGTAACTCCACAGTCTTCCAGTATTTTATATGGTGCTTGAATTGTCAACATTAGATACCCAATTATTAATTTCCTCATAAATGTCCTAATTCCGCATTCAACCTTTATCCATTCCAATTTCTATATTTATTGTCCAAATCTAATCAAGGGTATTCAGGGGAGTTTATTCCCAGTAGACATTGGCAGCATCTTAGACATGAGAGCCATAAGGGCCTCTATCTCTACATCATCCCCTATGTCTTGACCTTCCCTGCAACATACTGACTTAGCACTAACCAAAGGGAAACCAACCAAAATGACCCAAGTTATGCAAATGATCCTAGGGTGGATGGGAGATATATTGCATAAACTATAACCCATTAATAGAATAACATAGACAATATGAGAACTGAAAGGAATAAATTGCGAAAAATAGAGCCAAAAGAGTATACATTCCTTGCACATAGACCTCCTAGAAACTCAATATAAAATTAAATTGCACAAATCCCATGCACGTGGAGTGTGATGAGGATTGAAGTCCTAAAATTATGCTACAGTGTGGTATCATTTCCAAGAGGGTGAAAATATAGTGTAGCGAAGTTGGAAAAAACATCTAAATTAATTGTATCAAACCCATGAAAGTCATCTAATACCATGAACATCATTATAACACATCATGTTCAGCCACCACCACCCTGATGACCACATGTAACTCTATTTCCATTGACATCACATTTCATCGAAAAGTGCAGTGTGTAGCTAAATCCATTATAATTATCTAGCCTCACAGAAAGGGACTATCACATAGTTAACACCTTACTTAGATAATTTTGAATATATAATTAAATGAATTTTAAATATACAATTTAAAAATAAAGTTAATATTAAACATTTTCTTAATTAATTTAAATTTAATTTATTAAACTAAAATTTCTTAATTTGATTTTAATCACTTTTAAGACAAATATATATGAAATGTTGTATCTAAAGTTAAATTCAAGCACATTTCTCTTTTTTTTAATTACTTTATTTTTATTGCTTTCTTTGAACAAATATCTATCAAGAGTTGGGTCATATCTAAGTTGATTTTTCTAACACATATGTAGACTTTCGTTCATATACAGTAATCTAATTGAATTAAAATGCCAAAGGGTCTCCTTCGTTACATGAGATTGAGTCTTTTATGTTTATCTAAAGGTCAAGCCTCAAGAGACTTGTGATTGATTATATTATTTTAATAAATCCTTAGAAACTTCTATAGTTTCGTAAAGATACATGGATGAATTAAACATGCGCAACCCTATTCTAAATTGAAAGTTCTACATTTGACTTTCCTCATTCACTCATATATATATTGTTGTATAATTTCACACATACATATATATAATGTTGTATAATTTGATGACTTTTTAGACTAGCTATAGGATATATATATCCAATGTTGTATAATTTGATGACTTTCTAGACTAGCTATAGGTTGTGCTGATAGGTATTCAGGTTGAATTAATTTTATGAAGTGATTGCTCTCAATGGTGGAAGATAGAAATAATGTAATGTTGAAATAATGTTTAAATCGCTCTTAGATATATTTTCCGTTTCACATTTCCGTATATATGAATATGCGATTATTATGAATTTTTTTTTGGTGTAAGAATAACACTTAAATTTTAAATTATTAGTAAACTATGAGTGTGAGTATGGAGTCAATGTTATATGTTATTGGTAAGTATATCATTTTATTAAATATGGTTTAAGTTATGATTATTGATTTGATTTTTTAAAAGAGTATGACTTTAAATTGGAATTGGTTGGAATTGTTTATCTATGAATTAAGAAGTTATTTTCTTTAAATGTATATAAATAGGTTAATAATTTATGATAATAAAATTAGCAAGAATATAATCTTTTTTTCTATAAAACTTTAACAAATTATTATAAGTTATTTAATTTAATTACTCAATATTGTGTTGAAATATTGAAATTGTGTTAATAAAAATTAAACCAATATCTTTGAAATAATTATAAATTTTAACTCACTTTAAACAAATAAGTAAAATCGAAACAAACTAAAATAAAGAAACAACACCTATAAAAATAAAAATAAAAACTAAATATCCTCGATGGAGGTGACCACAAGTGCATTAAAGGAGAGTTTGCCCATTGCAATTAGACGAGACATGGGTAGTGACAAGGAAGGGGACCATCAACCTCCATGCGCCCTCTACATGCACTCATCAATAGATGGGATGAAGTTCAACTATCATATCAACACACTGAAGTTTTGGATTAACATATGGTTAGTAATGGATATTATTATTCATTCGATGTTGCTCTGCAGCAGGATCATGCATATTAAATTCACAACATACAATGTTTTTTAGGATGGTGGTTGTCATTGAAAGCTTGGCGTTTTACAAAATTAACAAGGATAAACTCACTTCAAGCTAGGGAAATTTTTCGAATTCAATGGGTGTGGTAATTAGAGCTAGGCTTGGCATTTACTAGGCGAAGTGGGTTGTCGTTATGCAGGTTTCTATTTTTCATTTTGGGAAAGGAGCAGGTTCTCCATGCTTGGTACCTATCTTATTTCTTTCCTCAAGCCTATCACATAGAATACCATTTCAAACTCTTGGAAATTAGTTGGGTTTCACTCCATTAATTTCACTAGTGTCTCTTTCCATGCACAAAAGGATTGGCATGTTAAACATTGCTTTGTTCTCGATCTCACAATCAATTGTGCACATTTTTCCTCTCCATAACACATCCGTAACCCCAAGTTGAGTTCATGCCCAAGTTAAGTAGCTTCCCCCTATATTTTTTTACTCCCCTATGGGTCTTTCCTATCTTGTTGTGCGTTCATCCTTTATTTGGAATTATTGCTCGACCATGAAGACCCACCATGGCCAAATATACCTTGCCAGAGAGCACACTCTCGATGAGACTTGAGAGGTCATGATGAGCTTAAAAACTCACATGCATGAGCCAAAGTGGAGGCAATGGAAAATAAGTATTAAGCACACACTATTATGATAGTCCAACAAGAAATTGACGACATCGAACAAGATGTGGATGAGGAGCAAGAGGACATCTCTGACATGGACTTGCTAAACTCTATATCTAGTTGGATACCAAACTTGAGTTCAAAAAGAGGGAGGCACAACCAATACTAGTTCATAGTAGAGATATATTTGTTGTGCTCCCCTCTTCCTAAACCCAGGGCCAGTTTCCAGTAGGATATAGAGTTGAGCACGTCCATAAAAAAGATGCTAGAGATGTTGGGCGAGGCTTCTATTCAATAGAAACACTAATTGTGTTGAACTTATACTATAAATTGGGGAAGAACATATGTTATATGATATCATGGACTAGCACTTACAAATAATTGAACGTGTCCTGCCCCAAGATCGAGACCAACCTCATATAAAATAAATAGCTTCTCCAACACATAAACATAAATAATTCATGTATGTTTTCTCTTACAAGTTTACTAATTAATATTAGATATTTATTTTACTACAACTTGCAAACTTATGATTTATATTCATTATTTTGCTTATATATTAGGTCATGCAACCCAAATTTTAATCATATTTTATAAAATATGTTGTACACCTTCTATTTATTTGGCTACATTCTAACTCAAATCTAAGATTTAGCATTTTATCTGATTTTCAATTTGACAGACCAAAACAACCCTTAATACTTCAAACTATATGCAATGAATTAAAAATAGAAATAAAGCTTAAAAAAAAACTAAATAAACTAAAATGAAGAATCAATACCTATAAAATAAACTAACTAAAATTGTCACCATGATCACATTTCTTCAATGTAAACCCCCTTTATAATATAATGCAATCATATGTTAAATTCATTTTATGAAAAAATTTACATTCCCAAAAATATGTTAATTGATTTTATTTTCGAAATATATGGGATTTTTACTATTGATAGTCACTCTTTGAGGAAGCCCCATGGGTTAGCTCAAGTGGTAGTGAGCCAATACGTGGTCCTCTTCGTTGAGGGAGGTCATGGGTTCGATTCTTGAGTCCTTTGGGGTCAGGCGCCGAAAGTCCGCTGAACGATTTACCGTGCGTACCATCCAGAAATTCTGGAGAAATACGCCCGGTTTCCCGTGAGCTTTCCCCTCATAAAAAAGATAGTCACTCTTTGAGAATCTAAATATGTGGAAAAATCCGTAGTAAATAGCCAACAAAGCAAAACGAACTGCAGAACTTCTAGAAAGTATGTGTGGAACCCATGGTAATTTTGGATATCAAGATATCTATTTGACATTCATGTAAAAATCACTCGCGGATTTTCTTTTTAAATGGGTAGGTGGTGTAACTTTATATCATAGTCGGCGTGATTTAAAAAATAGCGAAGAAGGTGCAACTTGCTGACATTTCAATGATATATTGGTTTATTATATATTTATTTTCAATTTTTAAATTATATGATTTTTTTTACATAAATTTTTTTAAGGTAATTATTTTAATTTAGTTTAAGTAATTGGAAAAGGAACATAATAAATTATATTATTTGTTTAGATTTAATTTGTATAATAATATATTAAATTTTTAACAAATATATGATTATATGTTATTATAATTATTTTAAATCTTATTTTTAAAATTTATTTAAAATGTTATTTTCAAAGTGAAGTTTTATATATATATATATATATATAGACTAGCCTATATATATATATAAAACTTCACTTTGAAAATAACATTTTAAATAAATTTAAAAATAAGATTTAAAATAATTATAATAACATATAATCATATAGGCTCTGTTAAAACAGACTTGAAGTGCTAAAAAAAAAACCTAGACAATATTCTCATGACATTGCATATCTTGATTATGCTCATTTTGGATTTGATGGATCTGATTTTTCTTCCTGTAATTAATTATTGATTTGCGAAAGAATTTAGTGTTATGATCCCCCTCTTTTAGCCATTTCATTTGATATTTTTTCTCTAGCCATTTCACTTGATATTTTTTCTCATAGAGAATATCCTCATGTGCTAATCTTTCTTCAAGTTGTTGCCACAATTATCCTTCTATTGCCATTAATTCTTCTTCTCTCCCCTCTTTTATAATATTTTGCTGAACCTCACTCATTTTTCTTTCTAATTTATGCTTTTCTTTGAAGATGTTTCCAAATTCAATAGCTTTCCACTCCTTTATTTTTTGCTTAATGCATTTTAACTTTTTTTGAAAGTGGAACATGATGCGACATGTTATGGATATCGATTCCTACCACCAAGCTTCCATGTTGGAGATGATGTCTAGATGACATAACCAAAAATCTTCAAAACAAAAAGGCTTGTTGAGAGACAAACATGACCAACCCAAATGAAGAGCTATTGGCTAGTGGTCTGAACCATAGTTTAGAAGAATCGAAGCCTCCACATTGATCTCTGCTAAAAGAGGGATTCAAAAACTAGAAAGTGGTCCAGTCTTGACCCAACCTGTTGTGCACCCCCTTCTATTTCTCTGGGTATGTATTCCATTTGAAGTTGGGATGTTAACCATCTTAGAATCATCTATAAAAGACTTGAAGAGCGAGATTTCTTCTTCTAGCCTTCTTATATTGCCCCTCCTTTCCTACAAGGATCTAATGATTATGATTATAATAAAATGATTAGGAAACACCTAATTTCAAAGAGGACAGAATGGTAAATCGTGAGATTAAACAAGCCATGGGTAGTTTGATTTATATGATATCATCTTAGTGTTATATTTTTTAAAATATTAACACTCATTTATTGTTGGAAGCAGAGTTGGAATTTGGATTTCTCCTCACCAGTCACATAATTTTTTTTTGACGTTTTAGGTCATTATGCTCCCCTTCAAGAAACGTTATCTTTAAAATTTTTCTCTTCATTGGTGATGTTCTCATAATAAATTAACCCTTCACCAATACAGGTTTGATTAAAAAATTAGCCTCCAATTTTTTAAAAATATAGGTCTTAAATTTTTTTAAAATTGATGAATTATAAGACAATTTATTGGAAAATAATTAAAATTTAGAGAATAATTTAGTACAAATTTGAGAAAATAACACATTGTATTATAAATTTTCATGGGCATTGCTACATTGATATAAAGCAAATACTAGGAAAGAGTGAGTGCAAGTTAATAAAAATCTCTCAAGTTAGTGCAAGTTAATAAGTGTCTCTCATGACAAGTTAATGGCAATGCACACATAGAAAAATAAATTATGAGTTAATTTTCCAAATCATAAACATTGTAACAACTTAGAAAAACAAAGTTAGCTTTTAATTAAAATGAGAGCTTTTAGAAAATAACAAAAAAAAAAATTGCATTGAAATGTTCAACTAGAATTCACATAATTTTGAAAAAGAAACTGCACTTATAATAAATAATTAAAACACAATAAGGAAATTTCTAAATGACAGGCGACATAATTTACTCAAATAAATTAGCAGCATGTGTTTGGTTTTTAAAATAAGGAAAAAATTGATCCACCAAGTTAAAAAAGAAACCATTAAATTCACCATATTTCATCTAGATAATTAAAACTAAAAGTAAAACTTAGAGACCACCTACTAGTAGTTTTTGTGAGAAGGAAATATTGGTGATTGAAACTTAGTTTTCAATTTTCCTCCTCGTTTATGTGGCCAGAAAACCCCAAATCCAATTTGCGGGGAGTCTGTACATTGCGTCATGGTCAGAATCTAGTTTAGTCTACAAAAAATCACACAAAGAAAAACAAAAATTGAGCATCCACCAAGTTTAAAACAACATGACCATTTTTTGTTTTCAAATACCAACCACAATCCAAAATTAAAAGTAACTCTTTGCACACTTTCATTCATTGGGAAAAGGAAAACTATGTAAGAAAACAACTACAACTATTTATAACTCTGTAAATCTAGTCTTCTCCTATCTCTTCCTTTAACATAAAATTAAATGAAATGAAAAGAAAATAAATGTAGATCACTTTAAAAAAAACCAGCTACTGATATTAAATTTAATGTTATTGCTTAACAATTAATTATTGATTTCACCTTCAACTCTATAAAAGCTTGATATTTAATTGAAAAAAAATAGAACTAGAAGTAATGTGACGTGCATAGTTTTTTTTTTCTTCGTTTAGAAGCTATAGAGTTTTTAAATATCCATTACATCGTTAAGAAAATAAAAAATAAAAATCCATATATATCCAATCTGTTATATTGTTAAGAGAAAAAAAACAGCATGTCTATATATACCCAATCTATTAGTTTGGGAAAAAATAAATGCAGAACTTTCATAGTTAAGTAGGTGCTCATAAAATATCTTCTGTCAGCACATCTACCTATTTTTAATTTGCTGCCCATTTTTAATTTGCTGCTTTCAAAAAGAGGACTAGGATGGAAAGATCACCCTACCTCCTTCATTCCAGTTAAATAAATTAACGGAATTAAATAAATTTTTATCTCTAACTGTTGGTCTGTAAAATAAATTTAAACTATTTGTAAATTTAGTTAAATTTAAACTATTTGTAAATCCAATTGAAAAAGATTTAAATTTGATGGTCTGTAATTTCAATTAAATAAATTAATTGCATTAAATAAATTTAAATTATTTGTAAATCCTATTGAATCAATTATCTAAAATTATCTTTGAAAGTTCCTTGCATAGTTGAGAGACATAATATGAATATTTTATCTAAAATTCAAAACTCAATTCCAGATTAAGTGAAAAATGGCAATGGATTTGGTGAAAAATGTCCATTCTAATTTCTAATGTTGATTCCTTAACACTAAACTATGAAAATTAAATTACTGGGCATTGAGAGTGCAACTTGCAACTTGCAAGTGTGTTGGACTTTGGACTTACCATGCTACAGGCCGCAAGCTCCAACCTCCTAAAAATTGTGGCCACTGGCACCGATTCACCCTGCGTGCAGCAACTCACCATGAAATTTTGGCACCGATTCACACTCTACATGCAGCAACAAGCCATTGAAATTTCAGCACTGATTCATCCTTACTGCTTGAGTCTGCCTGCAGCAACTCACTATTGAAATTCAATATGATGGGTGTAGAAAGTCACCATTGAAATTTTTGAAACCGAATCTTTTGAAGCCTAACCAAGGCTTTATTCTTTTTTGGGAATGAGGTAGTTTTTCTGTAATTAGAATTTGGCAGCACAAAGCAAGTTAAGCTTTGTATATTTTCTATTAATGTTTGAATGTACTTGCACTTGCAGTTGTATTAACATTTAAGAAACAACTAATAGAAAATAGATATATAAGATTATAGTAATATTGAAAAATACAATTAGTAATTGAAAATTTTAATAAATATAAAATAAACATATAAGAACGTTTTCAAATTTTTTTCAAACGTCAAAATGAAGTTTTCTCTCCTTCCTCACACGTGTGAGAAAATGGGCAACAATATATTTTAACTTGCAAATACGCCTAAAATGGTCAATGGCAAAATGCTCGTCAAATTCCACCCTAGTTGGAAGTATATATATATATATATAATTATGAAAAATCAAATATTGTTATTTAAAAAATGTTAAAATAATTTTATCTATTTTATTTTATTTATTATAATAAAATTTAAATTTAAATTTTATATATTTAATTATAATAAGAAATAATGTTTATCTTATAAATTGATACTTATAATAAGAAAATGACTTATTTTCTTATATTTTCATGGATATTCTATAACCTAAGAGATACACATACTTTATAATAGGAATGATGTGATAATGTTAATGCATTTATGATTGTGGCTAGTGTAAATATTATTTATGTATGGATATTTTTAATTTTATTGAAGAGGTGAAAGTAGGTAAGTGTTTTTTTACTAATGTAATTATAAAAATCTTGTGTTTATTTTCTCTTAAATTGTACTAAGAGAGCAGGTCTCCTTGACATCCAATCACCAAAGCTCTTTCCTACTTCGAGGAATAATAGGTTAGGAGAGGCTAGGATCACAAAGTGTTTAGTTAGATTCCCAATATCTGAATTTTGGATGAAGAAAAGTCTCAAACTTTGGCAATATGTAATGGTGGTTGGAAATTTACCTCTGCAACATCTCTCATGCATCAACTAGCCAAATCGGGCCATGTTCTTGATTCACACGAGATCCTTACTCGCCAAGCCCAACAATGTCACAACGAATCTTATTGAGTCTCGAAGATAACCCAATGGGATCAACTTTCAGTGCCCTTTTTCATGGATGGGGAAATAAGACAAAGGAACTTAGTCCAACTCAAAAATTGTGAAGAAAGTTGATAACACACCTACAGTGGAGCTCCCCTCAAAAAAATTGTGTCAGAACCCTTTTTCTTGCTGATAGAGCCATGATATGGCAGCTCATAGGTATGTGGCCCTCTCCAAAAAAAATTGAAAATTGGATAGAGAAAACATGGTCTAGGTTTGTCTCTAGTACCATAGATTTTTTTGCTAGTAGCATAGGATATTTCATTTTAATTTTCAGCTCCAAAGAAGACAAGGAATTTATATTCATAAATGGTCCATATTTTATGGTACTGAGAGGCCTCTATTTACACAC
Source organism: Pinus albicaulis (assembly GCA_034641835.2). Taxonomy (NCBI): domain Eukaryota; kingdom Viridiplantae; phylum Streptophyta; class Pinopsida; order Pinales; family Pinaceae; genus Pinus; species Pinus albicaulis. Next base: position 1,653,517,383 of record CM076575.1, read on the forward strand.
ATGAACCCTTGATTTTGACCCAGAAGCAAACATCCCATCAGTTGTTCATGTATGGGTTTTCCTTCCATGTCTTCCTCTTCCTTGCAAAGAGGAAAAAAATCTCATCTCCATAGGAAATTCTCTTATAAAATTCCTGGACAATTCTAAGCCTAAGCGTAAGAAATATAGTTATGCTTGAATCTATGTAGAATTTTATTTAGAAATCGTTTACCAGAGAAAATAATTCTTAAAAATGGAGAATATATTCATGAGCATTTGTATTATGAAAATTTCCCTTATAATTTAAAACTTTGTCATGAATATGGACATTTTTCTGAGGATTGCAACTCTTTTGTAGGTGAGTCTCAACCTTCAAGATAGTGGCAAGCCCCTAATAAAACAGTTGCAACGTATGCCAAAGATGGCTCTTCGTTCAGAAAAGAGGTTTGGTTTCTCCTTCATTTAACCCTTTCAAACCTTTGTTTATCCTACCTGAGGGTGGTATCCCCATAGTATATTTTGTATGCCTTAAAACTGATGACCCTCTTGTCGATTTAGCGAGCTTTCATCTCTCTCCTGTCATACCTTCCTCTCCATTAAAAAATAGAAAACCATTTTTGGACAAATAAGCCCCAACCTACCCCCTCCCTCCCTCCCTCCCTCTCCATGGAACTTCCAACACCTATATCATTGAATGCACTTCACCTTCCCATACTCAAGTTGTTTCCTTCCAACCTTCAGAGCCTTTGCTCAAGGACTCTGAGAAGTTCTCTCCCTTTCAACTCCTTAATAAATAAGGGTCTTGTATTCCTCATATAGCATGAATAAAAACCCTTCCTGCAAGAAGAAAAAATAGGACTCCTGGGTTGAAGGAGAATATTTGGAGAAAATTGAAAAGGGACACAAAGAAATGGGAAGAAAAACTAACAAGGAGAAATGAGATAAAGCCACTGTCATGGAGAAAATATTAGGCAAGTATAAAACATTAGAACAACAATATAAGAATTAGTAAAATGCAAAAAAATAATCAAATAAATATAAGGACAACCAGTAGGAGGAAGCACCTTTACATACCTCTCAATAAAAATAATTTCTTGGAATATAAGAGGTTTGGGTAATCCCATAAAAAACCTAGTAGTAAAGGACATAATCAGGAGTGAGAAAGCAGGCATTCTATTCCTTTAGGAGGAAAAAATGGATGCAAGCGAATTTGAAAAATCCAAGCAACGTTTTTGGGCCAACAACAAAAGTACAATATCTAGTGCGAGAGGGGCCTTGGGAGGGCTTGTTGCCTTATGGAATCCATATAAATACCAAGAAATTGAAACAAAAATTTATTAATCTTGGATCCAAACTATATTGAAATACCTATCCTCCAGTATGTTGAGATTCAACAAGATGATGAGCTTAGTGCAAAGTAAGCACCTTCACTAAGTGGGGCCCGCAGGCTATTTTTAGGTGTATGTATATTTTTAGACATGGTGAGCATATTCTATAAGTTGCAAGATGCTATTTGAAGATGGTTGATCAAAATGGAAAAATAGATGAAATTTTATTTTTAGAATATTGGGCGAATTCTATTTATAGATCGTTAATCTAAAAATAGATGCATGTCGATTATTATTAGTTCTTAGTAATAATGTGACAATAAATATCAACTTATTCCCTTGGAGCACTTTATTTTAGTGAAAATATTTGGAAAATTAGTGGGCTGAAGGAATTACACAATTCCTAGGGTTTACTGATGGTTCATGCATGGAGGACTCAGTTAGAACTGAAGTGGTAAAGTTATGACAGAGTTGGAAGAATAGTTACAGGAGTTGTTATTCAGTTTAACTTAGTTAATGGAGTTAAACTCAGTTGAGCTAGTTGTGTCTAGTCTAACTGAAAGATACACTAGTGAGAGTTACATGAATTAATTAGTTAATTAATTCACAACTAATAACTCACTAACAACTGAAAAAATACAACAGTTAACTACAATGCATGTCAGTTCCAGTGGAGACCAAGTGGAGAGATAAGTGAAAGGGTAAGATGGACTATCCGTTGTGACTATAGTGATGCATTCAATGCATTTGCCACACATTGGAGTTGCCAATGAGGATTGTACAGTCAAGGCATGTCCAATTCAAATTCATTCAAGGGTCTTCTTCAGTAGGGATTGTGCAATAGAGGCAGGCTGTCAGGAGGCAAGAAAATGGTGCATAGAGATGCAAATTTCTGCATGATAGTGTGTAATGAATCTATATTGTACTAAGAGCTTGATGTGCTAAGCTTTGTATGAGATTATTACATGATTCCATTGATATACATAATATATGATAATTGGGGTTTTTAACTTTAAGCTTTCCCGTTAAACAACTGTGTTATGTGTGATTGAATTTATTCACATGTGTTTGCAATTGAGTTTTAAATTTCCGCAAGTTTAACAGTGGAAGGATTCTGTATTTTGCAAGAAGATAAATATTGTGAGATCAAGAAGATCTAGTAATACATTAGTATTAATAAATTTATACATGGTATTGGAGCAGTATTGATTATTTGAGATTGAAATTGTGATAAATTGTTGAGTTTGTGCTGGTGGGCAATTCAAATTTGCTGCAGAAATTTCTTAGTGCGACAGTTGAGTATTCATTAAAATGTATTTCAATGGGTTGCGATTGGAGTATGCCCTTGAGGGTAGCTCGAATTACATAGCCTGGAAGGATAGGATGGAGGCGGTGCTTGAAGATAATGGACTGAAGGAGTTCATCAATAGCGATGTTCCTAAGCCCGGTTCTTGCGATGCTGCAGGACTTGACGCATGGCAAAAGAAGGCAGCAAAGACAAGAAGAATTCTGTTGGAAAATGTGAAGGACCATATTGTGTCAAGCCTTCACGGGAAAGCCACTTCATTTTCAATTTGGAAGGCTTTGACATATATTTTCCAAAGCAGCAGTGACCAGAGGAAGTTGGCACTGAAAGATAAGCTCAGAAAAATAAAAATGGAGAAGGGTGACGATATTCAAAAATATCTCACGAAGTTTTTCCATTGTAGGGATGAAATGGGAAGTGTGGGGATTACAGTTGATGATGATGACTTAGTGATCTTGGTTCTCCTTGGGCCTCCGAAGAGTTAGCATAGCTATGAAGACTCTGTCAATGGATGGGAGAAATGGCCTGGTTGGGAGCGACTTTGGTCGGATCTTGTGGAGGAGGAGATAAGGTGAAGTACCATGGATGGATCTTCATCGAAGAATGATGATGAAGAGTATTGTGCTTTGGATGCCAAATCAAGGAAAGGAAAGGGGAAGAAATCCATCCAATATCCGAGGCTAAAGGAAAGAAGCTGGATTTGTCCAAAGTGAAGTGTTTTCACTGTCACGAACATGGGAATCTTGCCACTAACTACCCACAGAAAAAGAAGAAAAAGAAGGTTGTTGGAGCTACAGCTAGAGAGGCCTTAGCCTCGTAATTTGAACTTGATTTCTCTTTGATCACATGCTTGGTTTCAAGCTCAACGGGATCGGTGTGGTATCTTGATAGTGGTGCATCTTTCCATATGACAGGAGACAAGGAGTTGTTTAGTGACTTGGAGGAGAAGGATCTCCAAATGCATATAGAGATGGGTGACGATGGTAGATACAGTGCGACCGGAATTGGGACCATTACCTTTGAGAGGGAGTCAGGTAACCATTTTTGTTGAAATATGTTATGCATGTTCCAGGTTTGAAGAAGAACTTGGTCTCGATTGCAAAGTTGGAAGACAAAGGTTATGACGTTGTTTTCAGCGATGGAAAAGCTTTCCTGTGACATAAAACAACGGGTCAAAACAAGAGGATAGGGATTCGAGTTAAGAATCTCTACAAGCTAGAGGTAGATGGCTGTACAGCAATTATGGGAAAAGTAGAAGAAGTGGTGAGCTAGGATGAGGGCTAATTATGGCACAGGAGATTGGGCCATCTTCACCATGGCGCCTTGAAGTTTTTGCAGTAGATTTCTATTGGAATTCCCAAGGGTACTCTTGCACAGTCAAATCAATGCAAGGTATGTACTATGGGTAAGTTTGTGAAGACCACCTTTCATGAGAAGGAGAACCGTGCTTCAGTGATCTTGGAGAGAATTCACACAAACATGTGTGGACCTTTCTCGGTTGCTTCAACAGCAAAACACAGGTATTATGTTATATTTTTTGATGACTATTCTCGTAGATGCTGGATCTTCTTCATGCAGAAGAAGAGTGAAACATTCTCAAAGTTCCGTGAGTTTAAAGAATTGGTGGAGAAGGAGTCGGGGAAGCAAGTGAAGGCTCTATGGAGCAATAATGGTGGTGAATATATCTAGAACTAATTCAAAGACTTCTATAGCAAAGAAGTAATTCGAAGAGAACTCATAGCACCTCAAAACCTAGAGAAAAATGGGGTCATGGAGAGGAAGAACAGAATGATCGTGGGTGTTGCATGAGCTATGCTGCATGACTAGGGCCTACCGATGCACTTGTGGGCGGAAGCATGCAACACTATGGTTTATGTGCAAAACTGTTGTCCTCATAGAGTACTTGGCATGAGTACACCTGAAGAAGCTTTTACTGGTAAGAAGCCTAATATTTCTCATTTGACGATTTTTGGCTCATCTGTTTACATTCATGTGATAAAGGACGCTAGGAAGAAGCTGGAGCCGACTGCAGAAGTTGGGATATTTGTGGGGTACACAGAAACACCCCATAATTATTGTGTGTATTTTCCAAATAGTTGAATGACTGTGGTGTGACGGGATATAAAATTCAATGAGGTGAAAGCCATGAAGTTGTCGCTTGAGAGGGAGCTACACTTGCAGGCAGAGGAGGAACTTCTTGTTCCAAAATATGAGACTCCAGATGTGGATCAGCCATAGGAGGAAGTTCATGGAGTGGAGGAGTCCACTCATGTAGAACAAAATATCAGAACTAGCAGAAAGCGTACCATAGAAGCTGAGAGACTGAAGCTTGCTGCGACACAGAATGTCGGAGTCCCTACATCACAGCACAGATAGAGATAGTCACCTCACCGATTTACTGGATACATGTCTCTTATGAGAAAGTGTGTCGTGACAAAGCCATCTTATTTTGAAGAAGCAGCGCAAGAGCCCACATGGGTAGATGCCATGGTGGAGGAGTATGACTCCATTATCAGAAACAGTCATTAGGGGAATTTTGAGGTCTAGAATGGGCCTCCTAAGGAAATTATAAAATAATAGTGGAAAAAATCAAATAAGATTTGATGACATCATCAAATTTTAGAGGGAAAAATGAAAAAACTACTTTTTCAATTCATATTTTCAACTTATCTCCCAAAGTTTTTACTCAAATTTCGAACGGGAGTACTCGTTGGATGAGGAATTTAATTCCGCATCCAAGGAGTACCCATGTTGCATACTTTCGATGGGTCCTACTACATGAAAAATAAAAAATACATAAAAAACGTGATTACAATCACGTTTTTGATGTATTTCTCATTTTTCGTGTAGTAGAGTTCATCGAAAGTATGCAACATGGGTACTCCTTGGATGAGGAATTAAATTCTGAATCCAACGAGTACTCCTGCTCGAAATTGGAGTAAAAATTTTTGGAGATAAGTTTAAAATACGAGTTGAAAAAGTAGTTTTATTATTTTATTATTTTTTAATATTTTTACTTTTTTACTCCAAAAATGGTGAATCATCCCCAATGGTTGACATCATCATCTTGAATCCTATTGTTTCTTATAAAGTTTATTTTGGTTGTACATTTTTCTTAGGAGGCCCATTTTAGACCTCAAAATTCCCCTAATGGCTTGGGAGATTGTTCCAAGGCCGCTCGGTAAATTAGTTGTAGGATCAAGATGGATCTACAAGGTAAAAAAAGATGCTAATGGGAGCATCGAGAAGTATAAGGCAAGATTTTTTTCCCGGGGCTTCTCACATATCGAGGGGATTGATTATGAAGAAACCTTTTCACCTGTTGCATGGTATTCTTCCATAAGGACCATCCTTGCTCTCTCAGTGCAGATGGGTCGGCACATTCATCAGATGGATGTGAATACTACGTTCCTTAATGGGATCATTGAGGAAGAGGTGTACATTGAGCACCCTGAAGGATTTGAGATCTTCAACAGCGAGTCGCATGTGTGTAGACTCAAAAGAGAGTTGTATGGGTTGAAGTAAGCACCACGTGCTTGGAACACGCAGATCGACAACTATTTAACTAGAATTGGATTCACCAAGAGTGAGGCGGATGCAAACCTGTACCAAATTGTGCTGGAGGGTAAGCTTTTAATCATTTTTCTTTATGTTGATGATTTAATAATAACGAGTGATAAGCAGTTGATACACTCATGCAAGGCAAATCTTGCAAAGGAGTTTGAGATGAAGGATTTGGGCCTCCTTCATTATTTCCTTGGATTGGAAATATGGCAGCGAGAAGGTGAATTGTTTGTGTCTCAAGGAAAGTATGCTCGGGAGATACTTGGTAAGTTTCACATGGAGGAATGCAAGCCCATGGATACTCCTCTTCCAAGAAATTTGAGGAAAGAGGATGCTACATAAATAGAGGTAGTGGATGCCACTGTTTATCGATAGTTGGTGGGTTCGCTCATGTATTTAGTCAATACAAGACCAGACATATACTATGCAGTGAAATATCTTTCAAAAGCGATGGTTAAGCCTACCAAGCTCTTTTGGAAGGCAGGCAAGAAAGTCCTGAGGTATCTCAGGGGGACATCTGAGTATGGCTTATGGTATAGACAGACGGATGAGGTGAATTTACATGGCTTCACGGATGTAGATTAGGCAGGTAGTCCAACAGATTGAAAGAGAACATCAGGAGGGGTTTTCAATATCGGTTCTACAACAGTTTCTTGTTATAGCAGGAAACAAAGATTTGTGGTACTCAGTTCAGCGGAAGCAGAATACATGGCAGCAAGTCAAGTTGCATGTGAGGCTATCTGGATGAGGAAGATCCTGGTCGGTTTGTTCGGTTCACATTTAAATCCTATAGTGATACATCGTGATAATCAGAGTTGCATTAAACTCTCGATGAATCCTGTGTTTCATGATAGATCTAAAAATATTGATATCTGGTAACACCATATCAAAGATTGTGTGCAGCGGAAGATTGTGTTGCTTCAATACATTCTTACAGAAGATTAGGATGCAGATATTATGACGAAGGTGCTTGACAGGAGAAAATTCGAATACAATAGAGGTGGGATTGGGGTGAAGGATAATCCCTATCTTGTTGAGAAGGAGTGTTGAGATTCAACAAGATGATGAGCTTAGTTTAAAGTAAGCACCTTCACTAAGTGAGGCCCGCAGGCTATTTTTAGGTGTATGTATATTTTTATACATGGTGAGCATATTCTATAAGTTGCAGGATGTTATTTGAAGATGGTTTATCCAGTTGGAAAAATAGATGAAATTATATTTTTAGAATATTGGGTGAATTCTATTTATAGATCGTCAATCTAAAAATAGATGCATGTCGATTATTATTATCTCTTAATAATAATTCGACAATAAATATAAACTTATTCTCTTGGAGCACTTTATTTCAGTGAACAAATTTGGAAAATCAGTGGGATAAAGGAATTATGCAATTCCTAGGGTTTACTGGTGGTTCATGCATGGAGGACTCAGTTAGAATTGAAGTGGAAAAGTTATGACAGAGTTGGAAGAATAGTTACAGGAGTTGTTATTCAGTTTAACTCAGTTAATGGAGTTAAAATCAGTTGAGCTAGTTGTATCTAGTCTAAATAAAAGATACAGTAGTGAGAGTTAAGTGAATTAATTAGTTAATTAATTCACAACTAATAACTCACTAACAACTGAACAAATACAATAGTTAACTATAGTGCATGTCAGTTCCAGTGGAGATCGAGTGGAGAGATAGGTGAAAGGGTAAGATGGACTATCTGTTGTGACTATAGTGATGCATTCAATGCATCTGACACACATTGGAGTTGCCAATGAGAATTGCATAGTCAAGGCAAGGCCAATTCGAATTCATTCAGGGGGCTTCTTCATCAGGGATTGCGCAGTAGAGGTAGGCCGTCAGGAGGCAAGAAATTGGTGCATAAAGATGCAAATTTCTGCATGATAGTGTGTAATGAATCTATATTGTACTAAGAGCTTGATGTGCTAAGCTTTTTATGATATTATTACAAGATTCCATTGATATAAATAATATATGATAGTTGGGGTTTTTAGCTTTAAGATTTCTTGTTAAACAACTGTGCTATGTGTGATTGAATTTATTCACATGTGTTTGAAATTGAGTTTTAAATTTCTGCAAGTTTAACAGTGGAAGGATTTTTTATTTTTCAAGAAGATAAATATTGTGAGATCAGGAGGATCCGGTAATACATCAATATTAATAAATTTCTACACAGTAAGGTATATTTCATATACAACGTATACTCCTCAACTTTGTATGCAAATAAGGCATAATTTTGTAACACATTAGACAACCATAAATTTTCAAATACTTATGAAGAATTCATAATAGGATGAGATTTTAATACAACAATCTCGTCCAAGGAGACAAAAGGAGGTAGCATAATCAGGGATCCATATACAGAAAACATGGAGGATGTAATGGTTGAACGGGACTTGATGGATATAGTTCCAAAGAGAGGTGAATTCACTTGGTCCAATGGAAGAACATGGAAACACAACATAGCATCCAAACTTGACAGTTTTGCTATCAGGAAATATATTATTAGAATATATTGATATAATATCTGAGATAATACAAAATGGAACTTTGGATCATAAGCCCATATCATTGACTCTCAGAGAGAAAAATCATATTGGTCCAGTCCCATTTAGATTCAACCCTCTATGGTTGGAAGATGAGAGAGAAATGGAAGTAATAAAAATACAATGTGGAAATTATGTTGAAGGATCTCCATCCTTAATGTTGGAAATAAAATTAAAAATGGTGAAAAATCCTTAAAAGACTGGGGAAAAAATCGATATGTAGAAACGACCCAAGAAAAATTAGATTTAAAACAACAACTAAAGGAGCTCTACCAGTAAATGGAAAATAATCATGTTTAAGAACAAAACATAGCTCTATAAAAAGAGCTTCCAATTAAATTCCAAAGCATTAATAAGGGAGAAGAAGAAAAATGGAGGTTAGAATCAAGAAGCTTCTGGCTTAAAGCCAGAGACAAGAATACAAAATACTTCCACAATCAAGCCAACACAAGAGAAATGAAAAATAGGATAAAGGTAATTCAAGATTATGAAGGGAAAATAATTAAGGGATATGAGTAAATAAAGAAATAAGCTCATCAATACTACAAACATGAATACCCCAAGCAATAGAAGGAAAATAATTAAAGTCTATACAGGATGCTTGAACACATTCTGGGCAGCATAACTGATGAAGAAAATGAAGTTTTGTATAAACCCATAGAGGAAAACGAGGTAATGGAAGCAATATGGAGCTTAAGAGCAAACAAGGCACCTAGTCAGATGTGTTCACCCTTAATTTCTTCAAATCCTTATGAATTTTAATAAAATATGACTTATGTAAAATGTTAGAATGTATAAGAAAGAAGAGGAAGTTTGGGCAAGGAACCATATATTTTTGGCCTTCATCCCTAAGGATACCAATCAAGACTCCTTTTCTAGATTAAAAACAATATGCCTATGTAATTCTTGCTATAAAATTCTCTCTAAATTTATAACCACCAAACTGAAAAAGGTCACAAACAAGTTGATATTAGAGAATTAGAGGATTTTTATAGCTAATAAACAGATAAAATACAACATAATCTTAGTGCAAGAATAAATTTATACTCGCAATGCCTCTAAAATAAAATAAATGGCACTAAAAAATTATATGGCTTCAGCTTTTGACAAAGTTGAACGTGAATTTATTCTCATAATTATGGAAAATTTTGGCTTCAGCTCTAAATTCATTGAATGGATAAAGGCTTGCATAAGCTCACCATTGATAGATCCTCTAGTCAATGGAAGGACCACTCAGTTATTTCAATCTTAAATGGTACTGAGGAAAGGTTCCCCCTTGTCTCCTCTTCTCTACATCCTAGTGGAAGACTCTCTAAGCAAAATATTAGAAGTTGTCCACCTTAATGGAGATTTAAGGTATGTAAATTGTAAAACGTGTTAAATTACCGAACCACCCCCAATTTGCAGATGACACAACTTCTTAGGGGAGCATCTACAATAATTTCCAATAGATTTATGAAAATTTTGCAAGAATTCACGTTGGCTTCAAGAGAACAAATTAATGCAGATAAAAGTAGGATCTATGGACAAAACACTCTTGACAAAAAATGCAGGAAATAATAGGCATCCTTGGCTTAAAATGGGAGAAAGATTGGTCTACTTTTAATTACTTGGGACATCCCATTTCTCTCAAAGGAAAAAAGCATAAGGACTGTATAGTTATCATTTCGAAAATCAAGAAGAAAATCAACACTTAGGGCATAAATTAGTTGAATATAGTAGGTTGACTAATCATAGTAAATTCCACCTTATCCACCTTTCAAATTTATAATGTTAGGTCCCTATATTACTAGTGTAGTCCCTTATTGTGTTAGTGTAGACCCATTATTGTTACTTTTATACCCGTGTAGTCCCCATATTGTTATTATTGTGCCCCATAAAACCCCACTATTGTTATTGTTGTGCACTTACATTATTATTGTTAGATCGTCTAATTGTGACCCCATGGACTCCTATATATAGAAAGGAGGTTTTGTCATTTGAATCATCCAAGAATTGTTCATTTATGTAATGTAAGGGAGGTTTCCCCCTTGAAGTGGCTGATTTATAAGGCGTTGATCTCTCTTTTCTTCTATTTTTGGAGTTGGTTTCATAACATTTGGGACCAGAGCTTTGGATTCTAGGGTTTCTCTGCTTCAAACAGGCCATCGTGGAATTTTCGCTATAACGTTTTTGCTACGAGGGTTCATACATAAAAAAAACCCCATTTAGAAGAAATCCTGAGGAAATTCATGTAAAAATTTCAGATCTTGGTTTGTAGTACTTTTAGAGATATGGTCTGTGGAAGTTAGGGGTTTTCTAGGCTCTCGAATTTTATCTAAAATAGGTTACCTTGGGAAAATCATCATAACTCTCTCTCTAAGCACCATATTGGAGTTCTGTAAATAGTGGCTGAAAATACATGGACTGTAGTCTCTTGTGTATCAATTTCAGAGCCGAAGGAGCAAACAGTGACACGTGGTATGCCTTACAAGTTCACTCTACTGAACTAGTCCATAATTAGGCAATTGTGGGAGATTGTGCATAAATTTTTCTTGAAGAATCCCAATTAGATCAGAACTGTGGAATTCGAAAGAAGATTCAGAGGGCTACTACAGGACTTGATTTTAGATATTGAAGTTTCGAAATCATAGAGATAATTCAGTTTAAATATCAATCTCCTCAAATCAAGAAAAAGGTGTGTATTTTATAAACAAGTTTGCATAACATTTGTTTGCAAAATCTGTTTGAAGTTATTCCAAGGGCATATTGAAGCATAGATATCAATATTGAGTTATAGTATTCCTCCCAAAAATAATTCCAAGCCCATTAAGCCCTCATAAATCTCTACTATGATGCATGAAGAGGAAGAATTGCAATATTATATATCAAAATTACGGTATCAAGTGCAACAAATTTCGATCTTACAAAGAGAAATCAAAGATGACATATATGGTTTAAAAGAAAAAATGAAGGCTAATTTGGATGGTTTGAAGGATAAAATGAAAGATAATATGGATGATAAAGTAGTGTAAGGTCACATATAGCATCAACAACAAGTTCTCCAACTCTCAAGGGATAACCTAAATTTGGTGTAGAATCGAATGAAACAACAGGAAGGTCAACATCGCAAAAAAATAAGTTATGAAGTAGTCACAAAAACAAGAACTTGAAAACTACGAAATCGATCAATTTCAGAGTATATTAGCAAGTGGAAGAACTTACTTGTTGAATATTCCACATGGGAGGATGAGAATATTATACAGAAGCATCAAGCAATAATCAAGCATTGAGGACAACACTTGTTTGAAGGAGAGGGGCATGTTAGGTCCCTATATTATGAGTGTAGTCCCTTATTGTGTTAGTGTAGAACCCTTGTTGTTATTGTTATACCCCTGTAGTCCCCATATTGTTATTATTATGCCCCATAAAACCCCACTATTTTTATTGTTGTGCACTTACATTATTATTGTTAGGTTAACTAGGATATATTGTGACCTCGTGGACTCCTATATTTAGAAATTAGGTTTTTTTCATTTGAATTATCCGAGAATTTTTCATTTATGTAAAGTAATGGAGGTTTCCCCCTCGAAGCGGCTGATTTCTAAGGCGTTGATCTCTCTTTTCTTCTATTTTTTGAGCTGGTTTCATAACATTTATCAAGCTTCAACTCTTCTGGCACCTAAAATTATTCTTGACAGTACTAACAAAGGCATCAAAAAATTCATATGTCAAGGAGGAAACATCACTAGAAAACAATATCACCTGAAATAGGAAATAATAAATATGGATATAGAAGAATGAGGCCTCAATAATAGGGGCTTAATACTTTTAAATCATACATTATGAGAAAAATTAGTGTGGAGACTGCTAAAAGAGGACAAATTTTTGTGGGCTCAAGCTTTGAAAAAGAAATAGTTGCACAATAAAAACATGGAAAGGCCAGAGCTCCTAAATTGGAATGATATTGGATCTTACATTTGGAATATTAGAGAAAATTTAAGGTCTAAATTTGGCCTCCTAAGAAAATTATAAAATAATAGTGGAAATAATAATATAAGATTAGATTACATCATCAAATTTTAGAGGGAAAAAAAAACTACTTTTTCACCTTATATCCCTACGTTTTTACTCAAATGTTTAGTGGGAGTACTCATTGGATGAATAATTTAATTCTTCATCCAATGAATACCCGTATTGCATACTTTTTATGGGCCCTTCTACATGAAAAATGAGAAATACATGAAAAAATGTGATTGCAATCACGTTTTTCATGTATTTCTCATTTTTGTATTGTAGGGTCCATCAAAAGTATGCAAAATGGGTACTTCTTGGATGAGGAATTAAATTATGCATACAACGAATGCTCTCACTCAAAATTTAAGTAAAACATAGGGAAATAAGTTGAAAATACGAGTTGAATTTTATTTTTATTTTTTAATATTTTTACATTTTTACTCCAAAAATGGTGAATCATTCCCCATGGTAGACATCATTATCTTGAATCATATTGGTTCTTATAAAGTTTATTTTGGTTGTACATTTTTTTAGGCCCATTTTAGAGCTCAAATTTTCTCTGATGTTTGTGCCAAAATGGCATAAATTTAATAATGAAACATATAATTTGGACTCCGACCAATGGGAAGAAAATCAATTCATGGGAGGACATTAAAAGTGTCAATACACTTTTAGAAATAATACATGACTCCAAAACTCTTGAAATGTGGATGAAAGGTTGTAATTTTATGCATCTACAAATATATTTGAGTGGTATGAAAGTAGTGGTCAATGGAAAAACTGAATCAATATCAAAGTTCGAGAGGAGTTAATCTCTTCATACCTCTCCTTCTTGGGTGCGTTGAAAGTTCATGCCCCTGCAGGAAAGAATTTTGAAAATGAAAGAGGATGGAATGAGGAGAGAAAATCTTTTTCTATTAAAAAATGTGACGATCTAACAAAGAACAAATCTACAAATTCTCATGCAGGTAGAAATTCTCACAAAGGTATAATTTGGAAACAGTATGGCACTTGGATATAAGTCTCAAGGTTAATTTTTTTTTGGTTACTGTTACATGGGAAAATCCTCACTTCTAAAAATCTAAAAAAGAGAAATATCAATGGTTCTTCAAGATATGCATTATGTCAAAGCTCAGAAGAGAACATCCCTTATTTATTTATGGAATGAAACTACACAAAAATTACTTGGGAGTCAACCTTAGAAGAGTTTCATATTTTCATTGAAATTACTAAATACTGAACCTCCATTTTTCAAACATGCTATATAGATTACAATTTAAATCTAACAAGGACTAATAACTTAAAAGAGTTGTTGCTTCCCTCCAAAAATATTTTTTTTTGTAGAATTTGGTTAGCAAGAAATAAAATCAGTTTCAACAATAGAATACTCCTAGCTCCTCTCTCAGCTGCAAAAGAAAAATCTCTCTTGTTTGATGCCCCATCTTGAGTTGGAATACCCGATAATTTGGAGGAGAACCTCAATACAGGGGAGATCATATGGTTTCAAGGGCTTAATCTTAAAAGAATCACCAACATAGGAATATTTAAACCAAAAGAGCTCTTCCAGCTAGGAGTTAAGACTAAGCCAAGTTGATTTAGAGAAATGGGAAAGGCATACATGAAGCTTTATTCTATATTTCAATGGGGTTTTTAAAGGAAATCTGACCCATCTAGAGCAGGAGGAAAGATTAAAAATCTTGTTGGAAGACTCTTTTTGACATTTTCCTGGGGTCTATGATACTTCACCAATAATGGTGCATAAGCCTTAGCTTTATGGAAGGGATTGTAACTACTCATTAGAAATGGAATCATGAATCCATAATCATTAGAGACTCAAATTGATCAATTCAACATTTCAACATTTCAACAAAGGTTCAATGGATGAAGACCCCAGTATGATATGGACGAGAATAGGGTATCGTAAAAGCATGCTCATAAGAATAGAGGGACTCCATTTTTGGAGGGAAACAAATCAAGAAACCGATGAAAAGGAAAATTAAGGTGCATTGTTGATTCATGGTTTCATCGAAATAAACAATCAAGTATACAATGAACATCCTCCATAGTGGATTTTAGGTACTCCTCCACTAGGCTTCTTCAAAACTTGCACCCTCTAGCAACAACAATAAACATCCCCTACTATAAATATACAGAGTTGTATATGGCTAGTACCCCATAATTCCCACTGTCCAAATCACCCTCTAAGTAGTCATTGACCCTCCACAATGACCAATGAAATCTTTGCAATCTCAAAAGACACAATTACAATCACAAGAAACCATGTTTTGATAATTACATAAAAAAATAGTGAGGATGAAACAACCATTTCAAGAAATATTGTGAATGATGCATATCGAGTTGATTATGGCAAGACTGATCGAGAACTTATCAAAGAGTCAAATTTTTGTAACAAATTTCTTTTCAGCCAAAATCTATTTACAAAAGAATCATAAGAATATTCTCTAACTGGTGGCACCATCACGCTCCTAGATTCAAAGGAAAAATTCCATTGTTTGGATGTCTTGTTAAGCAATGAATATTTGATAATTCATGAAAAAATGGGATAGTAACAATGCAAGATTGGATTTGTGTTATGCCATTTCCACCTTCTATAGAGATGCCACCATGTGAGCTCCCAATGACATGGGGCATCCATTCACTCCCCAAATTCTCACCGAGAGACACAGATCCTCCATCAACATCTGACGACAAAGTAAGCTCTACACAATCCAACTAATCTAGAAAAAGATGGGCTACAAAGAAGAAATGTAGAAAGGACCAAACATGTAAATATAGGTTCAAGGACTTCTTTGCAAAATTTCTCAAGAAAGATGTAGATGTTACTAGGTAAAAGAAAATAACTTTAGTGATCTACTCTAATATATCATGATGTACTATTTATTTATTTTCTGGGTGGACAATTTTGTGCCATTTTCACTTGCATGCCTTCAAGATTTCATAGAATCTCAGATAGCATTCACAATAGCATCTATGCCTCGTCTTTGACTATTTTTTGTAAGAGGCTAAGATCTCTAGATATTCTAAAAAATGTAATTTCCAACTCTTTAGTGCCCTGCCAGATCCTTATCTAATGTAAAAATACTTGTTTCTGTTAAAAAAATGTCATTGTAAAATGATTATATAATTTTTTTTTAAAATTAATTTATTTAATTTATCATGTGGATATTGATTTGTCTATTTTGGAATAGAGTTTTTAAATTTTAAATTTAATTATTAATAATTATTATGTCAATTTTATATATTTAAACTTCATGAAATATTTTAAAATATATTTAATAATAGACACAAATCAAATGTTAAGATTTATTTTAAAAATAGTTATATTTTTTCGACTCTTTTAATTAAATTGACATGTCATATGATCATGAATTATGGTTGTCTAGGTATGTGGTATTAATAAATCATGATATTGGTCTATGGTATTCTAACAAAGTCTATTTACAAGTTAAGAATATCTCTGATAAAGTAGGGGTGAATCTCCATGATAAAGTGAGGATGAATCTACATGATTAAGAATTTTATTACAAGTTTTTAAATGTATATATGTTTAACTCATATATTAATTATTTTTACAATTAATAATAATGATAATAATAGTAGTTTAAAATAAAATTACAATTTAGTTATTTTTTTATGATTTAAAAAAAAATCTTGACAATGTTAGATGTATCATGAGGTAAGTATTTTGATGCTTATCTATATTTACCTATCATTTAATTTATATTGTCACATTAATTTTATTTTTTAGGTGTAAATGTGAATAACATAAATGGGATGATTACGCAATAGGCTTGTCTCTTTTGGAATAGGGCTTCTAAATTTTTAATTTAACTATCAACAATTATTAGGTAGATTATAGGGGTTTAACCTCCATCGAATATTTTAGAATATTCTTAGTAGTAGTAACAAATTAAAGGTTGATATTTATCTCAAAATTATTTATACATTTTCACCCTTTAATTAAATATTAATTTAAAAAAAATAAATAGGGATTTGGAAAAGGAAGAACAAGTTAAGAAAATGGAAGAAAAATGATTTGATCTTTGTGGATGTTGTAATTCAATTTGATGTAGCTTATAATATATTATTTTTTTCAAATATTCATTAACAATAATTTTGTTTTTGAGAAATTAGCTTTAATAATTTGAAATTTTCATTTTTCTTTGAAATTTCATATATAGTTATTTATATGAATTATAAATAACTCTATTTGAAATTGGGAAAAATATTGCTATAATTTTTATGTTATTTACAATACAATATATTTATTTTAAAAAACATTTTTCAAAGAAATATATTTACAATTCATTTAAAGATATTAATAAATTAATATCAGATTAATTAGATAGTGATAAAGGAATGACTAATATGGAAGAACCCTTGGTAATGGAAGTGTCTCAAATAAATATTTTATTTACAATTGATCTTAATAATTTTGCGAGCTGGATTGATGTTTGAAAAAGAAAAGGGAAAAAGGGAAAACTCCATACCCAATCCACAGATCTAATACCAAAAATGTAGTAAATGTATTTTAATGCACTGAGCTCATTAATAATAATAATACGATAAAATATTGAACACCTCATGAACATGTGCCCCTTTGTTGAGAATTTATGGAGTAATCTAGCTCTCCTCTTTTGGCATATAGATATAGACCAACACAACATTAAGGAAATAAGGAAACAACTGATATATGAAAAAATGGGATTTTCTCGAGCCTGATCCTCAATAGAGCCTAGGCCCTTGCAATTGGATTTCTTCTCTAGGAAATATGGAAAGAACGCAACAAAATAATTTTCAAGGCTTAGTGTAAAAGTCGGGAAGGTATATGGAATGAAATTGTTCAGAATATTAAAGAAACAACATTTTCAGACCAATGGCATCCAAACGACTGGTAGGTTTCTCTAAATGAAGCCTAGAACATCCATCAATTGAATTTGTCTCCCCAGATGATAGCCCCTTCATCCTGGAAACACATGGTCCCTCCTTTGTCATCTCTGAATCATTACTCCACTAATCCAAAAGGATTCGTGAAGCTTAACTCGATGGGGCCTCCAAAGGTAATCCGGGGGATGCTAGGTATGGGGGATATTTAAATAATGTGGATTTACCATCAACAATGAAGCTAAATTTACTAATATAGAGAAAGTCTTACTCATACAAAAAAGAGAAGGGTATAGGAAACTGATGGTATAAGGTGATTGTCGCCTGGTGATCGAGGAAATTAAAAATTTGAATTTAAGATCCAGAAGTGAAAATATCCACAACTGGAGAACGACCCACTTGGTGCAGAGTATTGGAAATATTCTCACTGAATAATATTACTTAATTTCGTCCCACATCAAAAGAGATGGAAATCGGGTGGCATAATTTCTGGAAAACTGGGGCTGCAAAAATATTGGAAGTATGTTGGAATCCCCATGGCCTACTAATGAAAAAAGAGAAGATATGGACAATATGGAATGGGCCTTGGAAAAAGATGTTAGCGATAGTCTCCTAAACCACCAAGATTCGATTCAGAGACCCTCAATCAGGGTGAGACATGGAATTATGGAATCAGTGCGATCTGTGCCATGGTCAAGAGAGAAATGATTCAGGATGACGGGTGGTCATATGACAACCCTCACACATACATCCCCATGCGCAAGGTGGTGAGGAGTTTTAATGAATTTAATTTTTGGCATTGGCATCTATTCAAAGGCACACTCTTTAGGTTTTATGTGGATGGCCTTGCCAGGCCTGACCAAATTGGCATAAGCTCTAAAGGATCCTTTAGGGTGGTATCGTTGGTGACTTCCTAGGCTAGGAACCCAGTTACATTGGGCATAATTTATCCTCCTGAACGCTGCAGTCGCATGTATGTCCAGATTGTTCTTCTTATGAATATCTTATTCCCTGTGTTTTGTTGGTACTTCACAATTCCGTGGATGGTTGTTTATAGGATGGTCTTATGGTTTCGTATCAAATCCTCCCGGGAGATATGGGGTTCAAGGGTCGGTTTTTTCGTTGGATTGTTTAGGTTTTTTCGTCCCTAACTTATAACTTTCTCTATTTGTTTTATAATTCTACAATCCTTGGTGCACATGCAACCTTAGAATGTGCTCTTAATAACAATTTATATCTCTTGCATGGGGGATTTTGTTCTTTCTTCCGTTTTTCAAGAAAAGCCTCTTTCTAGTGTGATATGGGGTAATTTTTTGAAGGTAAGCCTGGAACTAGATACAATCCCTTGTTTAAGGAGGTTTTGTGAACTCCAGGATGTTTTTGGTGGCCTGTCTCATCGAAAACATGTCACTGGGGTGGAGAATGTTCATCTCACTCGCCTAATTTTTATTGTCATATGGTATATTTTTTGTCTAACTTATAGAGGGCTGCTTCTTCATCAAATCCGTTGGGACCATTCATTGGGCATCTCCCTATTAGTTGGCCTCCATCTAGGTCGAGGTCCCTAGCGATAGTAGCCTTAGTGTCCAAGAAATCGTATCAATTTCATCCTTGTGAATTGCATCATTATCTGATGAGTCGACCTTCCTCAAACAAATAGAGTAATGTGTGGGGTGGTCGTGGTCATGGTCATAGCCAAGTTTAAGGTCATAGGTGCGGTAAACGCCAATATCAACCTCACCCAAATAAAAAAAAAGGATGTAAAAAAAATGACTTAATCTTGGAGGCATCCTAGTCTTATCAAACTAATACACACCCTCAAGCTAGCTAGGTTATCTCGGGGTGGGATACTGATTTAAAATAGTAGGAAGAGGCCAAGGATTTGGACTTGGACGAATGGCAGGACCTGGTCTCGAATGCAGGCCACTCCAGATTTCGTTACACTCAATTTCAACAAACCCTCTATCTCTATTGGATGATGAAAATCTTCTTGGAAAAATCCTTGACCATCTCCACTACAGGAACATTGAAGTCAACAACAAAAATACAAGAAATACACAGGGAATCACAACACATTCAACACCTGATTCAACAAATAAATGTTCGTCTAAGTCTCATTGAGAAGCATATCCCATGCCTTCCTCGGAATGAATTATCAGGTTCCAGTGTTAAATACCCAGCGCCCATAAACTCTTCTGATGAGTAATAGTTTGATGTGTATAGTTTGGACTCGTAAATTTTTCTATGTATAAATGAATGGTATGCAACCTTTATTGTTTTGTTATAGTCATATAGTAAATAGGAGACTCAAATATAATCAAGTCTATATAGCCTTTTTAGAAATTTCCAGACTCTTCAAATTTTGGATGGCCTATAATGCAGTTAGATGGCCAACAGACTTGGTTTCCCATTGGATAAGTTGAAGCTATTTGATCATAAATAATGTTTATGTAAAACCTTCTTGTTTTTGAAATAAAATAGAAAAATACTTCCAAACTTACAAAAATAAATAATATATATATATATATATGTAAAACCATGCCAATTAACGTAAAACAATATTAATAAATTATAAAAATAAAATAATAACAATAATAATATTATGTCCATATATTTATCTTATGAATTAAGATAAATTTATCTTATGAACTAAGATAATCTATCAATGATTTCAGTTTTTTGTCCAACAATTTTATATCTAACCCTAAATTGGAGATTTGAGCTTTCATCGTCCAACAACTTTATATGGTACTTTAAATTGGAGATTTTCGATGGAATATGATATAATATTTTTCAAAGAAATTACGAATCTATGATATAACAATTTTCATAGAAATTATTTATTATAAATTACAAATCTTAAGTTTTAGAAATTGCAATTTCAAAATTTAAAATGAATTTTGAAATTATTGAATTGATTTATACGATTGAAATTTATATTTTCAATTTCAATTAATTTAAAGGTGATTTTTTTCTTAGTAAAATTGGATTATTTAATATTGATAGAGCCAAATTATAAAAGAGTAAAATCATTCGTACATTATCCTACTCATTATTTTAGAGTTTCTTGGAATAATGATTATAACTCTAAATTTTCCTATTAAATTTTATATCAAAACATTTCAATAATTTAAATTTAATTATATCTATCCAAATGATGATAATATAATACTTACTTGCCGTCTTCATTAATGTTAACTTAAATTTTAATGACTAAACTTAGTCATTACATAATTTCGTCTTTCTTAAGTTTATATTTTTGATATGTATGCAATCATGTCATCATAAAGAAATCTATTCAAATTCCAAAAAATATTATTATAAGTTTATGTTATTTATAATATTTGTTTCACCTCACGAGTGGGAGAAGGGAGAGCCATTATGTATAGTTACAATGGAAAATTGGTTACAAGGTATGTATGGGTTTATAACATGATCGACAATTTAGTTGAAATAGACAGTCTGTTGAAGGTTTCCTTTTGGAAAAATCTATTCAAGTGACTTATTCGCTTGTCAATATTCAACATCTTCATACTAGAACTTGCCCAAAAGACAATTATATTGAAACAATTTTAAACATAATCAAAGCTTTGTTGGGTGAATTCCTCCATAAATATTTCTTTCATATCCCAAAAAATCAAAACATTTAAGCTAATGAGAGTGCTCACTGTGCATGTCCGCTTAAAGTTACATAATTAAAAATAATAGTGATGCGGGCTAGTGTAATCTACCTCAATGCCAAAATAATTCCCATGGAAATAAAGAATAATATGGTCAATTCTCATATAAATATTTCACTCCAAAGGTGAAATATCCATAACCTAAATTTACCTATGGGAAAAAAGTCAATGAGTGGAAGGGAGTGCAAATTTATTATGGAATCCTATAATTATTTCAATCATATAGCTAGCATAAGATTAACCTCATTGCAAAATCAAACCTTCATCCAGAGGCCACAACGAGCAGATAACATATCATCCACTCAAAAGTATGATGGTATTCTAGAGGAAAGTTCTTATGAAAGGTCCTTTAGCCTTAAATTCTCTCGCATGTGGGTTAAAATGATAGCGGTAAATGATGATCCAAACCCCCCACAGACATTGGGGTATATCCTTCTCAAGTTACATCTCTGAGAGAATTGGTTGTAGACTCTAACATATGCTGTCACCTCCAAGCAAGGACGAATGGGTCCTACTTAGGCCTGCAAGACACAATCTTAATTATATACAATGTTCAAACTTGAGGATTTTAAGTGGACTGGAAAATTGTATCACTGGATTAATGTGGGTGTATGAGTATGTTCCTTTAGCTAAGTGAGAGATGATTTTTCCTAGTTGGGAATGGACTCATGTTAATATCGTCGCAATATGCAAGCATAGTATGGTGGTAGAAGGTTTGATATTGGTCACCCTAGTGTGAAACTATTAGCATCCACGAAATACATAGATATATTTACAACAATGTTAGACAAACTAATTCCATAGTTTAACTAATTGTCTCTCAAATTCATTTGTTTTGTTTCATGTGATAATTTCTTTCAAAGATATTTGGCCTATATAGGTTGGTTATGTTCTACATTATGTATCTGTGGCTTGATAAAAGATGCTTTATTTAGTCTAGTGGAAAGTTGACCTTCTCCTCAATGTTAGTTTGAATCTGAATCAATAGGGCACTATTCCTTAGATGTCATTGGTAGGAACAAGAAGTTTGGGTGAAGACTGAAGGTGTTGGAAATTAGGAGATGGGTTGGAGTCAAAGTGTGGAGGGGCCCCACATGAACAAAAGAAACCAACAATGGTGTTGGGAGAATGAATTGTGGTAGTTTGGACGTAGCCACTCATCTGGAGTCTAAAATTAATGTTCTTCAAGTGGAGTTGTCTTAAATTTGAAAATAAGGACTACAGGTTATCCACAGCCCAAGTGTTGGAGGAAATCCAATCTCTAAAAGAAAATTTGGCCAAAAAAATGATGAGGCGGAGGCCTTACATAACTATTGGATCTACAGGACCAAATTAATCTTGTGAAAATAGCTCAATGAGAATGAAGATGCAAACATGACTCAAGAAGAGTAGTTTTTTTGACCTTAACAAGTCATCAAATGGGAAGGAATACAAATGTATTTGAAATATGTTTCCTTGCAAATTTTTCCTTCTAATAGAAAAATTTTGTCATATATATAGTTTTAAGAATTTTTTGAAATATGATATAGTATGTAGTTTAGTAAGTATATTATAAACACTATTTAGCCCTATGGAATTGTAGGGTGATGCTCATATTGTAAACTTTCACATGTATACATTGTGATCGGGCATAGAATTAATGCAAACCATACTCACTCTTGTTATATATATATATGCACCTAAAATTAACCATTGTAATTTTGTTGTAGAGAGATATCCATGTAACTCTTTTTGGTAAAATGTTTATATATCTTATTTAAATTACAAAAATATAATAAGGTAGAAACGAATAAGAATATGAGTAATAGTAATAAAATACACTTATTAAAAGGATAATGTGTGAATGAGTTGAAATTTTTGCCTAATAAGTCTAAACAATAATCTAAGTTAGAAAATTTTCATAGTAACATGATAAAATATTTTTTCATGGAATTACAAATCCCAAGTGTTGAGATTCTAAATCCAAGTGCTAAAATGAATTTCAAGATTATTAAATTGATGCATGCAGCTTAAATATATAATTTTAATCAATTTCAAAGTTATTTTTTGCAAAAGTTTGATCATTGAATTTTCATGTGGCCAAATCATAAAGGGTGGAGTCATTGGCCCACTAACCTACTCATTATCTTATAGTATTTTGGAATAAAATTTACAACCATAAAAATCTCCTTCCATTTGTTTTCTAGGAATTCTAAGAAATCGATTTACTTTATTGTTTTAATGGTTTATTTTACAGAAGCAAGCAACATAGTTTAATATGGGATATTGAATTCACACGAATATATTTCACATGTTATGAGAGAACTCTTTAGCTAAGAAACCAAAACAAAGAGAATTTATTGTATTGAAGTTGCAAAAGGCTTTCACTTATCCTCAACTACATTAAATGTGTCTTTTTATAGGTTTGTTGGCTGAGGAGGAACAAATATATACCGCGGATGAAAAATGATTCCCCCACTCCATCAACAAATCAAGCCTATATAATTAATATTTTCATTTAAAAATTTTTGTTCTAAGCGATTTTTAATACTCCATTTCTCAATAAGTTTTATTTGAAATACTACTTTGATTGGAATAAAATTCAAAAGATAGTTTCAATGGTATACAAAAATTTCTACCAAAAACCTAGTCGATATATCTTTGGCCTAAAGCAAACACCATACCATTTCAACCAAGATTTGATTTTTCCTTTTGGTAGTGACATTTTGTTGATATGTGTAAGGTACTACTATATTCTAATATTTATGATGTTTGAAAAGTATATCTCAAAATCCCTACCCACATATTGTCCTTAATTATCTGATCTCAAACATTTCACAGGTTGGCCACATTTTTTTTCAACAAATTCCCTAAATTCCTTGAATTTTTCAAATATATCATCATTATTCTTCAAGAAATACGCCTAAATATGTTTGGAAAAATAATAAATGTAAGTCAAAACATACCTTGCACTTAATAGTGATGATTTGTTTAGGGGACATAGATCATTATGGACAAGTTCAAAATGAATCATTACTCCCCAATCTTTTCTAATTTTCAGTCTATCCCAATTGTGCTTTCTTTTTATGCAATTAGATCACAAAAGAAGAAGAAAAGGTAGATCAACGACTTGAAAATAAGCCTCTTTGAGGGGGAAACCTTCTTTTACATCACATAAATGAACAATTCTTGGATGATACAAATGAAAATACCTCCTTGGTATATATGAGAGTCTAAAGGGTCACAATATAATCATGGCTCACATAATAATAATAATGTAAGGGATCAACAATAACCATAGTGAGATTCTATGGGGCACAAAAATAAAAATATGGGGGCTACATTAGTATTATAGGGACCTAACATGTCCCTCTCTTTCAAAAAAGTGTTGTCCTCAATGCTTGAGTAGTTCTGGATGCTTCTGTATAAAATTATCATCCTCCCATGTGGAATCTACAGTGGGTAAGTTCTTCCACTTAATGAGATACTCTAAAATATATCAATTCCGTAGATGTTGGGTTCTTGTTTCCATGACTTATTCAACCTCAAATATGATTTTTCCTTCCTCATTAAGTTCTAGAAATATTTTTTAAATTGGGAGCTTGTCACCGATAACCTTATTTAAGCATGAAACATGGAAAGCTTGGTGTACTCTGGAAGATGCGGGAAGCTCCAATTTTTATGCCATAGTACCAATATTTTGCAACACATTGTAAGGACCATAGTACTTGGGTGATAATTTATTATTATTTCTTAGCTTGCTTAAAGTACATTTTTTTGTATTGTTGTAGCCATAAAAATACCCAATCACCCACATCAAAAATGATTTCATTGCGATGTTGATCTACCTATTGTTTCATTCGATTTTGCGCCAGAGTCAGGTTGTCCTTTAAGAGTTGCAAAAATTGTTTTTGATTCTCGATTTGATCTTCCACTGCTTGAACCTTAGAATTGTCTCTTAAATATGATGTGATGGATGGTATCCATAAAGTACCATAAATGGGGTAATTTTTGCTGCTATATGGAAGGAAGTGTTCTACCACCATTCTTCCAGAGGTAACCACTTGAACCATTATGTTTTTTTTTTCATATAAAAATCAAGGAATATATCCTTCCAAAAATTTGTTCAGTATATCAGTTTTCCCATCAAATTGAGGATGATAAGATGAGTTATGAGCTCATTGAGTACCTAGACAAGAAAATAATTTTGTCCAAAAATTTCCATTAAAAATGGGACCTATATCAGCTATAATAATCTTTGGGTTTATGTGTAGCTTTTGAATTATTTCCAAAAACGCAACAACAATTGTACTGGCTTTGAAATAATTATATAGTGCACAAAAGTGTGCATGCTTGGTAAGCCTATCAACTACCACCATGATGAAACTCTTTCATTTGTACTTGGGTAAACCTACGATAAAATCCATTGAGACTTCATCTCAATGATGACTTGGAACGACTAATAGTTATAAGAGACTCGGGATATTAATTGTCTCAACTTTATTTTGTTGGTAAACCAAACACTTTGCCACAAAATTATGAATATCAGATTTAAGGCCATCCCAAAAATATTCCTTCTTAACCCTGCGGTAAGTTTCTATAAATAATAAGTGCCCTCCTATAGGAGAGCTGCGCAATTCCAAAAGAACATTTTGTTTGACTTGGGAGATCTTACATAGATATAAGTGATATTTTTACCATAATGAATGATTTTTACAGATAAATGTATCAAATGCACTAGGATCTTGCTGCAATTTTTGAATGAGTTTCCATACCTCTTCGTGATTCTTCTAGTCATCCCTTGATTCAGTTATCCAATCATGTTGGATAATAGAAATGGCACGAAGCAATGCCTCCACATCCTCATCCCTTCTTGAGAGTGCATCTGCAACATCATTTTTCTTCCCCTTTTTGTAGATAATTTTAGTCATAAAATTAAATATTTGTGACCCATTTTTGTTTCACTTCTGAAGATAATGTTTGTTTGGAGAAGTATTTAAGACTATCATGATTGGTTTCTACCTTGAACTTTCTTCCCATTAGGTAAGGACACCATTTCTTCAGACATGCAGTATTGCCAACATTTATATCTCATAAATAGGTTTGTGTAAATACTTTCCCTTGATTTGAAAACTTTCAAAATAAATGGGTCTTACTTATTGCATTAAAATGGAACCAACACCATTTCTCGAGGCATCATATTCCACAAAAATTTCAAAATAAATGGGTCTTACTTATTGCATTAAAATGGAACCAATGCCATTTCTTGAGGTCTCACAATCCATAATAAAGGTTTTTGTGAAGTCTGGTGTAGCTAAGACCAGAACTCGAAAAATACCCTCTTTATGTTATTCAAAGGCATTAGATGTTGTCGGAGTCCAAAAATATGCATCTTTATTCAGTAATGTTGTTAGTGGTGCTATTAATTTCCCATAATTCTTAACAAAATTGCGAGAATACCCTGTCAACCCAATAAATCCTCGAAGATGCCTTAAGATTGTGAGGATTTTCCCTTTTTTTTTCTTTTATTTTTATTAGGGTCTACCTTAATACACTCATGACTTACAATTTGACCCAAATATTCCACTTCCTATAACCCAAAGAGATATTTGGAGGGTTTTTCATACATTTCCGCCAATAGTTTTAGCATTGTGGCAACATGTTGAAGATGATATTTCTTAGACCTTATATAGATTAGTATATCATCAAAAAATACTAACACAATTTTTCTAAGGAAGGATTTGAAAATAGAATTCATCAACCTATTGTAGCGGCTATAACACCTCCAAAATTTTAGCCTATACCAAATTTCGGAGCCTTCCTTGGTCTTGTTCATCATCATCGTAAACTTTGAAGTTCATTTTATTTGTTTTCCTAGAATGTCGTGATCCCTTTCGCAAGATAGGAAAAGTGTCATCTTTCGGCATGTTGGTTGTCGCATTATATGCCTGAGCCTATTCTAGTGTTTCCAAGAGGTCAAATTTGTGAAAATGAGTTGTTCTAACCTTGTAAGTACTTTCCAGACTCATTTCTAAAGTTTTTAGCATTTTCACACAAGTGTCGTTACAGTCTTCGTAAAGTATAATATCTTAGGTTTCACACTTATCATAATCATTCGTAAAGTTGTCTCATAGAGGGAAATTTTTTTTTTGAATTTCATAAATGATCTATGTTAATTAAGTCATCAAAATATTCTGATTTTGTGATCACATTCAAGGTTTTATCATTGATCACATCGATCTCACTGATCCCACACTTAGCCATTTTTGGAAAAAATTCCCAACCAAGAAACCTAGCTTCACCCGACCTTCCCTGAGATACAAACTACACAGTATCATTCTTATAGTTGTGACCTAGCTTCTTGGAACTACACATTGCATAGTTCTTTCCTCCCAGGACTACTTCATTATATAGTTTCTATGACGAGCCCTTGACCCTCACCTCCAGAATTGTGCAGTCATGACCCCCAAATCGACTTGAACTACGTACTTTGAAAACAAAAGCCTTAAGATCATTCCCTCAGCCCTTGAACTATGCATATTTTCAGTATCTCGACCTTCCTTAACTCCCAAAATTGCGCAATGAGCTCTCTTAGTGCCCATCCCTTCAGCATGTCCTACTGGCTCCGAAAAATGCACAGTCTTGTCCCTCAGCCCATCCTGAACTATGAACCGCATAGTCTCAAGGTTCAAGTCTTCCCCTTACCTACTTGAATTTCACAACTACGTACTCATTGAGCCTCCCTTCCCATCTTGTCACTTGTTATAGGTTGAGTTTATGGATCAGAATGAATCATATTAGGCTAGGGTTTTTGTATTGATTTCATATTGTCATGAGTGAATTGTAGGATCAGGTACTCTATCATGTCATGGAAAGATGATGAAGAAGACGAAGAACAAGGGAAGAATTCTGAAAGACACTCTTACAGTTGAACTTACAAGTTGATTGATCACGAGAAAGCGAAGGGAAACTACTTTGAAACCACTATCCAAGGCTTGAGATCATTGAAGATTCCTTATCATCAAGGCATGCAGAGGTGAAAAATAAAACTCCTTCATGAATACACTCAACTCTTGCAGCAACAATATCTTGACATTGCCACATCATCAAGCAATCCATGTGACCAGTGTCATGTCATGTCATGAGTGGTCATATGCCACATCACTAGTGTGGACCATGTATATTGTATTCAAAATGTATTATAAAGTGGAAGTCCAAAGGACACACATAGAATGTAAAGATTCATGTAAGTTGAAAATTCATATGAATTCAAACAATCATGAGGGTAGTCAAAGAGTCACCCTTGGTTATATATACTCCCTCATTGTATAATCAAAGGAATTTTCACCTTGGCTCCACCAACAAAGCATTCGAGAGATAAGCGAGTTCTTTTGTGGAGCAAGGAGTGGCTCCAACACTCCAGTATTGGAGCTAGTGATGTTCATTGTACATATGTGTGTTGGAAATTTTACTTAATAACTAAATCCTTTCAAGGCCAACAAGTTATTCATGCATGGATTGTGAATGTTTGTAAGAATATTCTACAGATTTTTGTACTTCAAGTTTACTTTAACATGTGCTAAGGTAGTTTAACTATTTCAGTTATATTAGTACTTATGTAATTGAGAATGTGTTGAAATGGTTATTGCTTTCCCATCCTTATGGAATATTCCTCAATATATTAGGCATATCTTTCTAAATTGTTTGTTGTAATGATCGTCACATCACTTGTGGACTATTCCACTGGATGTTAGAAAAATCCTTCGGTTCATGTGTGTCTCTTCATGGGTGCTACTATTATTTCTCTCTTAGAGGCTCACTTTTGTTTATCTCCCCACAGTAGAAGAACATTGACACACTTGCAATTGGACATTCACTAGGCACACACCCATTGCTTTCCAAAAGTATATCTGCACCCTCTCTCTCTTGCTAACAATCAGAGCCAAGGAAGGTATTTAAGAATATGGCAATCGATCCTTTATTCCGGATGGGACTCCTACACCAAACGGTTTGAGGTCTAATTGGGACTTCATATCGGGGATATCCATTGAATGTTGGTGGGTCCAACACCGTAAATATTTCTGGTGCTAGAAGGAGAGTAGCCAATGTTTTATGGTTGATAACCCCACCGACCCCAACATCAAATCTTCTGATCAAGGAAGCAACATTCAATGCACCTCCCCTACTCGTGTTTCTGAATTTGGTGACTCTTCCCAACTAGATCCCACACTAACTTGTGAAATCCCATACAATCAACTTCAGGTTATCCATCCTATAACTGGTAAGTTCACAAAAGTAGTTGGATTGATCCCGTGAGTACTCGGTCTTCCATATTCTTCACAAAATAACAAAACCAATTCGACAGGGATAGGGGTTTCCTCCCTTGAAGACATGGTGTTTTACGGAAATCAAACCTACAGATAGATAAGTTTCCTTAAGTGTGGTAGACGCACCTAGAACAATAGATGAAAGACACTTGACCTTTTCCTTAAGATAAATAGATAAGATAAGAACACCTACTTGTGATCCTTTGATATTCTTGATCTCCATTTTATCACTCCTTTCGCTCCCAATCAAACTGAACTCATTTGATTGGTACCCGTGTTAAGACAGAAAATGACATAAAGGCATATGATCTATTCATATGAATCAAAGTGAATCGATTGCATTTGAAGATACATATATAAAAGCATGAACACATGTATTAGGAAAATAACAAATCTCTTTATTATAATATAGAAGGAAAAGTTACAACCAGTTGGATAGATTTGATGTCAACTCTCTCCAGCTCCAGTCCATCCTCAACAACATAACATTACTTGCAAACAATACCTCAAAGAGCTATAATATTACCAACATAACATACAAAATTCAAGATCATTTTTCACTATGACCAATGCTCGGTTTATAGGAAATAGGGTAGTTTGGCATTAATTGGTCATTGAATGGATTTTCCATAAATGGATGAGGGAGTTTCCTTTTTCAATGGGATAAGAGGATAAGTGATTCAATGGTTCGATGGTGTTCATATTCGAGGTTATCAGATAGTATGATAATTGGAACTACTTCTAGAAGCCACTAGAAACTGGGAAGATTACCAGAATCATTTGAAAAATTCTCTGAAAGTTGACCAATGCACTGTTAAGTGGGCCTAGGTGCTCTGCAACACTAATTTACATGGGATTAAGTACTTTTAAAAACACTTATTGTAGTCTGGGGATGCGTTGGTGGCTCAATGGAGCATTTCAGCGGGAATTCAAGCAATGAAACTTTCATGGATAAAAAACAACAATGGGATAACTTGTTTAAGGAAAGTAGTAATTCATTTAGGATATGATAGATCCTATTTGTATTGATATGAGTTTCGGAAGTGATGCCCAGACTAACCTATAACAACTTCCCCCTAAAGCATGAAGTTAAAAATGATAATGTTGAGTTATATGCTTTACAATGTGATGAGTAGGATCTGAAGCGAACGGTGACTTGTATAAATTACAATACATTAGATCATGATATATTTTACATTTTTGACATGAATTTCTAAGGGAGGCATACCCATACTCAACACATAAACTATCATAATATGTACATAAATCAGAAATTCGTCTACATATATAGACCCATGATAGGATGACCACCTGTGTAAATCCGTCGTACGGATGATGTGGTACTACTCCTAAAATAGCAGCCCGAATGGATGAAACTAGATTCGGGGTCTTTTATCTCGTTCACTCGATCACTCAAGTATGAGTCTAACCATGAAAATATGTGATATAAAGTCGAACATGGGAATACATCGTCTTATTACCAGGCAATGATGTAAGCCGTTAATAGATACGAGATAAACCACTGATGATGATAATGGCTCTTAAGGTACTGTAGTATAGTCTGCATGGTGTGAATAGATGATTTGATGTTGAACACCATACAAAGTCTTTTGGTCGAAGTCCAGTGATGTCAACTTGTTTCTGGAAGCGAGAAACTTTCCATTGATGTATGCAAGATCCAAGGTACTGGAAGGGTGTTTCTAAGTCAACTTCTTAGATGTTGAGCTGATGTCGATAGGAAGAAAATCATCGCAGGAGGGCCTTGATGTATCCCCCATAAATGACACAAAACAAGAGTAATGATTTTAGAGACAGAAGTGTAACTGATGAAGCAATGTTTAGGGATGGCGTTCATGAAATGAAAATTTATGAGTATTGCAAAGGATGAGGAATTAATGAGTGTCTTCTCTTGAACATATTTGCGACACTGAATGAGTTGGAAGGATTGACCCAAAATCAAAGTGATGGATGGTATTATAGACCAACAAGCAGATAACCCAACCCGACAACCACATAAATGAAGTGAATGAGTTTCATGTTCAAGAGTGACTTTCTATCATAAATTGATTTATCCCTTTCCCATTTTCCCCAGTCATTACTGACCAGTACCTCTTTATTTTTTAACAAGATTTAGGAGGATAAGATATGCTTGATGTATAATTCTGCCCTTCGCGTGAATCCATCGCTATGTGATGTTTTAATGAGTCTAGTGAAGGTGAAACTCGTTCTTGTCATGATGGAAAAGTCCATCGCTATTTGATGCTTTAATGAGTCTAACGACAATGAAAACTTGACTCTTTTTCATATTTAGAGAGTTTGAAAAAGGGAAAAAAATAAAATTCCATAAGTTCCTTTTCATAAATTTGTCCTTCCGGTCCTAAAAAGTGTAAAATAATACCTTAGAGAACCTCCTAGCCATGTTCGACTAGGGCGTTCCTTTTTTGTAAATAATCTATCCCAGTCTGGAAAAGGGTTAAATTTATACTAAGTAGATGTCATTTCATTTCCTTTTACGAGCTTGAAAGGATAAGTGCTCGATAATATTTTCAAGTTTTGGGTGTCTGAAAAGAGCTATTAAAAGAGGACTCCAGGGGGTTCCTTTTTTTATGTTTAATAGAGATCGAAAAAGAGATAAGAGTATGCTTTATGGTCAAAGTTCATTTTAAGATCATGCATATCAAAATCATTGTACCAGGTGTAAATATGCTCAAAGAACCACCAAAATGATTAATCATATTTGTTTAATAGTAAAAATAGGTAAAAAAATATAGTAGATTCATTAAATATGCATCAAATAATCAAAAAGACCATTTAAATGAGAATTTACCATGTAATTTTACCATTTTACATTTACCATTTGGTTTTGAGTGCTCTGAGCTAGTTTTTCCCTCAAAATTCAGCAGTTAATTATGACAGATTCTGTGGACCATTTCTCGCGCTGTCAGGACTGGGTAAGAGATATTACCTTTCTATTTCTATTGGTATCATTCTTTTGTAGTTTCAAGCATATTTTTTAGGGTTTTGGGGCTCCTAGGGAAAATTTACAACTCCCTAGGACCAACGCACCATTGAGTGTCAAAAGGTGCATTGCAAAGGAACTGGACAAAAACCCAGGTGCTCTGTAATGCTTTGTCTAGGGAGCAAGGGTGCATTGGGCATAATTGATGAATTTTATTTGTGTTTTACGCCCAAAATTTCTTCATTTTTCTGCATGAAATATATCCTAACTAAGCTTATGGTTTGATTGTAGGCTTTGATAGGATCAAAATGTCAATTAAATGGTGAGAAAGAGCACATGAGAAACATGATATGGTTTCCCTAAATGATCCTTAAACTGTGAGAACCCTCAGAGTTTGTGGGTTACTCAAGTAATTTAAACTAGAAGGGACGAGGCAGCATTTGGAACTATTACGCTTCTTGATTTGTTCATGGGATTCGAAAGAGAAGGAATTTCACATTGGGGACAAAGTGCTCCGAATATTGGTCGATGATATTTACTTTCTGTCGGGTTTTTTGAGACATGGAGCCCTCACTTCCCTTGTGGGTTCCGTCTGTGGAGGTGAGATAGTGAGGGATTACATTCAACAATTTTTTTGACCAAGTACAGAGCCTAGCAAGGATTAAAAGATAAACATCAGGGATGTGTGAAATATGCCTTTGTGAACGATGCTGTTCAAAATCTTAAAGCTAACTCGCAGCGTGACACTTCATGTTGCAAATAGATCATACATGCAGTATTTCCTTGAGTTCCCTTTTTAGTAAAATAATTTGTATTTAGATTACTAACATAAATTATCAATCTGGTATCCATAGGACTTGTGGGACATATGTGCACAATATATGCTAGGGATCAGTTTATGAAAACTAAAAACTAACTTAATCACACCATTCCTATATTAACTTGAAAATCTATCCTTCATTCAGGAATTAAAATTTAATCTACCTGCATAATTGAATTGTAATCTACGTTCAAAATTCAAAACTAATCTAATCAAATCTGCATAAATCAAATCTATCCTAATCTATTCTACTTGCATAATTAAAAATCTAATGTATGCTTGCAACATTGAAAACTAATCTAACACACATGCAAAAATCAAATCAAATCTAGCATTATTTATGAATTCACACATGCATAAATCAAATCTAATCTAGCATAATCCATGAATTAAAAAAAAAAACACTTTTACATGAAAATTAAATCAACAATCGAACGGTTGGACACACTTGCATGAATGGAAAATATAAACTATCAAACTTCCAATGAAATGAAAACAACATAACAATTAAAGTGAAATGACATACTTGAGTGAAATAAAAACTAATATCAAAACAAAATTACAAAATAAAACCTACTTTTTCTTACATTCTAATATACTCCATTATATCTCCTACTTTTCATCTCTCTCCATGCTTGGAATCTGAAATCTTTATTGAAGTTCTCCAAAATTACAAAGTACAAAATAATAAGATGACAAGTTAAATTAACAAGAGTTACAAATAAAGGAGAGAGATATCCTATTTGTACAAATCCTAAGCAACCTCCTCATTAATGAGGATCCTTCTTCCTCTCCTTTGATCCATAATATTCTCAACCAATTTGCTAACCATGGGCCGCATATCCCTTCAAATCTCCTTCATATCATGAAGATAATTTCGAATTTGATCTTTGGGAGCCACATAAGAGGGCCTTGGAAGCTTCCAATGGACGTACACATGTCACAAAACTCTTTCCACTTTTAAGGTATAAGCATATGAATATAATTTCCTAACTTTTGATCACAAATTCACTTAAAAACACTAGAAATTAATAATGTTTGGAAAACACTAGGGTAACCCAAAAGATGATGAAAGTGAGATGAATGTAGTGACATGGTAGTGAAATGGAGGTGATATAATGGACATGATGGTGAAAGTTGATGTCTTTTTAAGGAAAATTCTGAGACCAAACATACCCCCCAGCTGAAGTTGTTGCATGTCCTCATGCAACCTATTACATTGATTCATCCGATCTTTGAATTGTCTTGCTTTTGAATGAGATTTGGCTTGTATTAATTATCCTTTAACTTTGCATTATCATAACATTTGATAACTTCATTATTTTTGCAAAGTTTTCTTTGAAATACATTGGATTGCAACATTCATCTTTATGTTTGGTTCTTGTGTGACAACCAGAATTGATATATATATATATATTAATGGTTGGTTGTTGTGTGACAACCAAAATTAGTGAGTATTGGCTATTGTGCAACAATGCTTTGTTTATTCTTTGTTGCATCCAAATATCTTGAAAACATTGAGAATTTATACTTTCAATTAGCCATAAGCTCATCAATTTGATGATTTGCAAAAAATATAATATTTTTGAATCTTAATGCAATAGTAGTTGTATGTTGGTTATATGAAACTGATGTGGCATAAGGTGTAAATATATAGAGTTATATCCCTTCCCCCCAACTGATGGTTTTTGCAATTTTATGAAGTGAGAAAAGGAATATTATGGAGTGTTTTTATAAAAATTATAAATTTATCATTTTAAGGAATTGCATGATAGAAAGTTAGAAAATAACATACCTTCACTTACCTATGAAATGGATACGCTGTGCATATGTAGCTGTTGCAAAAATCTGATCTAATGCTTCTTCAATTGGTCGTGCAAATAATCGATGAAGTTGTGAAATTGAGTCTTTATTGTTGCTACTGAACTTGTTGAATCTTCTACATTTGCTACATCTGCTACAAATGCTGAATAATGATGTATTTGATATTTTTCATGTCACTATCACACATTGGAACAACTATTATATATGTGAATGAATTTTATGATGTCAAACATAGTAAGAAATTGTTGAATTAGAGGCCATTAATGTATGCCCCTAATCAACACGAGACCTCTCACCATTGATGAAAATGAGAGTCAAGATGCCTAAACACATCTTGATAGGTACGAATAAATTTTTTGACGTCGAGTCACCTAGAAGGTCCGTCAAACAAGGGACATTAATGTATTCCCATTGTTTGTCGGCAAGAGAACTTTCCATTAAGGCATGCAAGCCTCAGGGTATTTTTTGAAAATATTTTTAAGACTAAAAAATGACAATAGTTATACAATTTTCCTTGAAGTAAGATTTATTTGGGAAAGGAAAATGAACATGAAAAGGAGAAAGATAATGGAGTTAATCATCATGTAAGTGAGTTGATTTATTTTATTCATGAGTTAGGTGTGGATGGAAGTAAATGAATGCGAATGGATAGTGAACATGAATGAAGAATGAATGTGAATGGAAAATATTAAGGGAAATGAGGTGAATGTTTTATTGATTCAAGAAGCAAGGATGTAATGGAGACAATGGCATCTGAAAGGCTTGAAATTTTTGGATCTGATCTGTATTAGAATGTGCTCATGCATTGATGTTTCATCTTTTTTGTTGTTCTGATTATCTTCTTGTGAAAGAAATGTGGTCTCTGAGAGAGACACTGCTCGCTTATGGTCATCTGTCCTTCCTCTCGGAACCTGCAAAAAAACTAGTACTTCTTCTTGATTGGAATGTAATAATATAAAAATAGAGAGGTGATCAATCTCTCTAGTTATGACATTTACACAAAAAAACTAAGAATTGGTGCTAATAAAACAAGTTTACGAAGGAAAACCAAAATAATTTATACCTATGTCGAAACTAGTGCCTGAAGTTACCTATTGTGTCTTTTCAGAAATTTCTTCATTATTTATTGTTTGAAATTCTGATGATAGATTTCTCATTGTGTAGATCTTTTCAATATCTTTCCAACGATGCTTGAATCTTCGAAATTTGAAATTTGAAATCGTATGAGAAAGATAGGCTAATTTGAAATTTGGGTGAAACAGTGAAAATTATCAGCTGCAGGATTGTTGTTCAGCTGCAGAATTGTGCAGTTTCTGTAGCTAAAATCTTGAACAGAAATTTAATTATACACAAATATTCATTTTTCATGAACAATTATTCAGTCAAATCTTTGAATTAATCATTACCTCCTCTAGAAAAGAAAGCAAATACCCTACTTATTTTATTGATGCAATAATTTTTTATTTTTATTTATTTATCTTCTTTGGCCGAAGCATGGCATAATATTTTTTATTTTGTGATGCCAGTGGCTTCTACACCTGAAAGACTCAAATAACATGATGATTCTGTATGAAAACATGTTATGGAATAAAGAAAACAATTAGCAAAAATCTTTCGGATCAAGCATGAAATGAAAACAATCAATTTATCTAGAGAATTGTTATCAACTAAAAAGTGTGATTGCGCATTAATCTCCTCTGCAAAAATCATTGTATACTTTTCCTTTCTGTACATAGATATTCTTGGCAATTAAATAAATACACACAAACAGCTCGGTATGCCAGGAATAGAAAGATTTAAAATGCAACCGTCCAATTTTTTCTGGAAGTTATGCTAGGCCTTTCTAATTGTGCTCATTCATAAATCCAATATGATCTACAGTCTTAATTCTTGAAAGGTTTGTTCTTTGAACACAATCCTTCCAAAATAAAATTTTTTAAGGGTGGATCATGCTTGATGCTAATTCTTGGCAAACTTGGAGAAGCATGCCTCAAAATAATATCGTCGCTTTTTTAGCAGTCTCCAACTGAGAGAGAAAGATACAGGCATGGGGTAAAGAGGGCAGCATTGACTACGTTTTTCCAAGTGATAAGAAAGTTGTTTTATTGCCACATTGATAGCAGAAGATTCATGCACAAAAAATGTTTTCCTGCCACAACGACTTCCTCATTTCACGTGTTCGAGTAGTGTGAGCATCTCAACAACTCAATAACTAAACACTGGGCTTGGTATGGTGCCGCACTTTGATGGAACATCCAAAATCAGATTTGATCCTGGCTGCAACTGAACAATTATGTATTAATTGAAAAACCATTTTTTTCATGTAGTATAACAATTAAGGCTCCTAAGAACCACGAATTTCTATCAAATGGTTGTGAAATTGAGGAAATTGTTTTCACAAAAACCCATGTTTTATTTATTTTTTATTTTTTTATTTTTATTTTTCTCCAGATTCGCTTCCATTTGGCCACAAAACGCATTTCAAAACAATGTGTCAAAAATGGTGCGTTTTCTGGCAATGCTCAAGGAATAAAATCAATTGTTGATGGATATTTTGCTAGATCTGGAAATTTTGAATTAGATCAGGAAATTCTTGGCATGGAGTATTATCAACCTCAAATGCCATGCCCAATTCCTTCAGATCCATTGCACTCCAAAGATCGTTCAATATTTAAAAGAAATTTCTTATTCTTCAGATTTTAAATAATTGCATCTTCCTAGCATTAATATTATCAGTGCTGGAGAAATATAAATGGATTGCCTTACCAATCCTATTATGTTCATTTCCACATCAATCAATTCATGTGTTTCCTTTGAAATAGCTTTAAGTGACATGCCCCCAATGCAAAAATGCTACACAATTTCTGAAGCTGGTTTGACCTTCCGAACAAGAATAGAAGGCCGATCACTTGCAAATTCTAGGAGGTTACGATGGGAATTTACTGGCCGATTAGCAAGGTATTGTTCGTAGAATAAGAATGCACATTTTTTTTTTCTCACGAAAAACTTTATGTAAAAATTTTGACATATTTGGATTAGTGCTATTATATTCACCTCTAGGTCTAAACTGTATAAAGCCGAAGTTTTCAAGCCTCCTAGCAGTATTCTCAGAGAATGCTTTCACATAAAATGACAATGATTCATGTGCCAGTTCATCTAGATCCAAACTTCACAATTTTATTGAGATTTTTATAACAGAAACGTTTTGCCAAATGATTACATGAATGTAATTTATTTTCTTTATTGTGGGTTTTGTTTTTTCAATTGTTTTTATATTATTTATTTTTATGTTTTTTTTTAATTGTTTTTGTATTATTTGTTTTTTATTTTGTATTTTGTATTTTTTTAAATTTTTAAATGATTTTTCATTTTTTTTTTCTAATTTATCAACGTTGACTTTTATTGTATTCTATTTGATTTTGAAAGAAATGTTTTTATTTTTTTTTTAAATTTTTTTAAATTTCTATTTTTAAATTTTTTTATTTTCTCAAACTCTAAAAACTAACTAAATTTTATTAAAAAAATGATTTCTAAAAAATGAAAATGAAATACATTAATTGAAAAATGAAAATGAAATTGCATAAAAAAAATGAAATTTTTACGTAAAATGAATATTGAAAAATAAAATGAAAATAAAATAACATTTTAAATTAAAAACTAATCCCTCTATATTCTATGTAAAATGAAATTAAAAAAAAAAAAACGTTCTAGATTGACAACTCATCCCTATGTACGCTTCCCTGGCAATGATGCCAAAATGTTGAGTAAAATAATTTGTATTAGATTTCTAACATAATTATTAATCTGGGATCTGTAGGAATTGTGAGACATACATGCACAAAATATGCTAGGGATCAGTTTATGAAAACTAAAAACTAACCTAATCACAATTCCTATATTAACTTGAAAATCTGTTCTTCATCCAGGAATTAAAATTTAATCACTTGCATAATTGAATTGTAATCTACTTGCAAAATTCAAAACTAATCTAATCAAATCTATCCTAATCTATTCTACTTGCGTAATTGAAAGTCTAATGTATGCTTGCAAAATTGAAAACTAATCTAACACACATGCATAGATCTAATCTAATCTAGAATTCTTCATGAATTCACACATGCATAAATCAAATCTATTCTAGCATAATACATGAATTAAAAAAAACACTTTTACATGAAAATTAAATCAACAATCGACTATTCGAACAAACTTGCATGAATTAAACTTGCATGAATGGAAAATATAAACTATCAAACTTCCAACGAAATGAAAACAACATAACCATTAAAATGAAATGACATACTTGAGTGAAATAAAACCTAATATCAAAACAAAATTACAAATTAAAACCTACTTTATCTTACATTCTAATATGCTCCATGATATCTCCTACTTCACATCTCCTTCCATGCTTGGAATCTCAAAGCTTTATTCAAGTTCTCCAAAATTACAAAGTACAAAATAATAAGATGACAAGTTAAATTATAAAGAGTTACAAATAAAGGAGAGAGATCTCCTATTTATACAAATTCCTAAGAAACTTCTTCATTAATGAGGATCCTTCTTCCTTTCCTTTGATCCATAATATTTTCAACCTATTTGCTAACCATAGGCCACATATTCCTCCTTCAAATCTCCTTCATATCATGAAGATAATTTCGAATTTGATTTTTGGGAGCCACATAAGAGGGCCTTGGAAGTTTCCAGTGAACCTACACATGTCACAAAACTCTTTCCACTTTTAAGGTATAAGCATATGCATATTATTTCCTAACTTTTGATCAAAAATTCACTTAAAAAAACTGGAAATTAATAATGTTTGGAAATCACAAGGGTAACCTAAGTGATGATGAAAGTGATATGAATTTAGTGACATGGTAGTGAAATGGAGGTGATATAATGTATATGATGGTGAAAGTGGATGTATTTTTAAGGACAATTTGAGACCCAACATGCCTCGAGCAGACCGTGTTCAACTGGGATGAAACAATACTCTCTCAGATGAAATAACAACTGACCAAAGTGAAAAGTGGCAGGAAGAAGAATTTTAGCTATGGATCAATTCTAATCACTTTAATTCTGGAGAGAATTCCATTGATGCAGCCAAAACATGTAACACTAGGTGTAGCTGGTTGTAGGGATTGATGGATGCAGTGGTGGGTAGAGTTGATGGCTAGAAATGTTGGCCAATCATCGATCTCATTCTCTACTACATTCATTACTTGGCTCTGATAATAGCATATCATCATAGAGGAGCATCCATACGCAAGGTGGATTTTTGCGGAGACCTAGATTTGATGTTACCAGCAGGCGCTCTACGGGGTGCTATAGGTAAACTATTTTGACCATGTTTTTTACATGTTTTTGTGTTTTTTATGTTTCCAATACTAAACTAAATATTATTTACATATAAATATGTGGGTAGTGTTCAACTAGTGGGTCTTCCACAATAGGCATATGAATCAGTAGAGAGGAATGTCGAGTAGAGTAGTCCTTTGGGATTTGTGTTTGACTGAGACTCTAGCTAAGTTACAACAACATCGAGAGGGGTTGAATCTCATAATACTGTATATTTGGATGGAGGAGTTACTAATGAGGCTGCAGCGCCATATTATTGGTGTGCCTAGCCGATGGATGAGGCTATTGTGCATGATAGCTCAAGCAGTGACCTACTATCATGAGCACCACTAGATCTATTTAGGATATGATACATCTGCATACATTTTGAGGTCACGTGACTAACATGTATTGGACATAATTTTCTGTTAAAAACTCGATTATCTATCTATTTTACTTTCAGTGTTTTCCTATGGTTATGTGCAATCCTATTGCATTGTATGATGTGAATTTAAAACCTGTCTTTACATATGTTGAAAATGTCTGTTTAACACATAATTCGCTAAAGAATTAGTCAAGGTGTTAAAGTTTCTAGAAATTTTTTGATATTGGATGTAAACAAAATGTCTTTCCAAAAGAATACCTCTAAGGAACATGTGATGAATTGTTGGATTTCAGACAGTATAAACATTAGTAAGTTGTAGTACGACAAGCTGTGAGTCTAGCCTGATTATGATGCGGTGAATGCCAAGTGAAATGGCATCAAAGAAGAGTTCTATCAGTGCACTATAATCAGTGATATTGTTGGTGGATCGACCAATACAAATATATTGGAAACTCACTAACTCGCCACTTAGAGTGAAGATGGCCCATGCTACAGAGGATAGATTCTGCATAATACGACTAGCACCATTGACATAACAAAAAATGGCTTCGAATATTTCGACATCTGCAACAAAATGCAAAGCGGATTACCAACAATTTCCAAAGTGAAAAGTGGCAGGTTGAATAATTTTAGCTATGGATCGATTCTGATCACTTTCATTCAGGAGCGAATTCCATTGATGCATCCACAACATGTAACACTGGGTGTACCTGGTCCTAGGGATCCGCGGATGTAGCAGCGGGTAGAGTTGATAGCTAGACATGCTGGTCAGTCATCGACCTCATTCTCTATTACATTCTTTACTTGGCTCAACAAAAACATATCATCATAGAGGAGCATCCATATGCAGGGGTGGATTTTCGCAGAGACCCAGATTTGATGTTACCAGCAGGTGCTCAATGGGGTGCTATTGATAAAATTATTTGACCATTTTTTTACATGTTTTTGTGTTTTTGATGTTTCCAAGACTAAACTAAAGATGTTTTATGTATACATATGTGAGTAGTGTTCGACTAGTGGGCCTTCCACAACAGGCAGATGAATCAACAGAGAGGACTGTCGGTAGATTAGTCCTTCAGAATTTGGATTTAACCGATAATATGGCTGAGTTACAATAGCATGTAGATGGGTTAACTCTTGGAATACCGAATATCCAGATCAAGGAGTTACCGATGAGGCTGTAGCGCCATAAAATTGGCGTTCCTAGCCGATGGATGAGGTTATTGCACATGATATCTCAAGCAGTGACCTACTATCATGAGCACCACTAAAAATATTTAGGATATGATATGTTTGCATACATTTTGAAGTCATGTGACCAACGTGTCTTGGACATAATTTTTTGTAAAAAAACTCAATTATCTATCTATTTTACTTTCAATGTTTTCCTATGGTTATGTGTAATCATATTCAATTGTATGATGTGAATTGAAAATATGTCTTTACATATGTTTCAAATGTATGTTTAGCACATAATTCGTTAAAGAATCATTCAAGGTGTTAAATTTTCTGGAAATGTGTTGATATTGGATGTAAAAAAAATGTCTTTCCAAAAGACGAACTCTAAGGAACATGCAATGAATAGTTGGATATAGGACAGTATAGACACTAGTAAGTTGTAGTATGACAAGATGTGAGTCCAGCCAGATGATGATGTGGCAAATGCTAAGTGAAATGGAATCAGAGAGGAGTTCAGTCAATGTGCTATACTCAGTGATATTGTTGGTGGATCGACCGATACAAATCCATTGGAAACTCACTAACTCACCACTTGGAGCGAAAATGGGTCATGCTGCAGAGGATAGATTTTGCCTATTATGACTAGAACCATTAGCATAACCAAAAAATGGTTCTGAAGATTTCAACATCTACAAAAAAATTCAAAGCAGATTACTAACCACATGAAAACTCTTGAAAGACACACTATGATAAACACAAAATCAAAGCATATATATACAATATCATACAATGTTTACTACGGATAATCAAACATAGTAACATTTGAGATACAACCCATTCTGAGGCTGTGACAATGGAATGCCATCATAATCTACCAACTCATTCGCACCCTTTTCCAGAACACGCTTGACAATATAGGGGCCATTCCATAATGGTTCAAATGTGCCTGTTC
Organism: Pinus albicaulis; assembly: GCA_034641835.2. Taxonomy (NCBI): domain Eukaryota; kingdom Viridiplantae; phylum Streptophyta; class Pinopsida; order Pinales; family Pinaceae; genus Pinus; species Pinus albicaulis. The sequence goes on from CM076575.1 coordinate 1,653,560,456, forward strand.
CTATCGTATCGACAACCTCATCATAAGGGAGGACCAGGTCAACTTCCGAGAATGTGCGAGGCTTGAAATTTCAGTCATATTTCACCTTGATTCATCTCTTATGTGCTTCGTTGTCCAATGTGGCTTCACAATGTGTTTCATTCAGATGGATGAGATATAAAATACATGCCTCTTTGTCAGAAGTGTTAGGTAGCAGGTCAATCACGAGTTTCAACAATATAATTTCACATTGAATCGGTAAGATAGCTTATAGACCGTAAACCAGCTGAAAGGGAGTAAATCCGGTTGCGTTACTCACCGAGGTTCGGTAAGCCCACAAAGCCGAGTACATGATTAATTACACTTTTGTTTATGAAACCCAATAATTTGTTGAAGCATACGCTCAAGAATTTTTTTGATGACTTCAACTTGTCCATTAGCCTACAGATAATAATAGGTAGAACTATCATGTGACAATCCTAACTTGGAAATCAACTTAGTCATCATGTAGTTTCAAAAGTGATTTCCATGATCTATAACTATGGCTTGCGGCATGCCAAATCGAGTAACCACATGGCCAAAGAAAAAAAATGCAGTTGTCTCACCTGTGTTGTTAAATGTAGGCATTACCTCAACCCACTTGGTAAAATAGTTGATAAAGACAATAATATAGCCATGCCCCACGACTGAGTGAGGGTTACATGTCATGAAGTCAATGCCCATTTGGAAAATGGTCCCACAATGATGACAATATGCATTGGTGTTGGTGACACATAAGTTTTAAGATCGAATATCTATCAAGCATGATAAATTTTGATCGCGAGAATGCAGTCGTGAAATATGGTGGGCCACAAGTAACCAATGCATAGAATCTTCTATGTGGTAGCAAAACCAGACAAATGTTCACCATAGGTAACAGTGTGGAAATCATTTAAAAGTCTCTCGGCCTTCTCATGAGTGAGTTACCTATGTAAAATCATATCGATAATGCAATGATAAAGTGTATCATCGGGATCATATAATATTTGGCTTGGTATCGAATACGTCGATGTTGCGAGCGAGAGGTGTTGGGTCAAAAAGTTTGGGTTTGGAGATAGATCAGAAAATCTCCATACCAAGGGTCATATGATGCAATCAGAAACAAAGACTCATCCAGGATGGATGGTTCCGATGTAGACTCAGTGCTACTCGAGGGAAGGTCACAGATAAGCTCAGTGAAAACCAAAGACTTCTTTGACTTGGATTTGATGAATTCAAAATCAAACTCTTGCAAAATTACTATCCATTTTGAGTATCCTCCCCATAAATTGACGTGAAAGAATGTATGTCATAGGGTTGCAATCTGAAATGAAAATGGTCTTCTGGAGCAGGATATAGTGGAAAAATCTTTGTACATCTTGAACGATTTCCAAAGCAAGCTTCTCAACATAAGTGTAATTAAATTTCGTATCATTGAGATTGTGACTCAAATAATAGATTAGATGTTAAGTACCATCTTATTGCTGAACTAAAACCATGGCGATGGTTGTATCTGCAGTGGCAAGATACAAGAAATAATTGCTCGATAATTTTTGGGATACATTAATGATGCTCAGATCAGGGTATCTTTAAGAGCACCAAAATAAGCTTGCGCAACCTCATCCCAATGTAAGGGAGTCCCCTTTTTCAAGAGTCAAGTAAATATTTTAGCCATTTTAACATAGTTGGGAATGGATCTCCTTAGAAAGTTAGCCTTCCCTTGGAGTCTTTATTACTGAAGTAGGTTGGAAGGCACATGAAAATTTAGAATGGCCTGGACCTTCAAGGGATCAAGAAAAATTATGTCTTTCAACATGAAGAAACCAAGAAAATGAATAGAACTGACACAAAACACACATTTGTGTGGATTGAGAAGTATTTTGTAGTAACGACATCATAAAAGGATGGCTCTCAAATGTACCAGGTGGTCAACCCATTTCCGTGAATGTGTAGGTAAGTTATCCAGATAAGGTTGAACAATTTGTTTGATGTCATGGAAAGCATAATTCATTGCCCTATGAAAGGTTTCGCCAACGTTATTCAAACTAAAAGGGATTTTTCATTAAGAGAATGTGCCCTAGGGACATATAAATTTTGTTTTATATTGGTCTTTCAGCCGAATATTGATTTGATTGTAACCAAAAAAAACATCCATGAAGGAAAATATTTCACATCCGGCACATTTGTTAATGATTTGGTCGATAAATTGATTTGGTCGATAAATGGAGTGGGATAGTTTTCCTTTGGACAAGCATGATTAAAATCCTGATAATCAATGCACACTCTGATTGTCCCTTGTTTCTTCATGACAAGAACAATGTTGGAAACCCAATCAGTAAGCGTAACAGGGTAAATGAAACCAAAACGTAAACACTTTTCAACTTTTTCTTTAATGGTAGCAACCTTCTTAGGATGAATAGGATGGAGGTGTTGTCATACTGGTTTGACATCAGGGTACATTTTAATCTCGTGCTCAACGATACTGGAATCGATGCCTGGAGTTTCCTCGTAGGACCAAGTGAATACATCATGAAATTCACAGAAACAAGAGTAGTAAGTGTCAAGTTCAGATGCAGAAGAAGAAGCGATGACATGAATTTTTTATACTACACCAAGTTTGGTTGAAATATCGATAGAAATCGTTTCTTCGATATTTGATATGTTTCACTTTGAATCGATGGTGTGGATAGAAATGGAATTCATAAGGAAATCAATGACTGCAGGGTGATATAGTTCAGTTTGTCTATCTTCAATGTAATATGGAATATGGGAACGGTGTTTAGAATCTACCTATGTTTCTTCTTCCAGCATCATGGGTTCCATAATGCTCTCATTAGTTGAGAATATACGTGAAAAAGGGTCAGAAGAAGTACCATAATCTAAATAATGATCGACCCGAAAAGTCAGCGACAATAGATTAGGATTGGTCACACAAGCCAAAAGGATTGATTTCTATGCGAGATCGATTGGAATTAGTGGGATAGTTTCACCTAGCCTATATATTTCAGAATCATTGGGAATCTTCCATAAATCAGATGAAGTGGAAAATATCATATTGCAGGTTTCTATTTTTGCGATTTCCGTCAATGCCGAAGGCGATGGTAATGAAAAGGTGTCCATTAGGGAAGAATCCTTAAAGAGTCCTACAATAATTTTATGAAGAGATGGCAGGGGTTCGTGAACGAACGAAATGCTTCCAATTTCCTGGGAACTAGAGGCAAAGATGGTGAGTTGATCAATGACTGTGATGCCGCCCTCATGGGAAAAGGCGATCATGTGAAAGTAAGTAGAGACAACCGCAACCATAATGTAAACCCACGATCTTCCAAGTAAGATATTGTAGTCAAGGGGTCTGTCAATGAACTCAACTTCAATATTATCATTTTTTCCCCTATTTGACCTGTAGGTTACTAAGAATTCCACAAGGCTTATATGTACAACCATCAAAGGCTTTCAACGTTGTAGGTGTTTGTGATAAACGTGGCGAGCCAAGTGACTTCTAGAAATTCATAGACATGATACAAGTAGATGCACCTTCATCAATACTATTTTGATGAATGAGGTGATTCATGACATTTACTTGGATCAAAAATTTTAATTATGCTGGGAATTGTGGCACATAGCCCACATGGTTAAAGACTACAAGATTAGAGTCCATCGGATCAATTCAAACCAATTTCTGACAACAAAGCGTGAGTTTGGGAGGGAAAATTCTGAATAACCTCAAGCTTCGACATAAATAAAGGTCACTGAGCTAGATCTTTGACTATGTTATAATTTTGAGCTGCACAAACTCCAGCGTTGAAAGCTTATTTATGAATGACTCCCTTTGGTGCCTTTATTGTTAACTCAAGAATAATAGGCGGTGGAATAGAATTAGACAAAGTGAAACTAGTAGGTTGATTTGTAGCCTGATTATTTGACGAACAAAGAGGATTACCATAATCTTTACTTCAAGTGGACTCCAAAACATCAGTTTTGGGCTTAGTGGTGGATAACATAAGCACTTGTGAACTAGAAGCGGGATCCATAGCAACCATATGTGTTTCCGGATTTGGAAAAGGGTCTGTCAACACAACAGATGTAGGATAAGTCTTAAGAAGTTTCGAGACTTCTGAGCGGCGAGGACAATATCACGTAAAATTCTCCTCATTACATATCAAACAGGGGTAATGAGGTTTCCGAGAAATACTGAATGTATCAAATGATTTTTCCTGCTGGGGTGAATTTTGTTTTTTTTTAGCTTTCCCTTTCCTCTTAGTTCCAAGTTTCTTGTCACTTTTTCCCTTGTCAGACGACACAACATGTATTTCATAATAAGACTCAGGATTAGATGCAACATGGATTTGATTAGGCACAAAAATTGTGGAAATAGATGGTCAACTTGCTGGCTGAGTGTTGGAAGAACCAATCAAACCATCGCTGGCATGCGTGTCCTTACATGATGGAGGAGGAGGAACAGTAAAATTCGGTCATGGTGCATTCATAATATTTTCATAGAGCATGCCAAACTGAGTATAAATCAAATCTAGATACTGGGCACGGGAAATCACTTTCTCTTCAGAGACAACACCGCCTTTGACCACGTCCTCGGTGACAGATGGAAACAAGTAATTTATAAACCACTCAGCTAAAAGCTAATCCATAATAAAGGTTTTAACCATTCGACGATGACAACGCCACTCATGTATGTGATCTGACGTGTGAGTAGCAATCATCTATTTAAATTTAGTCAAAATTTTCGTTCCAGTTTCATATCTGACTGGTAACTGAAAGTGGGTTAGGAAAGTAGTGGCCAAAGCCGTGAAGTTATAGAAAGAATCTCGTGGTAATTCAATATACCAATTTGCAGCAGGACCAGTAAGAGTTTGCTATAAAATATGAAGTCTAATAGAATCATCATTCAAGGAGTCCAAGGAGCACCATAAATGATAAGTCATAACGTGCGTAGACAAATCTTCTCCAGAGTTTCCATTGAATTTCAGAATATCATAGGGTAGTTTATGAGGAATGACTGGCCATGAAGGTGAATAATGAATGGGATCATTATTGAGCCAGTTTAAATCGGGTTACTTTAGTGTTGCAACAAACAGCAACAGTCGATTTGGATCGGGTTGAGCATAACCAGGGTAAGTTGGAATTTCCTGGGAAATAGGTCATTGTGCACGAACATAAGGAATCTACTGCTGGTGACCCTAATAGGGGTAAGTTTCATGACCAAACCATTGATAATCCTGTTGACCAAAACCTGGATAAGCTTGTTGTTGACCAATCCCAGCATAGGATTGTTGACCAAGTCCAGTATAGGTTTGATATTGTTGGAATTAATGTTGTGGCTGTGATAGAGGAGGAGGTTGTGGCTTCCACGGGATTTGATAATACGGTTGTTGCTCGCCAGGATTATAAATAAAAGTAGAATAGGTTGGAACAGGTTGTGAATAGACAGGACCAATAGAAGCCTGCGACATCGCATACAAGGGTAAAATGGCCCATGGTTGTGAAATTCCTAATACAAACGATTGTTGTAAACTAGCTTGGGGAGGCGGAGTTTGTAGACCCGAAACTTGAGGGTAAAGGGTTGAAGGACCTGCCTGAGAGGGATGAGATGAAACCAAATGAGGGACTAAATAGGGTAAAGAAGTAATAATGAGCATAGTAGGTACAGATGGAATGGGTTGAACTGGTTGATATGAGTACATAACCGTTTGTAGTTGAATAGGTAAGGTACGCTGCCACTAAAAAACAAGAATTCCAACATAATATTGACCTAAAGATGATGTAGTACTTCCATATTGGGTAATAATGGGTTCCCCCCAGCATATGGAGTGTAAGAAATTTGAGCATACTGACCTTTATATGGTGGGATTCCAGTAGAAACTATATAATATGGACGGTAATTGGACGGTCCACCCTGATATTGAGATGAAGATGTAAATAAAGAATTAGGATGTTCAATACTCGTAAGAGAGGAACTAGATAAAATTCCAAATGATGACATGGGCGAAGTCCATGGAGTAGAGGAGGCACCAGAGTAGGTTCCAGATGAAGAGTGGGAATCCGGTGAGACAAATGGACCACCGTAAAGATGAGACTCAGGTGACAATAGATGTTTTCGTAGCTGTAACAGATGGTACAGTCTAGGATGTTGTCTCAGCCATAGTTAAATGACCTAGTAAATACCCTAAATAATCTAAAGGAACTTGAAACTGAGAATGATCAACAGGAGTAGTGTAGGTCAAATGTGAAAAACATGGGTAAAGATGAAGCCCCAACCAAGAATGAGTTGGAGTTGTAGGGTTTATCTCTGCTCGAGGTTCTTCCTCAATTTAAATCAAATCAGGTGGAAGTACTTCACCGTTAGGCCCAAGATAAATTTCAAGTGGTTGACTCTGCAGTAAAGATGAAGGATCAATAGTTATGGATGACAAAGGATGATCTGGTTGACCGTCTTCTAGTGTTGTGTAACCAGCTCCAAAAATAGAAGAAGAGAGATATCAACGCCTTAGAAATAAGCCACTTCGAGGGGGCAACCTCCAATACATTACATAAATGAACAATTCTTGGATGATACAATTTAGAAAACCTTCTTTCTATATATAGGAGTCCATGTGGCCATAATGTAATCCTAGTGGGCCATAATGTAATCCTAGCCGACCTAACAATAATAATTTAAGGTCACAATAATAACAAAATGGGGGTTACAATGGTACAATAATAACAAAATGGGGGTTACAAGGGTACAATAATAACAAAATGGGGGTTACAAGGGTACAATAATAACAATAAGGGACTATACTAGTAATATAGGGACCTAACATGCCCCACTCCTCCAAAAAAGTGTTGTCCTCAACGCTTGAGTAGCTCTCGGTTCTTTTGTATAAACTTCTCATCCTCCCATGTAGAATCTTCAGTGGGTATGTTCTTCCACTTGATGAGATACTTAAATTGATCGATTCCCAGAATGTCTGGGCCTCTTGTTTCCGTGACCGCTTCAGTGTCCCAATATGATTTTTCCTTCCTCATCAAGTGTTCCGGGCAATATTGTTTGAATCAAGATTTTCACCTATAACCTTCTTTGCCATGAAACATAAAATCGGATGTACCACAAGCAGCAGTAGCTCCAATTTGTATGCCATAGTACCAATCTTTTGCAACACCTTGTAAGGACCATAATACTTTGGTGATAATTTATTATCCTTCTTAGCTTGCTTGAGGGACATTTGTTTGTATGGTTGTAGCTGTAAAATACCCAATCTCCTACATCAAAACTTCTCTCGCTATGATGTTGATCTGCCTGTTGTTTCATTCGATTTTGTGCCAAATTCAGGTTATCCTTTAAGAGTTGGAGAACTTTTTGTTGATGCTCGATGTGATATTCCAGTGCTTGAACCTTTGAATTTTCTCTTAAAGATGATGTGATGGATGGTGGATGACATCCATAAAGTGCCATAAATGGGGTCATTTTTAATGTAGTATGGAAGGAAGTGTTATACCACCATTCAGTGAGAGGTAACCACTTGACCCATTGTGTTTGTTTATCATATACAAAACAACGAAGATATACTTCCAAACATTTATTTACTATCTCAGTTTGACCATCAGATTGAGGATGATAAGATTAGATATGAGCTAATTGAGTACCCAAACAAGAAAATAACTTTGTCCAAAAATTTCCAGTAAAAATGGGATCTCTATCGTCACAATAACCCTTGGGCTTCATGCAGCTGAATTGTGTCCATAAAATGTAGTAGGAACCGATTCTTGCTTTAAATGGATGAGATAATGCACAAAAGTGTAGCCACTTGGTAAGTCTATCAACTACCAATTAAGGATGACACTCTTTCTTCAAATAGGCAAACTCGTGATAAACATATTGAAATCTCCTCCCAACGTTGACTTGGAAGGGATAAAGGTTGTAGAAGTCCTGGGGTCTTAATTGTCTCAACTTTATTCTGCTGGAAAACCAAACATTCCACCACAAATTTTTGAATATCAGATTTAAGGCCACCCCAAAAAAACTCTTTCTTCACACTGTGGTAAGTTTTTAAAAATCCTGAGTGTTCTCCTAAAGGAGAAGTGTGCAATTCCAGAAGAATCTTTTGTTTTAGTTGGGAATTATTACAAAGATATAAGCGATCTTTGTACCATAAGGAATCATTTTTCCAACTAAATGTATCGGATGTACTAGGATCTTGCTGCAACTTTTGAATGAGTATCCATACATCTTTGTCCTTCTTCCATTCATCTCTTGCTTCAGTTATCCAATCTGGTTGGATAATAGAAATGGCACAAAGCAATGCTTCCACCTCTTCATTCTTTCTTGAGAGTGCATCTGCAACAACATTAGCTTTCCTTTTTTGTAGATTATTTCAAAGTCATAACCCAACATCTTTGTAACCCATTTTTGCTGCTCTTCTGAAGATAGTCTTTGTTCCAAAAAGTGTTTAAGACTATCATGATCGATTTTTACCTTGAAGTGTCTTCCCATTAGGTAAGTTCGCCATTTCTTTAGTGCATGTAGTATTGCTAACATTTCCTTCTCATAAATAGGTTTCTGTAAATACTTTCCTTTGATTGGACGACTTTCAAAAGCAATGGGTCTTCCTTCCTGCATTAAAACTGCACCAATTCCATTTCCTAAGGCATCACATTCCACAATAAGGTTTTTGTGAAGTCTGGCGTAGCTAAGACCGGTGCTAGGCACATTGCCTCTTTAAGATGTTCAAAGGCCTTAGTTGCTTCAGGAGTCCATGAAAATGCATCTTTCTTCAATAATGTTGTTAGAGGTGTTGCTATTCTCCCATAATTCTTAACAAACTTGCGATAATATCCTGTTAACCCAAGAAATCCTCGCAACTGCTTTATGGTTGTGGGGAATTTCCATTCCTTAATGGCTTTAATTTTTTTAGGGTCTATTTTAACATCCTTGTGAGATACAATATGACCCAGATATTCCACCTCTTGTGCTCCAAAGAAACATTTGGATGTTTTTGTATATAATTGTTTCTCCTCCAATAGTTTGAGCACCCTGTCAACACATTCAACATGATCCTTCCAAGACCTGCTATAGATTAGTATATCATCAAAAAATACTAGCACAAATTTTCTAAGGAAGGGTTTGAAAATGGAATTCATCAACCTATGAAATGTAGAAGGTGCATTGGTAAGGCCAAAAGGCATGACCAAAAATTCATAATGACCCTCATGAGTTCGAAATGTTGTTTTTGGAATATCTTCAGTCTTCATTCTAATTTGATGATGTCCTGAATGAAGATCCAACTTGGTAAAATAAATTGCTCCATGTAATTCATCCAATAATTCATCAATCACAGGAATGGGAATTTTATCTTTAATGGTGAGCTTATTGAGCTCCCTATAATCCAGACACATTCGCCATGATCCATCCTTCTTGTGTACCAATACTACAGGAGCAGAGAAAGAACTTTGACTAGGTTGAATTATACCCGCCTCTAACATTTCTGCAATCATTCGTTCAATTTCGCTCTTTTGGAAGTAAGGATATCTATAAGGCCTGATGTTTGGAGGAACACTTCCTGGAATCAAATGAATAGCATGATCATGATCACGAATAGGTGGGAGTCCTTTGGGAGTTTCAAACACCTTGGAATGATTGTCCAAGACTTGCTGGAGATCTGCAGAAATAGATGATTTTGGTGTTGGAACTTCTAGTGAGCATAATTGTGCAATTACGCCTCGCTGTTCTTTCTTTAGAAGCTTTGTCATGACATTAGAGCTTATTATCCTTCCTGGCTTCCCCGCAATACCCCGTAATTCGACTTCCTTTCCTTCTGAAAAAAATTTCAAGAAAAGTTCCTGAAAATTAAAAGCTACCGTCCCCAAAGATTGTAACCATTGTACTCCTAGTACAACATCAGCACCTCCCATAGGAATGGCAAGCATTGGACTAGTCAATACATATTCCCCCATGGTTATCTTAATATTATGGCATTTTCCAGAGCAATTTATAGTTCCTCCATTTGCAACCATCACTTGACATTCTGGTGCTGGGTATAGGAAACAATTTAATTCCTTGGCTACCTTACAATGAATAAAATTATGGGTGCTACCTGAATCAATCAACACCATTACCTTTCTCTTCTTGATTTGTCCTTTTATCTTGAGAGTTTGAGGAGTGGTAATTCCTGCCAGTGCATTACACGATATGGTTGGATTCATTTCTTCCTCTTCTGGGGCTGGTTCCTGGTGTATATCCTCTTCTTGTTCATTTCCTTCTTCCTCTTCACAATCTATGTAAAATAATTTCTTCTCAGCACACTTATGACCTTTAGTGTATTTGCTATCACAACTGTAGCAAAGCCCTTTTGCTCTTTTTTCTTCCAATTTTTGTGGTGTCAACCTTGTAGGTTGTGGAAATCTAGGCGTAGCAACACTTCCTTCTTTATAAAATTGAGTGGTAGGCTTCCTTGTCGCCATAATTTTACATTCAACTTTTCTTGCCAACCTGAATGCCTTCTCCAATGAATCAGGTTCCAAAACGCGAACTTCAAGTTGGATGTTATCCTTTAAAGTGCCTATGAAGAGATCAATCCTGTGTTCCTCTGGAATATCAGTTACCCTTATATTCAATTTTTGGAAGTCCTCAATGCGCTCCCCCACTAAACCCTTTTGTTTGAGATTTATCAATTGGCTAAAGAAGGTGTTGCTCTTTGTATCCTCATAATGTGCTATCATTTCCTCTGTAAAAATTGACCAAGTGAAAAAAATTTTACGGGAGCAAAGCCATCGATACCATACAAATGTATTTTGTTCTAAATGTAAAGTTGCAGTGCGTACCTTTTGTGTGTTTTTCACGTTATGGAGATCAAAATATTGCTCCATCTGTAGTATCCATGTTACAGGATCCTTTCCATCAAACTTCCTCATATCCATTTTTGGAATATGGTGTTTCTTCCCGCCAACATTAGAGTTTATGAAATCATGATTGACATTTATTTTGTTCTCATCATGAGGTTCTTCTACTATCTTTTCACCATTAGGAAACATTTCTTGTATCAACTTTGTCAAACCTTCGATGTTTGCTTTTAGATCATTCTTCATGTTTTCCATGTTGTCTTTCATGTCATCCATCTTAGCTTCCATGCCAGCTTCCATGCCATCCATCTTAGCTTCCATGCCTTTCTTCAAAACTTCCATTTCATTTTTTGTTGCTCTTTGCGAAAGTGAAATTTGTTGCACTTGCTCTTGTAATTTTGATAGATCATGTTGCAATTCTTCATCTTCATGAGTCATAGTAGAGCCTTCTGAAGGCTTAATGGGTGTTGAATTATTTTTACGGGGCATATTTTAGAACCCAATACTGATATCTATTCTACAATATGCCCTTGGAATCAATTCAAATTGATTCTTCAAACAAGACTTTTGCAATTCACAAAAAAAATACACACCTTTTTCTTGCTTTTGAGGAGCTCGATATTGAAATTAGATTATCTTTGTAATTGTAGCACTTCAATATTTGAATTTCAGTACTAGCATAGCCCTCTAAATTATTTTTCGAATGTCACAGGTCTGACCTGATTTGGATTCTCCAAGACCAAGTTGTGTCCAATCTCCCACAATGACCTAATTATGGACTGGTTCAGTAGAGCGAACTTGTACGACTTTCCACGTGTCACTATTTCATCCTTCGGCTCTGAAATAGATAGCCAAGAAACTACAGTCCATTTAATAGTGAAATTTTTTTACGACACTCCAATCCAATGCTCAGAGAGAGAGTTATGAAGATTTTCCCAGGATCACCTCTTTCATATGAAATTCAGGAGCCTGAGAAAGCACTACCTTCCACAGATCATATCTCCAAAAATATTGCGAACAAAGATCTGAAATTTTTTGAAGATGTTCCTTAGTATTTCAGCTTCACACCCTATGAATTTTAGTTTCTGAAACTTCGTAGAAAAAAAGTTATAGCGAAAATTCCACGATGACCTGTTTGGAGCCGTGAAACCCTAGAATCCAAAGGTCTGATACCAAATGTTGTGTAACCAGCTCCAAAAATAGAAGAAGAGAGATATCAACGCCTTAGAAATAAGCCACTTTGAGGGGGAAACCTCCAATACATTACATAAATGAAAAATTATTGGATGATACAATTTACAAAACCTCCTTTCTATATATAGGAGTCCATGTGGCCATAATCTAATCCTAGTGGGCCACAATGTAATCCTAGACGACCTAACAATAATAATTTAAGGGAAAAATAATAAAAAAATGGGGGTTACAAGGGTAAAATAATAAAAATAAGGGAGTTACACTAATAACAATAAGGGACTATACTAGTAATATAGGAACCTAACATCTAGCATGGGAAAAACTTCTTGTTGTTCAACTTCAGGATCAACATTTTCTGGTAAAAGAATGATAATTTCCAGATCGAACTCCAGTTGAACAAATTTGGGTTATGGATTTACCAGTTTACTGAATTCAACTTCAGTGTCCTCAGGTAACTGTGAGGGTTCTGTCTCGATAGTAGTAGGTTAACCAAGATCGATAGAAATGACTTGAGAGTCAGTACTCAAAGGATCAGATGACTCTAGTAAATTAGATGAAGATGAAGCACCAAAGGTTCCAGAGGTACTGCACTCGGTAGGATGAGCTTTCCTTTGCCGACTAGGTGTAGCTTCTGGTGGTAAAGATGGTTTATTCACTGTCCTACATAAACGATGGGAAAAGGGTTTATATTATTCCACGATTACTAATTGATGTTAATAAAAAAAAAGAAAAAAAGAAGAAGAGGTTAATGTTAGGAAAAATGATTACCAAGCAACTGTGAACTGAAATATACCGCCCCAGTAAACTAAGCACTTGCATACGTGCAGGAAATCTCCCTAAATGTTGTGTTCAATGTATCACATCGTAGAAGGCGGTCGACTCGGTTACTTATGGATGGTAAGCAACCTAATTTTTCTCTCCCAAATATACTCAACAGTACGTGGATGCCCAATCCATGTTAGCACTGTCTAATGCGAAACCGCACAATGAGAACATCCCCATATAATTTTCATACTAGAACACCGCCCGATATACTCAAGGTACATGGATGATCTCTGATATACTTACGTACATGGGATGAGGTATCAAAATCAGAATTTATCGTAGAAAATTAACCAAAATTTCTATGTTTTAAGACGTCGAAACACGTCTCTAGCCTAGACCTATAAATGTTATCGTTAAGTGACAATGCTCCCTTAGGTTAATTGAGATAAATTTTAAGTTGATATTCCTTAGAAATTTTCCTTTCAGGTTCAGTGCGTGATGTATTTGAAATTCCTAGAATGCAACTAAGATGATAAGCATTCATTTTGATTCAATTTTGACAATGAAAACCTCAGCTACAAGGGATAGAGAAATCAGATTATAAGATAACAATAATGAGCACATATAAATGAAAATTACCTAACTATTCCTATGCAGCACTCAGAAACCTTATAAGAAAATGCATGTTTTTATTTTTTAATTTATTTTAAGTGTGAATGAACGAAAAAAGAAAAAAAGATGCATAAACAATCAATCAATACTTTCTATAGAAACGAATACTAGTACGAAAATTCCTCTTTTTAAAATAAAGAACTAATCAAATGTAAACTTTAAATTTTGGAGAAATTTTGACAATGAGAAAGAAACCAATAAGAAACATTGAACAAATAGACACCCAAATTAAGCAAGAATAGCAGAAGAAATTTTTACTCTAGAGGAAATCAGACACTTGACTCAGCAAACAAGACACTAAACTGGATGGTAAAAGACAAAAATATGATGAATTTTGTTGGTCATAGGAGCAACGCACCCCTAAGTGGAAGAAAATGCATTGGAGACCATTGTCTCTAAGCCAACAATGCTTTTCAGAGCACTGTGTCAAGACCAACAGTGTGTTGGTGCTAGAGGAATCTCAAAACAGGCAAGAAAACACACTTATTTCACCAAAACACATTCAAATGACTGTAATGAAGCAAGTAAATTCTAATAGAGGCTGACAAATAAGGATAAAACCACCAAGGACGATCAATTTTTCTCCAGGGGAGTCACTAATTTATTTTACGAAAATCAAACCTACAGATAGATAAGTTTCCCTAAGTGTGGTGGATGTGCCTAGAACAACAGATGAAAGACACTTGACCTTTTCCTTAAGATAAATAGATAATATAAGAACACCTACTTGTGATCCTTCACTATTCTTCGTCTCCCTGTCATCACTCTCATCGCTCCCACTCAAACTGAACTCGTTTGATTGGTACCTGTGATTACAAACAAAAGATAGAAAATGACATAAAGGCATATGATCTATTCATCTTAATCAAACTGAATCTATTGCATTTGAAAATACATATACAAAAGCATGAACAAATGTATTCGGAAAAGAAAAAATCTTGTTATTATAATATAGAAGGAGAAGTTACAACCAGTTGGATTGATTCAATGTCAACTCGCTCCAACTTAATTCCATCCTCATCACACCAGCAACATTACTCTAGCAGCATAACATTACTTGCAAAAAATACCTCAAAGAGCTATAATCTTACCAGAATAACACTACAAAATTCAAGCTCCTTTTGCACTATGATCAGTGCTCAATTTATAGGAAATGAGGGTAGTTTTTCATTTATTTGTCATTGAATGTCTTTTCCATAAATGGATGAGGGAGTTTCCTTTTTCAATGGGATAAGAGGATAAGTGATTTAATGGCTCCATGGCGTTCATATTCGAGGTTATCAGATAGCATGATAGCTGGAACCACTTCTAGGAGCCACTGGAAAGTGGGAAGATTCCCGGAATAATTTGAAAAATTCACTCAAAGTCGACCAACGCACTGTTAAGTGGGCCTAGGTGCTCTGCAATGCTACTTTGCATGGGAGTAAGTGCTATGGAAAGCACTTACTGCAGTCTAGGGGTGCATTGCTGGCTTAATGGATCATTTCAACTGGACTTCAAGCAGTGAAAATTTCATGGATAAAAACCAACAATGGGATGAGTTTTTTAAGGAAAGTAGCAACTGATGTAGGGTATGATAGACCCTGTTTGCACTGATCTAAGTTTCAAGAGTGATGGAAAAATTGACCTTTAACACATGGTTCTTGGAACCATTGAAGAGTCGGTAGATTCTATGGAAAATGTAGAAGAACCTCCAGTTTTTAGTGGTGGAAATGAAGGTAACCCCGTACTCTCAAGAATATATTTCCATGGGTTTGGCGGTGAGGAAGAGGAATAAGAGCCATCATATTATGAAATAGAAGAGGAGGAGAGTGAATATGAAAATAGGGTAAAACAATATCTAGATTTGATTAATTAGAGCCCACTTACATTTCCAGTTGTTTTACACAAGATGCTAAAGAACTCGGAGAAGATCTTAATAAATCATGACCTTGATACAACATTAAAGGTTGAATACCATATGGACAAATTTTACCTACATCTGCAAACACTTAAGGTACATCATGATGATGTTTCATGTAGACATTTTCCATTTACCTTGGATGGTAAATCATGTTTGTGGTATCACAACCTTCCTCCAAACTCCATCCATAAGTGGACATGGTTTAAGAAAATATTCCTTGAAAAATTTGTTGATGATAAGACCCATGCCATGTTATTGAAAGAACTAGGTAATCTAAATATGGAGAAAAAATAGAAAGAGAAACATTTGAATCAGAGGTTCAACCACATCTTGAATAAATTTCTCGAAGATATGAAACCTCGTGACTCCATCACAATAGATTACTACACTTCTGCCTTGTTGGAAAGCATTGTGTAGCTTATGAATAAAACTGCGAAACCAACATTAATGGAAAATTATGAAGAGACAATCGCGGTTGATAAGGATTGCACAAAATTGGAGTCATCTCAGACGATTAACCAACAAAGGACTCAAAATACACAAGTAAAAGGTTCTTAGGCCTATGTAAGCAAGGCCAAGGAGAAAGAACCTTCCGACCTTGCAATCGTGACCCATATTGTCAATAATATGTCAAATGAGATGGTAGAACTCAAGCAAAGGTCAAGTGAGACTGCCGTGAGCAACAAGCCTCCACGATTCAACCTCCTCAGAAGGATTTTGAATTCGGGTAGTAGCAGTAATCGACCAGAAAAGTTTGTGCAAAGCTCGAACGTCGTGTTGAATTTTGATGGTTTGGGCATGGATACATCTTATTCATATAATCAAGCTTATCATTCTGAAAAACATGTCCACAATGGAATCATGCCATGAACGTTCTTGCTACGTATCTTTTCGATGCGGTGCTTGCTGATGAGAAGACCGAACTTGAAGAGGAAAAGGAAGAAGTTGTTGCATGTGATGAAACTCCAATTGTTGGGAATTCAGTAAAAATGTTCAATTTAATAATCATAGACCGAAAGATTATGACTGAGGAAAAATATTCGAGTGATCCTCCATCCCAAAAGCAAACCAACCGGTATAATCTGAGAAGCCAAGGGTGGGCTAATATAATAGTCTTAACAATGTAGAAACTAAAAGAATTTTTATTAAGGAAAATCAGTCCACTGTTCAACTCAACTCAAAACACTCAGAGAAAGTATGGGAAAGTGGTCTCAATGAAAATCACTTCCACAAACAACAAAGATAAGACCATCGCTTGGAAATTCCTAAGTCAAGCTAGTTCCCCAGACACTTTGGCCATCCTTCCCACTATAGAATACAACATAGTTGAAGATATGAAGAAGGTTCATGAAAATATTTCAATTTTCGAGTTAAAAATATCACAAGGCAATGAAATATCCTCTTATGTGGACTTGGGAAGTCCTCCACAGGTAACAATGCCCCTTCAGACAAGGGCATAGGTACATCTTTTGGTTCCCTCGAGTTAGTACTTAATGCTTTAGCATTGGAAGAAAACACACTCTTCCATCCATTTTTTTTAACATTATAAATATTTAATTTCAATGTACAGAATTTCTTAGTTGATTCTGACGCATCATTAAAAGTAATTACATTTTCTGTCGCAAATAAAATCAATGAAAAATGGAATAAAACATATGCATAGATTATTTGGCTAGACATGAATCCTGTCCACATAGTTGGTGAAATCAAAGATATGATTATCCATTTATCATCCAGTAGACGAGTTCACCAATGTATAAACATAATGATTATGGACATACCTAAGGAATGTAGACTATTGTTAAGAAGATACTGGTCAAGTAAGTTACAAGGATACTTTGCTACAGACTGGTGACACCTATGGATTTTGTATAAGATCACTAAAAACCATATTCGAGTGAACTCATAAAGATACATGAAACATAATGTAATGCCCTTAAACGAACATAAGGAAATAGTGGCTTTCGTAGAATTCATTTTCGACAATTTCTTCCTGGAAAATAAATAGGGTGTTATCTTGCACAACCATCCCCAGTCCCACCAGAAATTAAATTGGAGTTCCTTCCTAGGCCAACTCATGGAAATTCCCTTTGTACAGTTAGTAGTACTAGTAGTAGTAGTAGTATTACTATTGTAGTTCATAATCCTTCTACATATGACATGTGGAATTTGTACTTTGATGGTTCTAAAACACAAGAGGGATCTCGAGCCAAATTCATTTTAATAGATCCATTGCGGATAAAACACTTGATCTTGAGCCTCTTGGAATTTGAGTGCACAAAAAACAATGTAGAAAATGAGGCACTCATCTTGGGCTTGCAAAGATCCATCAACCTTGATGTTGCATTCCTAAAACAAGTAGGTGATTCAGAAATTGTGGTATGACAGATACGTGATACCATACATTTTGTTTCACCTCATATGAAGAGTTATCAACAAGAGCTATGGTGACTAATTTCGTGTTTCCAAGATTTTAATATTATTTTCTTTCCAAGAATGTGTAACACAACTGTGGATGCATTAGAAAATCTCGCTATTATGTTTTCACCATTGAGGGACAAATTTTCTATAGAAATTCTTTACAAACCATCTGTCCCTAATAATATCACTAATTTACGTGTTTTTACTGATGACCATCGTATACTGTGCTTCATGGAAAATATTTGTGCGTTTAAAGAAGCATTAATCGATGAGGACGAGCAAGAAAAGGAACTACAAGATGCAGCTAGCATGAGTAATGGAAATATCATCCTAAAGGGTGTGGTATCTTTGGAGAATCTATATGACCTGAAGAATCACTTTCAAGGACATATTATTGCTAAAATCCACAGTTCTACACTGTCGCACGAGTAGATTAACTTGGGAACATAAAAGGATCTGAATTATGTCAATATTGGTACTTGATTTAACCACAAGAGCAGAAATCCTTTATCCGCTTATTCAATAAGTACCAAGATGTGTTCGTGTGGACATACGGTGAGCTTAAAAATTATGACACGTGAATCATCCAACATATGATATCGATAAAATAAGGGGCTAAGTTGTTTCAACAGAAGTTGAGAAAAGTACATATGATGTTGGAGCCTCCTTTTCAAAAAGTGTTAAGGAAGTTGTTGGATGCTTGGATCATATACAAAGTGTGACACTCCACCAGGGTCAAATTTCGTCCCATTAAGAAATAAGTCCTTGGAAATACATTTATGTATTGATTTTTGAAATCTCAATCATCCCTCAGATAAGGATAACTACCCCATTCATTCCATGGAACAAATATTGTAAACAATATTAGGGTCTAAGATTTTTTATTTTCTTGATGGTTACTCTGAATACAACCTGGTTCTAGTCTCAGATCCTTATAGACTTAAAAACACCTTCCATATAAAGTGGGGTATGTTTGTCTTTAAGTGAATTCCATTTGGGTTTATTAACGTTGGTGCAACATTACAACACATTAGTGGTCTATCTCGAAGACATAATAATGTTTTCAAAACAAAGGTCAGATCACATATGCCACTTAAAGAAAATTGTCAAGTGATGTTGCAAGTACGTGATATCCTTCAATCCCAAGAAGAGTATATTTGTAGTTTCTGAGGGTAACCTCTTGGGCCACATCATTGCAAAAAGTGGGATTAAGGTAGACTTGGACAGGTTCAAAGCAATTAAGAAAATTCCATGCCCAGTGAACAAGAAGGCTATGCTGTCCTTCCTAGGGAAGATCAACTTCCTCCTTAAGTTCATCTCTGATTATGATTAAATTGTAAAACCAATATAGGAGATGGTGAAGAAGGATGATATCTAAAAATAGGATAAAAGGGAAAAATACATGTTTTCTCGTATTAAGCAAGCTATCGTAGAAGCACCTGCATTTTATAGCCCATATATAAATAAATATTTTTTGCTCTACACCTTTTCTTCTAACACATATATTACCACTATACTCACACAGAAGGATGATCTGAACAATGAGAGGCCTATTTCTTTCATGAGTGTGAGTCTACAAATACTTGAGATTAACTATCCCACTATGGATAAGTAAGAGTATGCAATATACAAGGTGGTGAAGTGCTTTAACCCTATCTATAGAAGAGCCATTGTATTATATTTGTACTACACCCAGCAGTCAGATCGTTTTTTGTTCAACAAGAGCTAGGTGAAAGGAGATCAATCTGGATGACTGGTTTGTAGGAATATGTTTTATAAATTAAGCCAATTCACATAATCAAGGGCCATGGTATTTGTCGACTAGCAGCAGAAGCAATGGATGCAAAGGAAGGAGAAGATCCTTCAGGGTGGGAGCAAGAAATTGAAATGTGTGATATCGAATGAACCACCCCCAATACTAGCACAGACTATTGGTACACGGATGTGCTCCAATACTTGAGCACGACACCGTTCCCTCCTATTTTTCTACATGGAAGAAGATGGAAATAAGGCTTAAAGCCTTATCTTACCAGTTGGTGCATGGGGTGCTTTTCATAATGCATCATAATGGAGAATTTCTTAGGTGTTTGGATGCACATGATTCAGAGAAGGTATTGTGTGATCTCCATGACAGACCAACCGGGAACACTTTGTAGGCGACAAAACAACACATACAATCATGCAGGTTAGTTTTTATTGGCCCATAATATTTCAATTTTCTCATGCTTACATCTACAAATTTTTGGTCTGTCAAAGGTGTGCCAGCAAAAATAAGAGGTTAGATGCCCCATTGCAAACTATTTCAGTAGAAGAACCATTTCAACAGTGGGGATTGGATGTTATTGGATAAATATTTCCACATTCATCAAAGAAACACCACTACATTCTCACTACTATAGATTATTTTAGGTGGTGGACAAAAGTAGCTCCACTCAAACAGGTGAATGATCAAGAAGTCATAGACTCTTTGTAGGAAATGATCATATGCAGGTTTTGATTTCATACTTTAATTTCTTTTTATAATGCAACATATTTCTCATCACTAAAATTATATGAATTTTCATTGGAAAATGGAATTATATTGAACAATTCTGCTAATTACTACCCTTAGGGGAATGGTCTTGATGAATCCACAAATAAGAACCTGATCCACATCATTAAAATACAATATTATTTAAGCAGAGGAACTGGAACTCTGCTTTGATAAATTCTCTATGGGTTGACCGAGTCACGCCTAAGCCTTCCCTAAATACCTCCCCTTAATTCCTAGTATACAGAAAATAAGTCATCATCTTGCCCAACATGTGCTTTCCCACTTTCCAACTATCACAAGAATACCAAGACAAGCCATGTCAGTTAGTGCAGTGTAGGATGGACAGACTTCACAAGCTACAAAAAGAAAGGTTGAAAGAAAAGGAAAAAAATTCACTTCACTAAAGTCGTGTCAAGAGGTGGTTCGACAGGAAGTCTGCAAGGAAGAGCAGGTTTAGTGTGGGTAGCCTAGTCTTGAAGTCGAACAAATCCCATGAGGACAAAGGAAAAAACACTAAGTTTTAATGATTGTGGATTTCACCATTCACAGTGCATGAGAAATTTGGCCTACACACCTATCATATTTAATTACTTGATGGGAAGATTGACTCTCTCCCTGTCAATGGCCAAGATTTGAAACACTATTTTCAATGAAGGATCAGGGGATGTGCCCGACAATATGTACATAATTTTATTTATTTTTTCCTATTCTTGTCATTTTCTTTGTTTCTTTATTTTTTATGTGAATAAGTGTTGTCCTTGTCCAAGTGTTGGTTTCTGAGAATATGTGTGCCTGAACTCTAAGGGAGTTTTGTGACACTTCAACATTTGGTTAACCTTTGTTCCACCTTCCTTGTGTTGTTTATGTATTTTGACTGATGAAGTTCTAACGGAAAATACGATCTGTCCTTAAGGAGAGTTTTGGTCAACCATGCAATCATGTGCATTCGATAAATCTTGTGTTTTTATTTGGTTCTTTATTTTTTGGTGTTTTCATGCTTATCCAATCAGTAGAAAAGGAGAAGGGGAAAATATAAACGAGCAAAACTAATCAAAGGTATCTATATGCTTCTTTGAAGGAACAAAATCTCCTACTCTCAATAATTTGGGATCCCTCTTTCGCCCAAAATGAATAAGTTCCAATGCATATTCCTCTTTAAAATAAATAAATAAAGGAAAAAGAAGAGAAATAATTCCTGCGTAGAGAGGTGAAGAAAGCAACTTCATTGGTGTGTTGTTTAATATCGCTGATAGTAGATCAATGTTTTTGTTCCTATAGTGACTCCATCAGGGAACTGTCCAGGCTTGCTAGTAGTGGAGAAACATCAGAGATGAAAAATTGTACTCTGAAAATCTTAAACTCACTAGCTTAACTATGATTCCTAGCTTGAAACATTGTGATAATTCTGAATTTTGTGTTGATTTAAACTAAAATGGCATGATGGGGACTTTGTTTATGAATTGGGTAGGTGTGAAACCAAAGTGATCTGCATGATGAATCAATACTCCCCGAAGAACTAAGGCGCTACACAAAAGAAGTAAACTAAGACAAAGAAGTTGGAGATTCTACCAGTGTGTTACCAAGTGTTGTAGCTGCTATAACACCCTCCAAAATTTTGGCCTATACCAAATTTTGGAGCCTTCCTTGGTATTTTTCATCATCATCACAAAATTTGAATTTCATTTTATTTGTTTTCTTAGAATTTTGTGATCCCTTTTGCAATATAGAAAAAGTGTCATATTTTGGCATGTTGGTTGTCACATTGTATGCATGAGAATGTTCTAGTGGTTCCAAGAGGTCACATTTGTGAAAATGAGCTGTTCTAACCTTGTAAATACTCTTCGCACTCATTTCCAAAGTTTTGAGAATTGTCGCTCAAGTTTCGTCACGGTCATCGTAAAGTGTATCTTCGGTGTCACACTTATCATAACCAGTCATAAAGTTGTCACAGGGAAGGAAATACTTTGTTTGAATGTAATGGATGATCTATGTTGATATAGTCATCAAATTATTCTAAATGTGTGATCACAGATGAATTTTCATCATTGTTCACATCGATCTCACCAATCCTGCACTTAGCCATTTTCGGAAAAAATTCGTGACCGAACAACCTAGCTTCACCTAACCTTCAATGAGTTTTGCACTACACAGTCTCAATCCTCTAGCTATCACCTTGCTTATTAGCACTATGTATTGTGCAGTTCCTGACTCCCAGGATTGTTGCAATACATAATTTTAGTGACTAAGCCTTGACCCTGGCCATTGGAATTGCGCAGTCATGACCCCCAACCTAGCTTGGACTATGAAATTCATAACCAAAAGCCTCAATATTATTCCTTGAGACCTTTAATTGCATATTTTTATAGTATACGATACTTCCTTGACTCCCATAACTATGCAGTAAGTTCTCCCAATTCCCTTCCCTTCAGCCTATCCCACTGGCTCCAGAAACTATGCAGCCTTGTCCCTCAGCCCAACCTGAACTACGCACTACATAGTCTCAAGGCTCAAGGATTCCCCTTGCTTACCTAAACTATGCAACTACATAGTCAATTATCCTCCCTTCCCAACTTGTCACTTGTTCTGGGCTTAATGCATCATGTTAGGCTAAGGGTTTTCAGATTGATGTCATCTCTTCAAGTGAATTGTAGGAATAGGTGCTTTATCATATCATGGTGAGATGATGAAGAATGATAAGGAGGGAATCATGCTCAATTACACTCTTACAACAAAACTTACAAGTCTATTGATTAGGAGAAAGTGAAGGGATACTCGTTGGAAACCACTATCCAAGACTTAAGATCATTTAAGACTCATTATCACCAAGGCATGCAAAGGTGAAGAGGAAAAATCCTACACAAAGACACTCAAATCTTAGTAGCAGTAGTGGCTTGAAATTGCCACATCATCAAACAATCCATGTCAGCAGTGTCATGTCATGTAATGTCATGAGTGGTCATACACCACATCACTAGTGTGGACCATGTATATTGTATTCAAAATGCATTATAAAGTGGAATTCCAAAGGAAACACATGGAATGTAAAGAGTCATGTAAGTTTAAAATTCATATGAATTCAAATAGTCATGAGGGTATTCAAAGAGTCACCCTTGGTTATATATAATCCCTCATTGTATAAGTAAAGGAATTTTCCCCTTGGATCCACTAGAAAAGCATTAGAGAGATAAGATATTTCTTTTGTGGAGAAGGAGTGGCTCAAATGATCCATTATTGGAGCTAGTGATGTTCATTGTACATATGTGTCTTGGAACTTTTACTTAATAATAGCCTTTCAAGGTGAGCACATTCTTCATGTAGGCATTATGAATGTTTGTAATACTATTTTGCGGATGTTTGTACTTCATGTTTTCTTTCACACGTGCTCAGGTAGTTGAACTATTTTGGTTATTTTAGTACTTGTCTAATTGAGAATATGTTGTAATTTTTTTATTGTTTTCCCATCCTTGTGGATTATTTAGTGGGATATTAGGCAGATATTTCTCAATTTTTGGTTGTAATGATCATCGCATCCCATGTGGACTATTTTTTTGGATGTTAGATGGATCCTTCGTTTCATGCGTGTCTCTTCTTGGGTGATACTATTAACTCTCTCTTCCCCCCCCCACAATATAAGAACCTTGACACACTTGCAACTGGACATTCACCAGGCACACCCCTCTTGTTGTCTGAAATTTCATCTACATCCTCTCCCTCTTGCTGAAAAATAGAGACAAGGCATGTATTTAAAAATATGGAAACTGAGCCTTTATTCTGGATGGGAATCCTACACCAAAAGGTGTGAGGTCTAATTGGGATTTCATATCAGGAAGATCCTCTGATTGTTGGTGTGTCCAATACCATCAACGCAACCCTTGAAATGTGGAAGGTGAGTTAGTAAGGCCAAAAGGCATGACCAAAAATTCATAGTGACCTTCATGAGTTTTGGATATTGTTTTCGGAATGTCTTATATATTCATTCTAATTTGATGATATCATGAGAGAATATCTAGCTTGGTGAAGTAAATTTCTCCATTTAGCTCATCCAACAATTCATCAATGATAGGAGTGGAAAATTTATCTTTAATAGTGATCTTACTGAGCTCTCTATAATCTGGACACATACACCATGATCCATCATTCATGTGCACCAATACCACTGGAGAAGAGAAGGAACTTTCTCTAGGTTCAATTATACCTACCTCTAGCATTTCTACAACCATACATTCAATTTCACCCTTTTGGGCATAGGTATATCTGTAAGGTCTAATGTTTGGAGGAACACTTCCGAGAGTCAAGTGAATAGCATTATGATGATCATGAATATGTGGAATACCTTTGGGATTTTAAAATACCTTGGAATGGTTTCCAAATAATCTTTAAAGGTCTATAGAACCAAATGACTTAAATGTTTGAACGTTTAGTGAGAATAATTGCACAATTACCCCTAGTTGTTCCTTATTCAAAATATTTTTCATTCCATTAGAGCTAATTATCTTTCCATGTTTCCCTATTGTTTGAAATATGTTCACTACTAAGAGTAGGGGGTGAATAAATAGTGATAGGCTTTGTACCAATTATATTTCTTTTTCCCAAACTCAATTATCCATGCACATGCACAACATTAGATCATAAAAACATATAAGACAAAATATACTAAAAACATAATAACCATTATAAATAACCATGAGAAATATCAACACAAGCATGCATACATAAGAACACAAGTGTTTCTGGTGGAAACCCTTTTGGGAACTAACCACCCTGCTGTTGTTGTGTTGTTCAATTATTTTTATTAATCCAAAAAAAAAATTGATACATGGATTAGATTACACCCATAAGCAGGGATTTGTATCTTTATCTACAATATGCTAGAATCTATCAATTCATAACTTTGTTTCTCTCATAGATATATGGACTACCATTTGCTGGAAGCACCCACGACCAACGATCCTCCGCCAACTACCATTGGAATTTCCAACTCCTATTGGATGGAGACAACTTTTCCTAACACTAAATTTTCCGAATCATTATCTATATTGAAGCCTCCACACCTTCATTTTCTCCATGAGAACCATATTTCACAATATTTCATATTGGCTTCTCAATTTTCTGAAATGAGAAACCTAATAGCTCTAGTATTCTTCACATAATATTTGAATAATAAAACTGACCCAAAGGGGGGAAATTATTCACTACTTCTCACACCAAAATACTAATCTCAAACGTACCACAAGTTGCCAATTTTTTGCCACAAACTACACACAAATTATGAAGCTTCTTCACAAATCTATCTATGATCTCTTCCCACAATACTATGATAAATCAATACACAAACTATGTATGCAATTTTTGCATACTTTACTCACTCGCAATGGCATTATCACACACTCTCCAAGCAACCAATGAAATAAAATCACAACCTTATTCTATTTATCATTTTCCTATATTGAATATCTTAGTAAATGCTACAGGTTATGCATCACTCAACAATCCTTTTCACACACTTCAGATTTGGTTGAGATAGGTTTATTGACCAAATCATCCACTAAATTCACTAGCATTTTTATATATTTAACCTTGATCATCTTCTAGAGGGCCCACGATCATTTCTGACCATATGCCAAAAATGTTTGACTAAGAACATCGCCACAACACAAAAATTAGTTGATCAACGTGAGGAATGCAAATAAAAACTCATGAAAACACCTCAGTCAGTCCCACATCTCATCCTCCATGCATCTGGAAACTTCATCCACTCCCATAGGCTTGGATCCATGCAACTTGAGCCATGCAACCACTCCCACGGGCTTGGATCCATGTGATTGTGGCTATGGATGGTAAAAAATAAGTCAAATCAGCTCAAAAATTGCTCAAAATTATTCCAGAGATTGAAAATCCCATGTAGGTCCTCTGTAAGTCTCTAACACCTCTGCAACACTTCATTGAGTCACTAAAATATCACTAACATCATCCCAAGTAAAACTAGGTTGACTAGGATGCTAACCATCAACCATAATAGCACCAATACCATAAAACTGATCCACAAACACACCTCCATCAATATAAAACTCCAAAACCTGTCAAACATCCTATAACACCTTCACAACCATCTCAAGCATCCAAAAACACATGTATATCCTCTCCAATCCCAATGTATAACATCATCAGCATGTGGAGACCTAATTTGGGACATGGAGACCAATCAACAAGGCTCCTCAACACTAACTCTTGTAGCAACAACCAACATATGTATGCAACAACATGATCAAGGAGATAAACATAATGGGAAGGACTCTAAGTTATTACAACACACCATAATCCAAATCATCATGACATAAAACCATCTACACCTCAACCATATACAATCCACCTATAGCCACACATACACATGAATATCCAACACAGCTACAACCCAAAACACCATATTGAAATCAATTCCAACCAATTGTAACACATATGCAAAACTACAACACACATCAATGCCAAAAATCTCCCTCTTTGGCATTGATGTCAACCCCTTCTGAAGAAATCATCTAATACAACTTCCTCACATTCTCCCCCTTTGACAACAATGGAAAAAGGATAAAAATGTCAAGGAAAAATTCTATATACTCCTTTCCATGCAAGGGGATTCATAAAAAAAAACATAAAATCCACTTACAATCATATGCAAGTGATGAGAAATGGAGCATGAGACTAAAATACAACAACACTTCGCCTAGAAAATATGTGCACTAATCTCCCCCTAGACACAAGCTACGCAAAAACAACAACACATAAGAGCATCATCATACATCTCCTATTAGCAGTAACAATAAAATATCTCACTCCCAAGGCATCATGAAAATAATCAATATCAACAATCAACAACAAAATCCATGTCATAGCGGTAGCAACACATCATATCACTAACACATAGTAGCATTAGCATAATTTGATCAACTAACAACTCTAATAAAATCCATAGCAGAAGCATATTATATCCAACCAAATTTGAAGCAACAACAACAAATACATCCTCTCCACAATGTACTATCCAGTAGTATAAAAATCATACATCACTATCAGAAATGACTATCTAGAAGAAACATCTCTCTGAAGTAGACATGGTAGTAGAAATTACATGATGACAGATCACAATAGTATGATAAATGATACTCCATTGAATGCAAACATCTCCATTGATAAATGTAAACTAATATATACAACTGCCAATGCCTCCTTGCCACATGCCAGAGGCTACTCCACTTTGACCAATGACTATGACTCAATGATAAACAATTAAATACAGGGCTTTATAAGTTTATTACATGGCTTCCAAAATGATAATACATGATTTTACAATGACAGCATAAGCCCATATATGGTTGAACCATGACTCACATGACTCTCTCACAATGCATACATGACTCAAGAATGTACCACTATGATAAGTATGAAAGTTTATAGAAATAACACATGAAATACATTGCTCTCATAACAATCCTATCATCAATGCATGTCTAATACAATGTCATAATGAAAGTACATAAAGAATATGATCAGCCACATGTCCTGTTTATGGCAGCCAGAAAATGTCAATACAAATCACATAAGAGACATGTATCAACCTCTCCTCATCATCAACTATACATCAAGATTTCGACAGTAGTAATCCACAACACATAATAATGCATAGTGGCCCAAAAATAGTATGCATCAATAGCATCATGAATCATAAATATAGCCTACCAATAAGGTTAATATATCAACTCTCTATATCTATATAAGGAAACAAAAATAACCATCACGTGGAACATGACCCTCTACAATATAAGTTGAACCAACAGAGACAACAAGATGTAGCGACAACAACAATATCTCATCGTCAACCATGCTAAAAAAACTAAACATCATCTACCATCATGGAAATAATCAACATCACCATATGTAGCAGAAACATAAATATGAAACACATCCATCATAAATATAAAAATCATGTACCATCATCATACTAATTTCCATGGCACCAACACGTGCATAAAATCATCAACCCAAAATGCATGAAACAAGGCAATTGCATATGTAGCATAATATCAAAATGCAAACTCCCACAATAATGATATATCAAATAACCATATAGCAAGGAGCATATAGCCATATCTTCCAGTAACCATGGAGCCATCGACATATTCGAAGCATAAAAAGTGCTCCCCTTGAACGTGTGCCATATCTCCTCCTAACCACATATTAACAAAGAAAACATCAATAGAAAAAAATCCATCATCAAGAAATCATAAACAAAGAGCTAAGCATCAATATCATCTCAAACTAACTACATGAAAGAATAATATATGCCATATAATCCCCCTGAGTCTATGAAGGCTTCACATTTATTTTACATTCTAAAATATCTATCATGCAAGAGTGGATTGCAATATGAGTTGGTCTCTTCTACTATGAATCATATGAGGAAGAGTACTCTCTTGGTATCTTCTTAATTTTCACTCTTCCCTTCTGTTATCACTCCAATAATTCTCAAGAGTTGTTATTATTATTTTTTTTTAAAGAATATTATAGGTAACCACAAGCCTACTTTTAAGCCTTAGGATATATCCTTCCTAATTCTCAGAGAGGGCTCTATCTATATGATTTAACTTTGTTGATTGTGTTTGATTTTAGGCTAGTTATGTAGGATTACTTGGGGTTTTGATTTGGATTTGGTTTGGTGGTGAAATTACTTATTCATATGGATAGATGTAGGTCTATATTCCATTGGGCTAATGGAGTCAATGTGTCAAGCAGTCAGATTAGGATCAAGGTCTAAAGGGAAATGTTTACAGGGCAAGATAGCTAAGTTACTTTAGATCTTCAAGGCTGATGGTGAAAATGGTTTCAATCGGGGTAATAGAGAAATTAAGGGTTCTAAATTCCGGATAATGAGTGAAAAGACAGAGGTCAATCGAAACAAGGGAGGAATTGAGAATTCCTTTATCTAGATATCAGAAGAAAAACATATAAATGATAAATAGTTCGAAACAAAGTGATTTTAACATATTTTGAAATAACATTCCTGATTTATCATTTAGATTCAAGCAAACATATGAGGATGTGAAACACATAAGAAATTGAAAAAATAACAAGTGAAAATACTTCACTAAAGTGGCCCAACACATGAATCCTGTAATATGATGCTTTATTGCTTTAATCCAGTCTACTGACTTGAAATTGGTACAATCACCCTTTGGTTCAGAATAGTACAACTATAGAAATTATGTTCAACAATTCATGCACCCCCAATACTTCTAAATGAGAAGTATTTATACAAAAACTCTTTACAAAATATCCTAAAACAAACTTAGGAGTTATTCATGGAAAATAAATATCTTCATGCAAGAAGATAGTGACAACTTTCTAACTAATGCTAGTTGTCCATGTTTTTATTGAAATTACTGTTTTCTATCTTCACTTGTTTATATTTTGTTGCTGATTTGTTTCTTGATTGTTGCTCAACGAAGGCTGTGGTTGAGTGTCTTTCACGCTGGCAGCTTTATCCCTATTTTGACTTTTACTTTAAGCTTTCAACTGATCAGTTTAACCTGATACTCTTTAACCTTTTATTTGTAGTTTTACTTTTATTCACTGCTCACTGTTCTGTTTCTACTGCTCTGTTTTCACTGCAAAATGATTTCACAGTAAATCAATCATCTTTTCCCAAAATTCTGCCTTTTGGCAATTTTATTTTTAATATTCTCCTAAATATTTCATCTGCTTCAGTGTATTTTGAGAGTGTAATATTATTGACAAATATGTGTTTCACCTGATGCTGTAAGTAGAAAAGATTCTTAAAATTCTTTTAGAGCACCTTCCCTGTTGGAATTCCCTGTGAGGAAGGTAGATTAGCTTGATCCTGGGAAACTTCTCCCATCTTCTTATTATAATCATCCTGCTTCATTAGTTTGCCATGAATAACTAATGGATTTGGAAGGCCTTTATGCCTTAGGACATCAAATTTCATAATAAACCTTGTGATGGAAATCTCCATATCTTGGCATTTCTCTTCTAACTGTATCATCAAATTATTTTTAGAAGTTACCTTCCTAACTTCTAGGATGGTTTCTGTTCTGTCATTAAAACCAATTCTTCTAGCTCTTCCATATTCTTAGAAGTTATAAATTTGATGATTTCAAGAGCTTCTTTAGGTTTCTTACGAAGTTCTTCTTTGTTCTTATGGATAGCTTCTTTTGCTGATTTGAATAAGTCTTTCTACTCATACATAACCTGGATTGATGGCCAAATATCATTGACTGATTCAATGATATTGGCCCAAAGCTGTTGTTTGACTTGTGCCATGGGTTCCTTTAATGTTAGATATTTTTCGAACTTCCTTAATTTCTCATTTAACATGTTTTCCCTTTGTTCTTCATTCTTGTGCATTATTTTAGCAAGTTTATTTTCATCTTCAAGACTTTTAAGTTGTTCTTTAAGTCTATTAATCTCATTGGTCTGAATAGACATGTCTTGCATAGCTTTTACTAACTTGCTTGCTTCATCTGTATGATGTGCTACTGTTGTTGAAGAATTTGTTGTAGAAGTTATTGATGAAGTGACTAGAAGTGTTGTAGCCATTGGAACTGTAGGAGCTAATGATTCTGCCAATGTGGAAGGTACAATTGTGGTGACTACAGGAATAACTGTGACTGGATCTTCTTCTTCTATATCCTTTTTCTCTTGGACCAAATTTTCCATTTCATTCTCCATTTCCTTTATCTGGGCAGTCAACTATAGAATGAGACTCATCATCTCATCTTTTTGATTTGTATCCTGTAGTACTTCCATTGCTTGAGGGCATTCTATAGGAGGTAGCTTGAGTTTCTTCTTTAATGCAACAATGTCTGTATTTTTCTTTTTGATCAGTTAATCTGCAACTTTTACATTACTAGGATCAAATCCTACTTCAATTAATAAATATTCCAAAGATTTAATTCTATTGTATTTTTCTTGCGAGGATGATTTTTCTAATCTGAGTTGATCTCTTATGTTTGCAAGAGTGTTTTGAAGCTTCTGCACACTCATTTCCTTGTTTGTCATGGTTGAGTAAAGCATTTCACCAGCCTGTTTTTGAAATTCAATATAATCAATGGGATGAAGGTCATCTCCTTGAACTTCATATGAAGAATTTTTGTAATCTGTTGGTGTTTTAGGATGCTTGACTTTAGGTTGCGGGAAAGTCATCTGCATTTTCTTAGTCTTATAGTAAAAAGCAGAAAGAAATTTGCTTTGGTCACTGGGTGATTGCTTCCAATACTAATTGTATGTATCAGTCTTCAATGCTTCATTTTTCATCTTGATTTCTCTGTATTTCTTCATGATATCTATCTCCTTCTTTGCTGGTTTTTTGGAAGAGGACATGTCAACACTGTGTTGCTTCTGAATAAGCTGGGTGTGTGATGTGGAAGGCTGCTATTATTCTTCAATCACCATTATCCTTTGTTGTTGTATCTATATCAATCACTTCTATGGTTTCTACTCATTCATTGATAGGATTTAACTTAGGTTTCTTCCTGTACATTAATTTAAATTTAGTTTCAGTAGTTGTCTCTATAGTGTATGATCCTTCCTCTATGTTTCTCTTTGCATTCCTGTCTTCTTCGGTTGGAGTTTGCAAATTTTTACTACTATCACCTTGCTTCTCTGCCTCTACCAAGGTGTTCTCCAACCATTTAGATTGATTGGAGAATTTATCTACGTTTGGTTTCTTTTCATGTACATAGTGAGTGAGTTTTCATTTAACTCTCAGTTTACTTATCACTCCAACAGGATCATAATACCACAAAAAATGTGACTGAACTTGAATTCCTGCAAATGCTTTTTAGCCTCTAGACCTTCATCTCTATTGTTATAGATAAAAGGGTCAACCTGATTTTTCAATTTGAACTGTGTCTTCTTATTTGCTGCCAAAAAATTAATTGCATCTAAATTAAGAATCTGCCTTATGTACTCAAGGGAAAATAAACTCATAGGGAGGTATTTGGGCAGTTTATATGGAATAAGACTTGATCCATATACTCTTATCTCAGTATGGTTTTGGTACAAGTAATAATCACCTATCCTATTATGCTCTGACAATTGTAGGACCTTATTAATCTCTTCACTATTTCTGGGTTTCCTGCTATTGTTCAACAAATTGACCATAGGATGAATGAAGGAATCTATAAATTTTGTATAATTGGAATGTGATGAATCTTTTTTGATAAGAGGAGTCCAAAATATCACTGAATGCGGATTTCCTTCAACATCAAGCTTTTGAAGGTTTATAGAAAATTTCTCAGACTAAAAGTATAAAAACATATGGAATAAGAATGAGGAATACTTGAAAATGCCTTCAAAAGGCATTTTGACCAATTGTTCACGAATATTGTCAGCAAAGTATTGGGAAAAATTAAAAATGGTAGCAGGAGGTTGACCACGTGTGAAAGTAGATAAAAAAACCTAGTACTACAATATCAACATGCTCATCTGTGAAATATCCAAGAATAAAAGACAACATGGAGATGATATGTCTTGTCCTTTCAGAAAATTTTGTAGATGGGTAAGGAGGATTTATCTTGGGAATTTCTATAGAAGAAGGCATGAAAGTTTGGAATATCTGGAACCTCTTAGGGAAGACCAGATTTAGGTATAGTTGTGTGAGAGATTCAATGGACAAAGGAACTTCATCTGGATTGGATTGGATTTGGAGCATTTGATTGATTGACTCAGCAGTAATGGTAAACATAATTTATTTTTTAGAGTTTATTATGGCTCTCTGATCAGGGAAATAGCAAGATTGACATAGTCTGATCACTTATGAGCATTGGAAAGTCTGTGGGACAACATATTTTGGAAAATTAGACTCCCAAATAAAAACTTCATCATCCTAATCTATGGATTTTTCATAGCTCCAACAGTGGAGCTTAAGAAGGTTAAATTCTGTGGTTGTGTCATTAATCTTGAAATCTTTATTAGCCAGGGGAGTGTCTTATACATCTACAACATGAGGTTGTAGAGGGTTGACTAATACTACTACTTTGGAAGCCATTGTTCTGTTTGATTTTATAATTAATTAATATTTTGACTTAGAAAAACTGATTTAGGCCTGTAGGAGAACCTCTAACAGATATTTTTAGTTTACAGATAGATTTAAGATAAAACATGGGTTATGTATGGTCTGCAAAGGTGTAATTGATCAAATTTTCATCTATGTGCTTAAAAATAGTTTTTAGGACCTTAGAATTTCAGCAAAAAGACACCTAAGGTCTACAGAAAATGGATTGAAAGGCACATGAGGATTCTTCAGGTTTGCAAATGGCTTCTAAATGATCCAATTGATCAAAATTTGTGTTTTAAAATAGTCTTAGATATTAGAATCAGTGAAAATAGGTCCAGGGTTTGCAGACATATATTTTAGGAAGTAGCAGGGCTTTCTTTGGGTTTTCAAAAGGCTCCTAAATGATTCAATTAGTTGAATTACTTCTTTAGATTAAGAAGCAAGATTTTTCTTTGAGGAATACTTGGGAAACATGAAGATTTTGCTTTGTAGAGGAGTTTATGGAGCAACAGAGGCTTTTTTGAGGTACTTCTGGTCTTTATAAGATTTGGATGACTTCTACAACAGTTGTAGCGGTGAAATGGTTAAATTATGTTTCAATTTGGCTTAAAAACAGAGTCAACAGCAAATTTTTTTGGTTTGAATAGCTCTTTCTGAGCGAAAATGTAACAGAAATGATGTAAAAGGGTGTAATCAGAGGGTATGTGTATTTTTATCAATTAATGATAATCATAAATACGCAATCAATTTTGAATAGACAGGGTGGTTTGTGCAACGGGTGGGGAGGGGAAACTGCTCAATGGTTTTCACAAGCACCAAAGGTGGTTAGTGGTGAAGTTATTAAGGATAAAATAAAATAAAATGGAACCATGTAGCAGGGAGGAAAGACCCACAAACCACACATTTCGCATGGTTGGAGTGTAGTTAAAATTTGGGCAAAGGAATGCATGATAGGCGGTAATGGTCATCAGATCTGATTGGTGAAGATCTGACAGCTGGGAGGATGCGACAGAGTATTGGGTTTTTAAAAGGTGTGGGGCCCGATATTTTAAGTTGTGTGGCAGGGTTATATTGTATATGATCAGAGTCTTAAAATAATATAGCCAATGGGGTTTGGGGAAGTGGGGCTTTATAATAGGCGGGGATAATGTAAACCATAGTTTAAGAATAAAATGTGTGTCTGGGACATATAACATGTGGGGAATTGTATACCATTTGTTTAAAATAAAATAAGGGTTGGGAATAATATAGTATGGATTTAATATGTAACAGGATAAAATGTATAATGGGATTTAATTCATTATGTTAAATGTTAATATATACAATTGTAAATAAGTGTAGGATTTGTATAATACACTGAGTTTAACTTTAAAACTACTATCGGGAATGGATTTCTTCACTGTGGGACCCAACATAACACCTTTTTAAATAAATACTTAGGATAAAGGTATTTTGGGGTTTTTAATATATATTTTTTTAATAAATGGAAATTAGTTAAAGGGATTTTAAATTTCCAAAGGAAAAAATGTTTTCTAACTTAAGAGAAGGAGAATTTGTAAGGAAAAATTAGTGATAATGGGAAAAAAGGGAAAAATGAAGGGGAGGGGGTATTTTTACAAGGGGAATGATTTTGTAAGGAAATTAGTAAATGAAATAACCAATTTTCTAATCTCCATTCTTGTGAAAACTTCTTCTACCTACCCATCTACTATCGTAACATTTTTTCTTCATTTACATGGGCGCATTTGAGCTTGCAGACCCTTATTCATTTTCCTTTTAAACAACAAACTAACTAATTCTATCCTTATTTCTTCCAAGGGCTCAAATTAAACTATTGAGCTCCTTATTATTCTCTACCTAACTACTAATCTTCCAAGATTAAACTATTTGGATAGATCTTTATTCTCTATCTAACAGCATGAAAGGTCAAGATTAAGTTGTTTAAGCTTCATGGATTGTGGCATTTTTAACAAGTTGCACAAAATATTTATTTTGCAGTAAAAGTAAATAGTAGTGGCATTTGAATTTTCATCACTTTCATGTTTTATTTTTATCTCTTTTTTTCGGGGGGTTCATTTTCATATTATTTTTTATCTTTTTTCTTTCAAGTCCTTTGTTTTTTCTTTTCGAACTTCTACCCTCTTTAAATATTTTATTTTCTAATATGGGAAAATAATTTTGCAGAAAGAAAAGTATGTACATATTACAAGACTAATCAGATTAAATTCAAAATTATGAATCCTATTATTATAGGACCCTAACACCTTCAACACATATAAAATATCTGGTGTCTTGACTCCTCTAGGAATTACCCTCTTTGATCCTTCTTTCTTGATGAAGAAACCTTTGGATTTGAATATCAATTCATTACCTCCATCAACCATTTGGGTCACACTTAGAATATTGTAATTTAGGCCCTCAATGATCCATACATCTTCAACATTGGTCCTATTTTTACCAAGGTTGGCCTTTCCATTTCCAAAAATTCTTGCTGGTTCACTTCCTTCAAAAACAACATGACCAATTTTGACTTTCTTCAATAAGTGAAATTTTTTCCTATTGTTGGGTTGAGAAGAAGGTACATTTCATCCCATATTTACCATGATTTTTTATGTACTATTATGAATTTTCCCCTCATCTTAGCAATAAAGTAAATAGAAATAACCTAAAGCCAAGGCAGAATGAACTGATGATAAAAGGAACATTTAACAACATAAAAACTGAATTGTTATATCTTTATTAATAGGGAATAAAAGCAGCTGAACTGCTGATGACCAAAAGACAACTGACAAGGGAGGAAAACAAGATCATAATGGCTCCTATGAACCGGCAGGAGATGTAAAGGCACATCCATGCTTTGAGTACTCAAATGACAACCATGAAGCAGCAGGGTCCTATATGGAAAATATCTGTTACTACTTTTGAATTCGCCTTTAAAAGGACTCTGCAAATACAATTGGATGGATTGAACTCTTCCTACTACTGAATTCTCCAAATCATTCTCTATATTTAAGCCTCCATGCCTTCACTTCCTCAATGCGAACAACATTTCACAATATTTTATACCAAGTTCTCAATTCACTCAACATGAGTAACCCAAGAGATCTATCATTATGCACATAAATTATGAATCCTAAAACTCACCCAGAGAGGGGAATTTATTCACTACCTCTCACACCAAAATACTACTCTTAAAAATACCACAAGGAACCTATTTTCTTCTACAAAATACAAACAAATTGTGAATCTTCTTCACAAATATATCAATGATTTATTCCCACAATAATTTGATAAATCACTGCACAAAATATGTGAGAAATTGATGCATAATCTACTCACTCACAATGCTCTCACAATGGAATTCTCACACACTCTCCAAGAAACCAACCAAATAGACTCGAAACCTTATTTTATTTATCGTTTTTCTATATTTAGTAACTTAGTAAATGCTACAAGTTATGCATCACTCAACAATCCTTTTCACGCGCTTCATAGTTAGTTGAGAAAAAATTATTGACCAAATCATCCACTAACTCCACTAGCATTTTGATATCTTCAACATTGATTAACTTCTATAGGGCACATGAACTTTTCCAAACATATGCTGAAATTTTTTGACTAATAACAGCGCCACAACACCAAAATTAACTGATAAACCTGAAGAATGTAGATAAAAACTCATGAGAACACCTCAGTCTCTCCCACAAATCAGCATCCATACGACTAGAATCTTCATCCACTCCCATAGGCTTGGCTCCATGCAATTGGATCCCTATAACTTCTCCCATGGGCTTGGCTACATGTGATTGTGGCTAAGGATGGTCAAAACTTAGTAAAATTGGTTCAGAAACTGCTCAAAATTATTCTAGAGCTTGAAAAGCCCTTATAGGTCCTAAAAAAGTCTCTAGAACCTATGCAACACTTCACCAAGTCACTACAATATCACTGACATCATCCCAAGTCAAACTAGGTTTACTAGAATGCCAACCATCAACCATACTAGCACTTGGACCATCAAATTGATCCACAAACACTCTACCATCAATATGCAGCTCCAAAACCTGTTAGACATCATCCAACACCTACAAAACCATCTCAAGAATCCAAAAACACATGTATATCCTCTCTAAGCCCAATGTATTACATCATCAACATGTGGAGACCTAATCCGAGACATGGAGACCAATCAACAAGGCTCATCAACCCTAAATCCTATAACATCCACCAACATATGTATGCAACAACATGATCAAGGATATCATCATCATGGGAATGCCTCCAAGCTAATGCAATGCACCATCATTCAACTAATCATGCCATATGACCATCTACACCTAAACCATACACAATCCACCTGCAGCCACACATACACATGCATATCCAACACACCTTGCAACCGAAAAAACCAAGTTGAAATCAATGCCAACCAACAAACACATATGAAACACTACAATGCACATCAATGCAAACACCCTTGATATCCCTTAATTTAATATCCTTTCCTCCCCAGAAAATTTTCAAGAAAATTTCTTGTTAAAATTTATTGTCCCAAAAGGTTATAACCATTGGATGCCTTATACAACATCAAAACCTCCCATTGGAATGGAAATAATTGGACTATTCAATACATATTCCCCCATGGTTAGATTGATATTGTGGAATTTATCTAAGAAATTTATAGTTCCTCCATTTGCAACAATCACTTGACACTCTGATGTCGGATATAGAAAGAAATTCAACTCCTTGGCTATCTTAAAATGATATTGCCTTTTTATTCTTTATATATCCCTCTATCTTGAGAGTTTGATGAGTGGTAATTCCTTCCAATGCATTAAAATATATGGTCAGAATCATTTCTTCTCTTTTAAATCCTGGGTTGGTTCTTGGTGTATATCTTCTTCTTTTAATGCTTTTTGTTCCTTTTCTCCCCCCTCTTCACAATTTATGTAAAATAATTTCTTCTCCACACACTTATGAACTTTAGTGTATTTTATATGAAAATTGTATCAAAGCCATTTTAAACATTTTTCCTCCAATTGTTGTGGCGTCAACCTTGTAGGTTATGGGAATCTAGGAGAAACAACACTTCGCTCTTTATAGTTATGAGTGGTAGACTTCCTTGTTGCCTTAATTTTGCTTTCAAATTTTCTTTCCACCCTAAATTCAGTAACTAATGACTTAGGTTCCCAAAGGAGAACCTCATGTTGGATTTTACCCTTTAAATTCCCTATGAAGACATCAATCTTATGCTCCTTTGGAATATCTTTTACTTGAATATTCATTCTTTGGAAGTCCTCAATGTGCTCCCCAATTAAACCCTTTTGTTTGATATTTATCAATTGGCTAAAGAAGGTATCATTCTTTGTATCATTACAGTGTGTTATCAATTCCTCAGTAAAAATTGTCCAAGTGATAAATGGTTTATGATAAAAAAATCCATTGATACCACACAAACTGATTGGGTTCTAAATATAAAGTTGTAATGCATACCTTTTGTGTGTGTTGCACAACATATATATCAATAAACTACTCCATTTATAGTATCCATGTCACTGGATCCTTAGCATCAAAATTCCTCATATCGATATTTGGAATATGGTTGATCTTCATCCCTGGTCTAGAATCTCTAAAATCATGATTCACATTCCTTTTTATCTCGAGAGTTTCATGGACTACCTTTGTTACCATTAGGAAGCCTTTCTTGCAACAACTTTGTCAAACCTTCCTTCAAACTGTCCATGTCTACTTTCAAACCTTCCAAGTTCCATTTTAAATAATCCATGTCCCACCCTTTTTTTATAAATGATCTATCTTAGCATTCATTACTCCCAATTCATTTTTGGTTTCTCTTACCTGGTCCTATAAATTTGATATATCATGTTGCATTTCTTCCTCTTCTTCATGCGTCATAGTAGAGATTTATGGTCTCTTACTAAGTGTATCCATTTCTTTTTTGTGAGGCACATTGGAACTAAATAATGATATTTGTTCTTAATTATTCTCTTTGAATAACTTCAAACTGATTTTTCAAAAAAAAATTATGCAAATTAAAAAAATGCATACCTTTTTCTCTTTTTTTTGAACTTGATATTGAAAAAATTGTATCTTTGTAATTTTGGCTCCCCAAGGACTAGAATTTTGTTTTGTGGTATCTCTTTGAGTCTTGTTTCCAATGCCACAAGTCATACTGAGATTGGATTCTTCAAGATGAAGTTATGCTTAATCTCCCACAATGACTTGATTATGGACTGGTTCAGTAGAAAACTTGTACAGAATTCCACGTGTCATTGTTTCCACCTCAGGACCTAAAAATGATACCCAAGAAACTATATTATGTGCACTTTCATAAACATTTTACAAAATTTAATTTGGAATTTCAAAAAAATATTTATAATGATTTTCCCCGATACACCTGTTTGAGACAAAATTCTAAAGCATACAAAACCCTAAATTCCTTGAATCATGTCTTCGACAATATACGAACCAAGATTTTAATTTTTTACACAATGTTCACCAAGATTTCTACTCCACATGGTAAAAAATTAAGCTTTTGAAGTATTGCAGAATAAAAGTTATAGGATCTAAATCTTTGATACCTAATGTTATGCAACTATATCACAAAAATAGAAGAAGGGAACAACCTCATTTTACATCACATAAATGAACCACCCTTTGATGATACAAATGACAAGACCTCCTTGGTATATGTAGGAATCTAAAGGGTCACAATATAATCATGGCCTAAATAACAATAATAATGTAATGGATCAAAAATAACAATAATGGGCTTCTATGCAAGGAGGTAGGAGTGGGAGGGGTGATTTTTAACCTTGAAGAAAAATATGAAAAAAGTTCACTTGGGGACTAGGGAAAGCGTCGAATAACCAAGATAGAACTCTCTCTCTATGGAAAGGATTGATAATATGCATCTCTAAAGGTATAAAAAAATTGATTATTATATGTGATTCATTGTTTGTGATCCAAAATTGTATCTCTTCTAAAAAACAAACATCTTCTTGAGTCAGATTCCTCAATTATAAAAAGGATAGTGAACATGATAAAAAAATTGACGATGTCAAACTATTTCGTGTCAAAAAGAATAATAATCAAAAGGTGGATTTCTGATCTAATTTCATAGCATTGTTAGCGTAAGGTGTTGTGCATAGGGACAGGGTCATCATTCAATGCCACGTACCATAGTGAATGGTATTAATTTGAAAGTATCAATGAGTAGATCCATCAAGATTAAAATTGTGCTAACTGTATTAATGGTATTCTTGGGGATGTCAAAGGGTTAGTCAGAACTTGGATATGGTAGTTGGATATTAGCTCATAGATGTTAGTAGTGGGGTTGTGATATCATGTTGAAGGACACGTGGATTCCTCCCAGTTGACTAGTAATGGAGGAAGAAGGTGACATCTGGTTAAGTACTCTCAAAATACATTATGAAAATTTTTTGGCGGTGCTGGGGATGGAGGAGCATGCTAGGATGAAGTTGTAGACATGGAACACATTTAAGAATGAAAAGATAGGAGTACCCTCATCTATCAACCACATAATTATATATAGGAGATGGACCTTGCAGTTACGTAACAAAATTCTCCTGGTGCAAGCGAGGATAAAGAGGAAGATGATAGTGGCAAGCTCCTATAGTGGGAATGGTGGTGAGGGTATTGGGAGAAGAGGAAGTATTGAGAATATTATTGATAAATATTCCAAGAAAATGGTGAAGGAAATTCAAGATCAAATGACTATTTTGTTGATTCATTTTGTAGGCTCAGGGAAATATATGGAAATGTTGCAGAAGACCAAGGAGAATTTGAATTTATGGATGATAATATTTGAAGTCTAAAGTTGATAATATAGAATTTAATGTGTAAATGACCATTGTTGACATGTTAAAGGAAGTATTTAGGGTTCACGATGCTCCTGTTCCAATTCCAGATATTAACGATGATGTTCTGAATTTAGACATGGCATCTGCTACTGAGAATAACATGAACCAGAGGATGCTTTTTGCTGTAGCTCAAGAACCTAAGGAGCATGATGGTTGCAGGTAGCCTATCACTCATTTTTTATGTTATGTCAGACTGTAAATATCTGTGGGTGTTTTAGGAAGTTTTTAGTATAAATTATGTACTGGTAGGATATAGAAATAAAGAAGGTAGCATTAAGGTCTCAGAAGAAAAAACTCGGCAAATTTCTGAGACATAATTTTACATGTATGTATGGGACCTGGTCCATTTCCAGTTTTTTATATAAAATATTGCGATTTGTCTCTTTAAAAAAAAATAATAGTGGGCTTCTATGGGGAAAAAAAATAACAATATGGGGCCTACACTAGTATTATAGTGACCTAACATTTCCTAATCTCCTTCACATAAACCCTCAGGGGAAACAACCTTAGGTAGTCTAGCAACCATATCATGTTTTATCATCAAACTCATACTTTAGAAATTCATATGTCCAA
This sequence comes from Pinus albicaulis, assembly GCA_034641835.2. Taxonomy (NCBI): domain Eukaryota; kingdom Viridiplantae; phylum Streptophyta; class Pinopsida; order Pinales; family Pinaceae; genus Pinus; species Pinus albicaulis. The sequence continues at coordinate 1,653,602,314 of CM076575.1, forward strand.
GCCTTTCACGCCAAATTCAACTTTAATTCTATTATTTTTTATGAGTGTAACCATTCCTAGATATTTTCTAGGAAAATCACAAAACTCAGACAAATTTTCTTTTAAATGAAGTTTAACCTCAAAAAAATAAAATTGTTTTCATATTTTTTTAAACCGATTTAGCCAAAATTCTACCTTCTTTCCACTTTAAGTTAGTTTGATTATAGAGAAAAAATTATCACTCAAACTAAGTACATGATACACATTATTTATCACAACATTTTGAAATTCAATTTTAACATGGACACTAATAGTAGGAGAATAATCATCAATAACAAAGATTCCATTTTTTTGTAGCCTTACTCAATAAGGAAAAGAGAGAATCTTCTTTAGTCATGTGATGGGTTGACTAATGTAAACTATCCACCTTCTTTAGAAGTGTGAGCACAAAAGACCCAAGAATAACTAATAAAGAATGCATAGCTATCCACCCTAAATTCTAAATTCTAGTGCTACAAGTCAGTCAATTTTCCAATCAACATGTTTCCTTTAATATTATTGAACTTCTCTTTTAGATATTTAGTCTCGTACTGGTAATCCTTCTCATGATACGTCCTAATTTCCCATAATAATATCAAATATTGCGTGATTGTCATGATAACAATTTATTAAATGAAATATCATTTTTTCTCCCAATTTATTGTTGAATATTATTCTCCATAGTCCTATTTGAATTTTCCCTTTTGTAAATTGGATTTTTGATTAGCTTTAAATTTTCCTTTATTAAGCAACTTAATTGTGCCCTAATTATCAAACCATAAAAAGAGCCAAAGGAATAATCCTTACCATATTATTTTTTATAAGGCCAACTAACATGGAATTTAAAACAAAATAAATCATAAGGTGTCTTCAAATTCATGGATATCGGCTCCATGGGTTAAATATGCTTTTTGGAAAACCAATTCCATATCCACCCAATTTTAATTAGAACTCCTTTCACACAAGATAAATAATATTAAATTCTTTCATAGGAGAGAGGACCAAGAGAGATTAAATATTTCTCAATACACATAATTTCATTTTAATTTATCTTATCAAATAAATCTATTAGCTTATTTTAAACTTCATTAGGAAAATTAATCCTTCTTGTATAAAATATGTCAGGTTTTTAAAAATCTAGCACCTAACACTTAAATTCCTAGTAGAAAAATTGATCTACTTATTTTAATGCACAACTAGATTCCTAATAGAAATTCAATGCAAGAAAATATCTCAATCTCAATCACAATGAAACAAACCTATTCTACCCAATAAAATCATTCCATCGTTAAAAATGATTCAGAATGTACTTGGACTCCAATAATGGGATAATGGCCCAACTAAGAATATGAATAATAAAAACTAAACCTTGATCTGATCTAGCAGATCTGCCTTAGATTAGTTCTTGTTCTTCTCAGTAGATATCGATATCTAGCCTCTCTACACTATGTCGAACCCAACACTCTATAGTATCACACTCCTCCTCCACTTTAAGCTATTGGTGTTGTATGGTGTGTCTCCTCCCTCTCCCTAACATTGCTTTTATAACTTTACATTAAGATAAATCCATAACCCTAACCCTAATATCAAAGTGATTAACGCATGAGATTAGATCTCACCTCATTTGAATCAATGGATAAGATTAAAATAAATCAGTAAAGTAAATTACTTTAATTTTCCTAAGTTTATATTAGCTCAATAAGCCAACATATTAATATGTGTTTTTTCCTAAGCTATACTTTGGCTAAGTTACATTAGCGACTTTCTCACACTTAAGAAAGTGTTCTAAGGAGAATGTGAGTAATTTCCCAAGCTAAAAAGTTCAACAATCCCTCTTAGCAAGGGATGTTATTTTTTCCACTTGCAATTGGCTCCAGTCCTAGACCTACATCTACTTACATGGCTTCTCCCTCTGAATTGGAAGCATTCACTATGACCCAGTATAGAAATATACTCAAGGTCCAACTTCCCTTGGTATTGTTCCTAGAAGCCTCTTTCTCCTAAACATCGTGTAAGATCATCTCATAATAAAATACCTGAACAAAATTGGAGGAATCTATCAGTTTATCCTCCCTACCTGAAACTAAGGTTGACTCCCTTTGAGCTGCTCAACCTTTGAAGCCTCCCATTCCTTTTCTCTATCAATGCCATACCTCTTGTCATTTATCATGTGCTAAGTCATTCTACGATGACTATGGGTCTATCTTTTTCATTTGATACATCCATGAACTATGGTTCCAATCCCTCAACTAGTATATACTCTCTCTCTCCCTATGAGGGATGACCTCTATGAATTAGGTTGGTTGTTGGTACTGTCCTATGTACACGTTGTTGGCTACTACCAAATAAAATAGTAAATATTGGCCCATACCTATCATGAAATATACCATTCCTCTTGACTCTGTTTGGCCACTACATCCTATATTTAATCAATTATTCCCAACGTGGAATTATTCCCATGGCGTGATAACTATTGGTTGTCTCCTTGTAATGTTCCTCCTCCATGCTTGGATACTTTAGTTATACTAATACAATCCATTTTCACTCTGCCCTAGTGATAACTATCTCTTCCCTTATAATTCCCAATGATACTATGTCAACACCATCACTACTCTGGCTGTTAAAAATTTTGGTCACTCTGCTACCACATAGACCCAATATCGGCTTGTCTTGATGGGCATACAGTTGTGTCTCCAACCTATCCTCAATTCCAATTAGGCTACACTTCCATGGAATTTTATCGTAGCGGAGTGATTTTTGGTTGATGTAGCAACATATTGAAGTCCCTCACAACCTTGGGATCCAATGACTCTAACAAGGATTTTATAAACAAATAATTGTCTACACCTGCATCCCCAATGAAGACTATGGGAACCGAACCTTGCAAGTCTGATCCACTTCTATTGTACAATGGCACACCAGAGATAATGGTCACGTTTTCAAGCTAAAATTCCATGGGAAATTCATGATCTAAAGTGTCGCCTCCACCCACGGCTTTCTTATGTGGCTAGGTGTAGTCATGCGCTAGGTTGTTGGTCCTTATCCACAATTTCCTTTCCCATATGAACTACATGATCACTTACCTACACATTTTAGTTTTAATTATTCGACTCTGATCCCCTCTTGATACCTTTTGACAACCTACAATTGATTTTCTGGTAGGATATGATACTAGAGGTTGTGTATGATTTTGGTGATTGCTCACTAGCTCCATTCCTTGACATTGTGACACAACTAAATCCCTTTCACAACCCCCCAAGGCCTAAAAATGTATTGTATGCTTGGTTAGTTTTCCCTGTCATGGATTACCACTAACTGTCCCCCACTGCATTTACCTATAGCTCATTGTTTTATGTGATTGTTTGAAATCCCATGTGCCCTTCGTTCCTAGCTCACAACTCCCATTTTTTCAACTATTGTGTCTGATTGGGGATCCTTGTTGTTGATTATTTACAGCATGAATTACTAGTGCTACTCCCCACTCCATCATTCCTTGCTACAATCCATCATGGTGTTTGTAGATTTTTCTTTCTGTCGACCGACTAAGTGGCAACAAAGTTGACTAGATGTTGGTTGGTGATTGTTGGCTACCTACTCTCAATATTTTTTTTGTCTTCTTAATTAATCAACCTCAAATTTTATTTTTGGCCCTCTTAAAAAAAATAATTGTCAACAATCATATGACATGATCTTAGCCTCCTTAACATAATATTCAACCTCATATCATCACATCTAAACCCATCCCAATGATCTAGTTCAAACCCTAGTTTCCTGTAGTTTTGAGATCAAATTTATTTAATTATTTTTGTCTAATACCATGTTATATTTTTGAAACCTAGCACACAAGAGTTAAATTCCTAGAAGAAAATTTGATTTATTGATTTAGATGCACAACTAGGTTCATGACATAAATTCAGTGGAAGAAAATATATTGATCTCAATACAAACATATTCTACCCTAACAAATAAGTTCATCATTAATAATGATTCAAAACCTACTTGGGCATTGATGTTAGGATAATGGGCCAACTGAGAAAATATAGAATACAAAATAAACCTTGAATTGATCCAACAAATCTGCCCTAGATCGATGCACAACCTTGTTTATAGATATAGATCTCTAGCCTCTGTACACTCCCTTGGACAAGACACTTTGGAGTATCACACTCCTCCTCCTTTTGAGGCTAGTTTCTTTGTATGGTGTTTTTATCCCCCTCCCTAGGCTTGTTTTTATAACTTTACATTGAGATAAATCCCTAACCCTAACCTTAATATCAAAGTTATGGACACCTAATATTATATCTCACCTCACTTGAGATCAATGGCTAATATTTAAAAAAAAATCACTAAAGTAAATTAATTTACTTTTCCCATGTTTTTTTAGCTCAATAAGCCAACATGCTAATATGTGCTTTTTCCTAAGTTAGACTTAGGCTAAGTTACATTATAGACTTTCTCACACTTGAGAAAGTTTTCTAAGGAGAATGTGGGTGACTTATACATGAGTAGACAAAATACCTGTGCAGAAGTACCTTTGTGAGCTACAAAAATGAACAAAAAGAAAAAAAAAACATGTTATAACTCCTACCACCTCATCCTTTTTTCCATGAATGAAAATTTTATGTTCTTCATCCTTTGGGTCTATAACCATGGTATTTTTGAACCACCAATGAACCTTACTCATCAATAATGTTTGCATATATTATGCCTATATACCATAATTATGGAAATTTAAAAACATGGTTTCTTTTTTGGAACTCATCATATTTGTATTCAAGTAAAAACCCTAATTTAATCTATTAGAGAGATTTAACTATTCAAGATTTTTTAGAAGCAACAACCTCCAAACAACTTGTAGGCAATAGGTTAGTGTTGATGGAGAAGTTTCAATTCTTCTCACAAACACATATCGAGTATCATTGGGCTAAGTGATATAGATGAGAATGTTACCTCAGATTTATAGCCCTTGTATTTCTACAACCAAATCTTATGCAATTACTTTCTAAAAGCTTATATTAAGTTTTGATATTTAAATATAACTTTTAAAATTACATCAACTAGAAAAAATAAATAAATAAAAGAATATTTCATAAAATTATGAATGAGAAAACTTTCAAAATATGTTATAAATAGCTTAAATATAGCCATGATACAAATTAAAAACAAAAATTCTTCAGTATACCAAGAACAAGAGAAATAAATCAATAAAAAGGCTTTATTAAAGACCAATCTGAGTTGCAAAAAAAATTGTACTTATAGATCTTTGTGAGCAATAGCAAAGAATATATTTAGAAACCAAAGATGTAAAAAATATCATATAGAGGGAACTAAGTTTGAAAATAAATATACATGGTAACAATATATGTTTTGAATCACTTCAAGAGAAGCAAAACATCATCAAAATTTACAAAATTCACACTAATTATCTCTAAACCAAGAGAAAACTTATAAAAAGTGTAAGCATGTTTCAAATTAAATAAATAATCTTGGAGAACATCATAAGTAAATTTTATTCAATCCTTTATTGGTACCTTTCAAAATTTCCTTCTTGTTAAAATCATGTTGACTCAAACAAATTAGTGTTCTAAACCTCAATGGGCGTTTTCCCCTTATTTTATGGGAAAATTGGAAGAGATTGTTTATCAAATTTGGGAGGAGAGTGTGAAAAATAAGTAGCAAAAGGAATGATGTGATCAAAAGTAGGTGTGACTAGAGAATTCATGGGACTATTAGGCTAATGGAAATTCTAAAAGGAGGATACATAGGGTTATTATCCCATCCATCATGCAATGGTTATGGAGGGGGCTCTGGGATGTCCATGATACTAGGATGAGGTTGTAATGGTTCATCAGGTTGAGAGAAAAGGTGGAGGTAAAATGGAATTCCCTCCAAAATATATGTGTTCAATCTATATTAATTAATCAAATTCCTTAGATTTAGAATCAAAATGGATGGAAAATATTATTCTTTTATTCCTTCCTTCTTTCCAAACTACATCGGGTATTGTTTCTCCACCTATCATATTTCCCTTACTTCCCCAACTAAATAATGCTCATGTACACCATGTATAAAATCCATTAATACTTTTAAGTAGTCTATAACATGTAGTAAGAAAAAAAACACTTAACTAGACTTATGTTGAATATGCTTAACAAGACCCATATATAGCATATAAGAAAAACATATAGTAGGGAAGATGGAAATGAGAATTATTTATGATATAGGGAAGAAACTTGGGCATATTATGCTTATCTTCAAGACACATCACCATATTCATCATGATATTCTTTGTTTATTTTAGTATTTTTATTTCAACTAAAAAACTATCTTCTAGTGTGCATTATTATATAATATTACTTCTCAGACCAAAATTATATAATAGTCTTAAATAAGCATCACCAAGGATCCAAAATATAGAAGAATAAAAAGGCAAAAGTATTAGGGGATATGCATTATCTATATATAAGAATAAACTCTTTCATTTGTAGAATCATTTTACTTTATAATGGTTGATGATATATAAGTAAAATATTTTACTTTCAAGTGGAATAATGTATGGAAAATGATAACATAAATGAATGGTTGAATGAATTGTAGATTATGCCATTAATATAAGAATCCTCAAATTCAAACTCAAAATATTCCTATTTCTCTACTATTATTTTGGAATAGAATCCAAATCTTCAGCATAATGAAATAGATTAAGCCTACAATAGAGGAAATTTCAGCCTAAAAGTGGCCTCCTAAGGAAAAATAATAAAATAAGAGTTATGAATTTTGGAGGGAAAAGAAGAAAAATACTTTTTTTAATTGTATTTTTTGTTTATATCCTTATAATTTTACTCAATTTGAATTGTAGACACTCTTTGGATGAAAATTTAAATTCTTCATCCAACGAGTATCTATTATGCATACTTTTGAGAAGACCCACATTGATAAAAAAATTGAAGATACATTAAAAAACACGTTCACTTCAATTTTTATCAATGTGGGTCTTCTCAAAAGTATGCATAATGGGTACTCGTTGGATGTGAAATTTAATTCCTCATCCATTGAGTGTCTACACTTGAAATTTGAGTAAACCTATAAGGAGATGAGCCAAAAATACAATTAAAAAAAGTAGTTTTTCTTATTTTCCTCCAAAATATTTACATGTACCTCTTTTCAAATTTAAATCATTTTGATTGGTTTATATATTATGAGATGGAAATTACGTGAAAATTTCATGGGCACTTTTAGGCTAAAATTTCCTCTAATGAGTATTCTCACTTTGTCTATAGGTCAATTTGTCTATGAAGTGTCAATTTCATGTGTAATAAAAATAATATGTCAAGTCATATCGAAATACCAGACATGTTTTTATTAGGGGATCCTACCTACTTTAGTTTAATTTTAACACAAGGATATAGGATTTGCATCACTCTTCCATCTTTCTTCACATGTGGGTGACACATGAGTCAACACATGGAGACTCCATAAAGGTATTCAACTATCAATAGACTAGAACTCAAGATCTCTAGTCCCACAATTATGATTATTTTGATACTTTTCAATTGTTTATTATGTGTTTCTTTAGAAGCATAATTTTTTTGAATTAAAACTTTAATGTATGCCAGTAAAACACTCAAGGAACAGAGCAAGGGAAAGGAGAATATTGGGAAGAACTCTAACAATGAAGTCTTAGAAAAGAAATTATTTAATGAGTATATAACTACATGAAATAACAATATGAATAAAACAACCAGATTTAACTAACTTCAAATTCATTAACAATGAAGTAAAATTAGTGATAGTTTTTGTAGGATATATGTAAAATAACAAAACTAGATCGACTCATATTCTAGAATCCTTTCAATAACAAATAAAATTCAAATAAAAGTAAAGAAAACATTAAAAATAAATTCAAAAATCAAGAAAAAGAAAAAGAAAAAAAATAGAAAAAAAATTATGCATAGAAACATGCATGATACATCATTTAACTCAATTTTAGCTCCACATAGTGGTTCATATATGAATCATTCATAGTGTATGAAAATAATATATTGTCTTCATCGCCAAGAAGATGAAAAAAATTACCATCAACATATGCAATATATATCCCTAAGCACAACTTTTAAAATTTAAAATGCTTACTTTTATCCACATGAATAGAGTTCAACAAAAAAACCATTTGACCAACTCAAAAGAATGTTGTCTTCTCCCTTTTATCAAAGTATTTTTTAAGAGTTTGTTGCGTGCACTTTTATTTTTTCAAAATAAAATTTCCTTTTCTCTTTCAAATCTAAGAGGGCATAAACCATTTGAATAATGTTGGTTGAATTTAACTCTTCTTGTGATTCAAATCTAAAAGAGCTGAAATCAAACTCAATAGGCATGGCAACCTCCTATCCATAACATAAAAAGGAGTTAAATTTAAGCTAGTCTTTATCTCAATGAAATGTGCTCATAAGGAAAATTGTATCAAATTATGCCATTGGTTAGGTTTATAATTAATAATTTTATTTAAACTTTTGATCAAAATCTATTTTTTTACTCATCCTGTCCATTCCCTTGAGGGTAGTAGGTTGATGATGTAAATTTTTTTAGTTTTTATTTATTACAAAATTGAGTTAACTTACTAGTCATAAAGGTTGGTCCATTATCAAAAATCAGTGCAACTAATAAACCAAATATGGAAAAGATATTAGATTCCAAGAAATAAATTACTGGTTCATTCTTTTTATGCTTGAGAGGAACAACTTCTACCCATTTATTGAAGTAGTCAATAGAGGTTAAGATAAATATGTGGCTTGTGGTTGAAGGATAATTAATATGTATAATGAAATTATAATCCTCATTTTGAAAAAGGAAAGTCCAGTATAATTAATTGCAAATACATGCCAAAAACAATCTCTCTACTATTTTATCTTTGACATTCATCACAATATTGTACATATTTGTGTGAATCTTGAAAAATAGAAGGCTCGTAGTAACCATTCCTTAAAGGTTTATGAGAAGTGAATTTTGTGACGAAATTCCTGCAAATATGAATACTATAATCTATGGATCCATTAGTTTTTTCAAGGTCATCTAGGCTACTACACCATCAACACATATTAGTAGAAATCCATCAACAGTTACGGTAGAAGAGTGATGAAGTATGGAAAATCAAATATTTGGGGAGATTCAAGAAAAATCATCCTTCATTCATGATGGTCAATACTATCATGGCATCATTCATATTGCAAATAATAAATTATATTTTGGTACCAAGGATGCCTTTCCATATCAACATTTTCATATTCAATTAAAAATAGTAGAGATAAGTAACATCATTATTTTCATAAGAGTGCTCTAGTTTAGGATGGTGATCCAAGTGAAAATCTAAGTCATGCCCCTTGATTTTATTCGAAGTAGTAATCATGAAATCATGTTATTATATTTTGGCAGGAAAATGTACAATATTTCTAGATCAATGCATCTACGATAATAAAAAAATGGTTGCAAGTGAAGGGGCTTCTACCTTAGTATGCTTACCAAGAATGAAGTGTAAAAAATTTTCAATATATTTCTCAATATCAAATGGATGTTTTTCAATTAAAAATTATTTTAATTCATTGTTGGATAATCTCCATCTCATGTCATCTATTGGATGTTTATTTTCAAGATCATCTTTCTAAAGAAAAATTGTAGATATAACTTCTGCAATGGCATTAGCATATATAATAGAATATTTGGAAAAATCAAGCTTATCCAAGGCAAGTGCATAATTAAGTACATTAATTGTGTCTACAAATTCCTTTTTAGTAATATCATTCCAAGAAAAATCTTGATTCTATTTTAATAAATTATGAATGGATTTAACCCTTCTAGAAAAATCAAGTATGAATCTTACCACAAAATTAATCTTATCCATAAATGAATGGATTTATTTTTTAGAATTTGGAGCTAAGAGATTCTAGATGGAAGTAACCCTTTCTAGATGAAACTTGATATTAGAATCAGATATAGTTTTCCTAGGTAATTTTCTTGTAATAACACCGAAAATGGATTTTGTTGGATTCAATGACATACTAAATTTTCTACAACAAATAAAAACTTGTCAAATCTGATCAAGACTATATTGTCAAATTCTATAATATATAGTTAGATAATCAAAATAAATTTGAATCATTTTACCGACAATATCATTGAAAGCAATTTTCAAAGCTCGCTAAAATGTGGCACCTCCATTAATTAAGCCAAAAGACATATATCAATAATAAAAGGTGCCCCAAGGGGTGGTGAAAGTACTATTATACTTGTCGCTTCCATTCACTCATATTTGGTTGTATCCTAAAAAATCATCAAGAAGTGACATCATCTAGGATCCTCCCACTTGTTGTAAAATCAATTCTATGTTAGGAAGTGGAAAATTATCTTCAACAATTTCTCTATTGAAGGCATGGAAATCAACACATAATCTGATTTCTCCATTCTTTTTCCACACCGGAATAAGGATTTTTACCCACTCTAAATATTTGATGGCCCATGGGAAAGATTATATGAGTAAGAAGTAACTTATCAAATCCCTTCCTAATTCTTGCTTCAAGCACATGATTAATTGGCCTTTTTATTTGTCTACTAGCCTCACATCCTCTTTCATAGGCCTTTTGTGTTAGATAACACATGCATCAAAACCGTGAAAATCCTCGTAGGACCATACACTCGAGGGTTGTCTCAATTGGTGGAGTCATTAAAGAACCTTTACTATTGAGAGGTCACTGGCTCAATTATCTCGACACTCTTAAGGTTAGGATCTGTGGTTGAGCCCATACGAAGTGATTCCTTCAGGTGGATTTTCATAGTAAAAATTTTATATGGACATAGTGATCACTGATATCCGGAGTTTATGAACCGCATAGGAAAACAAATCCATGTAAGAAAATGCAAAGACATCGCAAAATTCACGAAACATGTCCATGAACTTTTCTTTTTATTTTTTTGAATATTGGGCTCCAATCTTCAAATTTTTTGGAACCTCTTTAGTCCCAATGTTCACAAAATAGTCTCGTCTATTTTTCTCTTAGAATCCTCTCGTAAAATTATCTTCTAATTACTTGAATCACTTGATGATAATTATATCTCCAAAGGATTTAATCCTTTCGGGCATTTTTTATCTTCCAAAGAAATGATTCATTTCTTCTTCATAGGCTCATTTTGTAAGAAATAACACATATTTCATCATGTAAAATAGCTTTCCAATATTCAATTTTTTCAAGGAAATGAGGATGATATGACGAATTGAAAGTGCATTATAGTATTTTCGAGGAGTAATTTCGTTGTAGGATTGATTGCAAAAGCAACGAAGCTATTTTCCATTGAATTCAACTCTCTATGAATGTGAGAAATGATAAAATACAGTAGGTTATATATCAATTTCCAAATTTCCTATGTATACCTTTTTAGAAGCTTATTGGATAGGAAATAAATTATCTTAACCAAATTGATAAAAAGTTTTGAATCCTTGAATATAAAACGATGATAATGACCTAAATTAAAGGAATTTTTTATTCCAAGCATAAGAGCCTCAAATTTTGTCATATTATTAGTACAATCAATCTCAAGACTATGAAAAATTGTATATTTTTATCTAAAGGAGAGTAAACTATTATATTGGCCTCGTTTCCTTCATTAGAACATGCATCATAAAAATGTATATTTCATATACCATCATCAATATCAATTGGTTACATCATGATGATCATCTTCTTATAAAATTATGGAGTATACATTGAGGTATGCTTTCAACATAACTTACATGAAATTGAGGCACACTTTCAATATAACGTGAAATTCATCCTTCACATAGTACATTGATGTTTTTACTAGCTTTCGGAAGAGGTGTGTGGGTTCCACCCATATATACGTACCCACCAATCAAAACTTGCTAATCTCTTCCTAAAATTATATAATATTTATTCACAATCATATCTATGACTTGAATATTTTATGTTGTTTTGATTTCAAGATGCACACATAACATTAAGGTTACATCCTTAATTTTACCAATGCTAGTTGTTTTTAAATTTTTACATTCTAACATGATTTTTTAATTTTCATTGGTGCAAGGAATACCTAATCCTTCCATAATGATATTTGACATTACATTAGGACCATATCCACTATCAATTAAACAACAATGTGCAATTTTATCCATAATTTTCATAGAAACATAGAAAGGAGGATTCTTGACCTGATTCCTATAATAATACACAACCAATTTATTTACATGCTTCTCTTCTTTATCTTGACCTTTCATTAAACCAAAAATAGTGGAGGCTTTTCCTTCTAGAAAATTATTAAGGTGATTTTTTTTCTCTCAAATAGTATAAATATCAAATAATGAAGCATTAGATTTAATAATAGCCATTTGTTTCAATATGTTATATTTTGACACAGGAGAAGAAGAGGAATTTGGTTATAATTCTGGTTATTGAGTTTCCCTAGCATCTTAACTAATTGAATATGAAGCACTCTAATAATCGTCTAGTCGAGAAGATGAATTATATGATAAGGTGGTTTTTTAGGACCACCTTTCCTCCTAAAGTTGATATGATTTATTTGTTGCATCAGCTAGCATACTATCAGCTTCAGGTACCCAATATAAAGAAACGAAAATGGAATTACCTTATTTTTGAAAAATTCATTCACTAGCGTTCTTTCTCACTTCACAAGTGTTTTTGTCATGGTTTTCTTCACAAAAACTACTCAATGATCTTGAAAGTATGACAATGGGATGGAAAGTATGATTCTAATTTCTTAAGGAAGCTTGCATGGAATTTTTTTTTGAGGTTGAAACAACATCTTTCCTTTCAAAATCTATCATCCTATTACTCATGTCTTGTACAAGCTGCAAATTTGTACATATACAGGTTTTCTTATTTATATCTTCAATAGGAAGTCCAATTCTTGTAAATTGTTCTTCACATTATAAAAACGTTTGTAGAGATAAATCTAAATTGTTGACATTCTCCTCTTCCAGTATATGCCAATAGGAAGAAGGAATTTTATTATAACAATGCATTATGAAAGATTTATTTTGAGGTCTAATAACCTCAAGAATTTAGTTATACAATTTGGTGAAACATAGATTAAATGATATGATTATTTGACCCTTGTTATCAACAAGACTATTATATTATCTTAACGAATATACTTGACTCTATGGTTTTCCATAAGTTGATTTAAACCAATAACATAATCCTACCCACGTTGAGAAAAACTTAGGTGGTAATCCAAAAAGGTCAATAGTAGTTTTTCCTTCCAAGGAATTAATACATAATTGTAGGCATGCGTCATTGTGATTTTCCCTCTGTCAAGAAATGAATTTAAAAAATTAACTAAATTATCATTGACAAACATAATTCCACTACCAAAGAATTTGTGAAAATTATCTTTAAATTTGGGAAATGAATGAGTAGTTGGAGAAAAATTTAAAGGAGAAGGTACATGCCAAGGAGTTCCATTTGCATCTTCTTTGAATTGAAATAAAATGTATTTTCTAATTACTTTACCAAGATTTTTTGTTGACTTAATAGGACTGAAGTGGCTATACATGCTCCCAATTATGAAGGATGAGGAAGCTTGAGATGTAGAGGTTGTGCTTGAACTAGTAAAATAAGTCATTATTATTTTTTTAGGAGAAATAGTTCATGATAAACTTGTGACTTTGGTTTTATAATCAAAATGAGATTATTTAAGTCTTTGCAAACTTTCTAAATTTTTATTTATTATTTTTATTTTAACTAAAGGATCAAACTCGAGAGGATTTCCCCTTATTATTCATGAAACATGGCATTGTGTGGAGATAAGATAATTCACTAACAATCAGGATGATTATGAGGTTACCTTTCAATGGTTTCTCTTCACTCTTGAATCTCAATATCTTGATCAATAAGGTCCCAAGTATATTCAATTTATTCATGAGACATAACCATTTCAAGAATAAAATCAAATAAAATCAAAGTAATACTTCTTTGATCAAGTAAAAGAAGTATTATATTTGGTTATTGAAGGTTTGAGAGAGACATTAAAAATAAAAAGACAAGTTGAAAAAAAAAGAACTAGAGAGTGGATTCACTCCCAAGTACAGTCTCCAAAATATATTTATGGAGAAGTTTTAATGCTTCACAAAAACATATCTAACCTTGATGGGATATGTAAGATAGACTAAAATGTTAGCTATATTCTATCCCTTGTATTTATGCAACCAAATCCCAAGAAATGACTTCTTGAAATATGAAATCACTTTTCAAATTTATAATTTTTTATAACCTTTTAAGTGATATCAACCAGTAAGTAATAAATTAATAAAGAATATTGCATAAAATTATAAATGATAAAACTTTCAAATATGCAAAAAATTATTCAATTAGAATGGGAATACAAATTCATAACCAAAATTCTTCATTAGACCACGAATAACAGAAACCAGTAAAAGAAAGTTCTTCTTACATACCAATATAAGTTACAAAATAAATTGTCCTTATAGATCCATGTGAGAATAAAGACCAGAGAATATCTTTAGAAACCAAATATGTAATAAAAATCATACAAGGAAACTAAGTGTTGAAATAAAGATACATGATAACAAAATTTGTTCTTAATCACTTCCAGAGACAAAACATCATCAAAATATAAAAAAATAACACTAATTATCACTGAACTAGGTCAAAACAATAAACGGTGCAAACAAATTTCAAATTAAATAAATAACCTCAAAGAACACCATAGGTAAACACTAAACACTGCTCAATCTTTATTTTCCACCTTCGAAAATATCCCTATTTTCAACAAGACAATTTAATTCTATAAAAAATTGGAATGGAAATGAATAAAAATGATAATGTCACTTTTAGAACTTGGGCATACCTTCACATATATTTTTCCTTCTTTTCTATTCATGACTTCTCTGCTTTTTATCTTTTAAGAAAAAAATTAGGTAGTTATACTACATTTAATTGTTTTTTGTTTGGAGAGAGTGAAAATGTTTTTAAGGGAAAAGTCACTAATGTACTAAATGATAATTAACTAAAAGTAGGTGGAGTCCCACTAGAACTTCTCATAACTTTATTAAAAATAAAATTCAACCTTTTAACTTCCAAAAATAAGTGTAATCAATATGTGTGTGTATGTGTGTTAGAAATATAAATCAACAAATGCATCATTTTCATAATCATATTTTGTCATATTATTTGTGTCTCTTTTAATTAGTATATGTAAATGTGTGTATGTGTGCATGTGATTGAGTGATATTTTGTGTCATTAAAATAAATATCATATACCACTATAGCCAAAAAAAATATCAAATGTTGAAAAAGTAAATAGCATTATAAAACATGAAATATTAAATATTAGGGTGCATTTCTTTGAGGGAAACCTCAATTTTTTTCTTCTTCCTTATTTTTATTGAATGAACCTTAGTTTGTGTAGATTTTGATAAATGAATCAGTGTTCTGAACCTTAATGAGTCTCTTTCGTTCATTTTATAGGTAGACTGGAAGAGTTTATTTGTCAACCTTGTGATGAGAGATGGAAAAACAAGTAGTAAAAGGAGTGATATGACTAAAAGTAAGTGTAGCTGGAGAATTTATAGGACAGTTAGGCTAATGGACAGTGTGGAAAGGAGCCTAGACAAGGTTATTACCCCATCCATCATGAATGGAATATGTAGGGAGCTATAGGATGTCCATGATACTAAGATGGGGTTATAATGGCTCATCATATTGAGCAAAAGGTGGTGGTAAAACAGGATACCCTACCAAATAAATTAGGTCAGTCTGTATTACTTAATCAAATTCCTCATAGTTAGCATCTAAATGGATGGAAAATCACATCCTTTTGTTTCTTCGCTCCTGCCAAACTACATTGGTTTTTATTCCTCTACCTCACCTATTTCCCATACTAGCCCTACTAAAATTTACCATTTATACCATGCATAAAGTCTATTAATACTTTGAAGTAGTATACAACATGTAGTAAGTAAAATACGCTTCAGTAAAACTCTATCAAATATACTTAACAAAGCTCGTACATAGCATAGAAGATAACATGATTGAAGGAGGATGGAAATGATATTTATTTATGATATAGAGAAGAAACTCATGCATACTCTATTTATCTTCAAGATACATCATCATATTCATCATAATATTCTTTGTTTAATTTAGTCTCTTTATTTCAACTCAAAAATATCTTCTAGCATAAAAAATATCCATTTATATAATATTCATTCTAAGTTCATATAATATTTCATCTCATACCAAGATTATATAATATTATTAAATAAGTATCACCGATAAAACACAATATAGAAAAAAATGTGAAAAGTATGAAGGGATATGCATTATTTATGTATAATAATAAACATTTTAATTTGTATAATCATTTTTCTTTATAACAAATGAGGATATACAAGTAATATATTTTATTTTCAAGTAGAATAACACATGGAAAATGGTAATATAAATGAGTGGTAGAATAAATTCTAGATTATGTCATCCTATCATAATCATAAACTTCAAACTCAAAGTAATCCCAAAGTTATAACATTATTTTGTAACATAATCAAAAGTCTTTGTCATAGTGAAATATAAGCGTAAGAATTATCACTTCATCTTCAATACTTCAATACAACCTGTATCATAATAAAACGAGTTTCATATGGTATAAGCCAACTTTAATTTCATGAAACCTCGATTAAATCAATATACACTAGGTTAACTTCTCAAATTAGTCAAGTTAATATGACAAGTCATAGAAATATTTTTTTAAGAGAATTCTAAGCTCGGGGTGTCATATTTATTCATTCATCTATATATTCCTTTGAGACCTTGTAGAATTCCTTAGCCACGACATACATGCATTTATTTATTAAAGAGTTTCTTTTAAATAATATAGCAATTGTAGTCAAACCCTATACATCTTGTTACACTCCAAAAAATAGTCTTTACCCTCATCTCATAACTCAACATAGTGATATTAGGGTTTTATATTATAAAACACATTTTAAACTAAACTAATACTTGGTGTACTAGGTAAAAACCATACTTTCTCTTTCAATTGGTGGTTGTGGCTATGAGTTTAAATATAGCCATGAAAAAAATAGTAAACTAACAAGAATTTGAACCCCATGATGATGTATTCTATTTTATAGTTTAAAAAAAAGAGTGAAAATTATATTTGCAGTCAGTAAAAACTCAACAAGAATATATGGTAAAGTGGTATTTCCATTTTCTTAAATGCTAAGCCATATTTGTGTGGTATTTACCTTTTCTTAAATGCTAAGCCATATTTGTCTGAAGACCTTTACTAAGAATTTCAACACATTTCAAGAAACATAAACCAAAAAAGTATGCACAATTCAATCGATGAGCAAAAAGTGAGATTATGAAAGAATGAGACTACAAATAAGAGAATCGAGAATCATTAGTAATTTTTTTGTGAAATATTTTATAAATATATTTTGAAAAACTTTTAAAACTTCTTGAGATAGAGATTTTCACAATATAAATTTATTTTACAGAGAAGATAGAGATTTTCACAATATAAATTTATTTTATAGAGAAATAGCTAAACATTTTTTTGAGTTAGGAAGGGAAACTAAGAAACAGACGTCAACCAGCTAAGCAAGGTTCACTTTTAAACATTTAACAACAAAATATACTCATACAAATGCTTTCAAAATCTACTCACACAAATGCTTTGAAGACTGCATGAGCACTTACCTTGACCAAAATTGCAACTAAGTAAATGTTGAGCTTATAAATCGACTGCGGGTGGCTAAGCAATTGCAAGGTTGGTAATGCAATTTTAAACTTCTTCACAAATCCAAGCACATACAACTATAGAGCTCGAAAATTAACTAGAAACAAAATGAGTGAATTTTAAATGAACCCTAATTAATTCCAAAATGGGTAAGCTACAAATTCAACTACACTAATACCGATTTTCAGTCACAATTAATGCATGGACAGTATGTTCATGCCAACATATCAATTCACACTGCCAACCTTAATGATTCACCCATAAAATAGAATAAAGGTCATGTCAAAACATTAACAGCCAAAAAAAATGTCACTTCAAATTGATATAGAATTTAGTTATCATCAAGATATATGAAACCTATAACCAAACTTATAATATATTGCAAATTTTGTATATAACACCTATCATGCCATATCAAAAAACTTCATATCCATTATTGTGTACCATTTTTTAATTCCATATGACTTATAACACCAATTTTATATTATATAATTTTCACAAGGTATCCTAAGATACCACGTAGACAATCATCGTTTTTTACCATGATGTATTATGATTAAAAAACCATAACCTATGTATAATGTAACAAATCAACATATTAATAATGATACTCCTTTCATTATGATGAATGCAAATGAGGTTAACGCCATATGCCATAATTTGTTGCATAAACTTAAATATATAAACCTATATTGTCATGCATTCATTTTCATGATCAATTTCCTATGATTATACCACTTAAGAATAATTTAACATACCTATATATTGTCATTTTAAAGCATTAAATAATGTAAGGCCCAGATCAAATTCTTAGAAGCCTCTTTCTCCTAAACATCATGTAAGGTCATCTCATACTAAAATACCTTAACAAAATTGGAGGAATCTATTGGTTTCTCCTCCTTACCTGAACCTAAAGGTTGACTCCCTCTGAACTACTCAACCTTTTAAGCCTCCAATTCCCTTTTCTCTATCACTACAATGCCTCTTGTCATTTATAATGTGCTAAGTCATTCAACCATGACTATGGGTCTATCTTGGTCCTTTGAGACATCCATGAACTATGGTTCCAATCCCTAGACTAGTATAGACTCTCTCTCCCTCTGAGGGATGACCTCTATGAATCAAGTTGGTTTTTTATACTATCCTATGTACCTATAGTTGGCTACTACCAAAAATAGTAGCTATTATCCTATACATATCATGACATATCCCCTTTCCCTTGACTCTAGTTGGCCACTACATCCTATAGTTAATTGATCATTCCCAACGTGGAATTCTTCCCATGGCAGGATAACTATCGGTTGTCTCCTTGTAATGTTCCTCCTCAATTCCTAGCTACTTTAGTTAGACTAATATAGTCCATTTCCACTCTACCCTGGTGCTAACTATCTCTTCCCTTTCAAGTCCAATCCATTTCTATTGTACAATGACACACTAGAGATAATGGTCATGTTTCAAAGTTAAACTTCCATGGGAAAGTCACGATCTAAAGTGTCGCCTCCACCCATGGCTTTATTATGTGGCTAGGTGTAGTTATGGAATAGGTTGTTGGTCCTAATAAACAATTTCCTTTCCCATCTGAACTTAATGATCTTTACCTACACTGTTAGTGTTAATGATTTGACTTTGAACTGATCCAAAATAAACCTTGAACTAATCCAACAAATATACTCGAGATCGATGGATAATATTCTCTATAGATATGGATCTATATCCTCTCTAAAATCCCTTGGATCAGAAACTTTGGAGTATCACACTCCTCCCCTTGAGGCTAGTGTCGTCGTATGGTGTTTCTTATCCCTCTCCCTACGCTTCTTTTTATAACATTACATTGAGATAAATCCCTAAACCTAACCCTAATATCAAAGTTATTAGCATCTAATATTAGATCTTGCCTCACTTGAGATCAATGGCTAATATTTAAAAAAAGAATCACTAAAGTAAATTAATTTAATTTTACCAAGTTTTGTTAGCTCAATAATCCAACATGCTAATATGTGGTTTTTCCTAAGTTAGACTTAGGCTAAGTTACATTAGAAACTTTATCACACTTGAGAAAGTTTTCTAAGGAGAATTTGGGTGACTTATACATGACTAGACACAAGGCCTATGCATAATTACTTTTCTGAGCTACAAAAATCAACAAAAAAACAAAAAATCTTGAAGAGATAACATGTTATAACTCCTACCACCACATTATTTTTTCCATCAATGATTTTTTTTTTTTTTTGTCCTTTGGGTCTATAACCATGGTATTTTTGAACCACCAAAGCACCTTGCTCATCAATAATGTTTGCATATATTTTTCCCACATACCATAATTATCGAAATTTAAACACATGGTTTCTTTTTTGGAACTCGTGATCTTTGTATTCAAGTAAAAACCCTAATTTGATATAATAGAGATATCTAACTATTCAAGATTTTGTAGAAGAAACGACCTCTAAACAACTTGTAGACAATAGGTTAGTGTTGAAGGATAAGTTTTAATGCTTCTCACAATCACATATCGAGTATCATTGGGATAAGCGATATAGATGAGAATGTTACCTCAGATTTATAGCCCTTGTATTTCTACAACTGATCCGGATCTTGGGCAGGAACGCAAAAAATACACATATAACCATAAATACAGAGATGCAGCGGAAATAATGCTTCATTTTATTAATAAAATAATGACTGCAATAAGCTTACAAACATAATGGAAACAAGCTAGGGCGTTGGTAGCATATCTCTGAGAAGAGATGTAGCGTACACATGCCTCTGAACTGTGTTACATTGAGGCTCGCAGGCCTATTACAGACATAATGGAAATAGATGAGCTAGAGTATTGGCAGCGTATCCCTGAGAAGAGATGTCGTGGCTACCAACCCCTGAATTGTGTTACAATGCAGACATGATAGAGATGTGGCGAGCTAGGGCACTGATAGCACTTATCTCTGAGAAGAGATGTGTCAGCTCCTAGTCCCCTGAACTGTGTTAAAATGAGTCTCGAAGGCCTATTTATTGTTGAGAAACAATGTAGAATCTAAAAATTCCAAAACCCTAACCGTAGGAGATGAAACACCAAAACTGTGGGCCCTGTTTGGGTAAATTGGTGGTTCAACTTCCCGGGGACGTAACTTTGGCATCCGATCTCAATTTGACACGCTCCATAGCTCGTTAGAAATATCTGTTTGAGGAGTAAAATTTTCGAACGAGAAACATCGGTCCATGGACCTATTTTGCTCTCTTTTTTCCCAAAAAAACGTTGTTTAGGGCCTCAAAACGGCTCCGAAAGTTCAGGACCCGAAAAACTACTAAAAATAGTAAGTTTTGTTGCAACTTGAAAATTGAAATAACTAATGGTTGGGGTTCAAATGGAATAGGTGGGTGGCCACCAATATCCACCTGGATCATTAAGGTCCCAAAACAGCTCCGGGTGTGCAGAACCCGAAAACCTGCTAAAAATAGTAAGCTGTGCTGAAGCTGAAAAACTGAAAGAATTGATGCTGCGGGTCCAAATGGAATAGGTGGGAGGCCACCAATATCCACCTAGATCAACAAAAAAATATTATGAAATGACTTTCTAAAAGCTTGCATTTTTCTTGATATTTATATATAACTTTTAAAATTACATCATCTAGAAAAAAAAAAAAAAAAAAAATCATAAACTTATGAATGAGAAAAAAATCAAAATATGCTATAAATAGCTTAAATATAACAAGGATACAAATTCAAAACCAAAATTTTTCAGTAGACCAAGAATAAGAGAAAGAAATCAATAAAAAGGCTTTATTAAAGACCAATCTGAGTTGTACAAAGAATTGTCCTTATAGATCTTTGTGAGCAAGACCAAAGAATATGTTTAGAAACCAAATATACAATGAATATCATATAGAGGGAATTAAGTGTCAAAATAAAGAGACATGGTAACAAAATATGTTTTTAATCACTTCAAGAGAAGAAAACCATCATCAAACTTTACAAAATTCACACTAATTATCTCTAAACCAAGAAAAAACTTATAAAAAGTGCAAACATGTTTCAAATTAAATAAATAATATTGGATAACATCATAAGTAAATTTGATTCAATCCTTCATTGCCACCTTTCAAAATTTCATTCTTGTTAAAATCATGTTGACTCAAACAAATTAGTGTTCTAAACCTCAATGGGTGTTTTTCCCTTATTTTATGGGCAAACTGGAAGAGATTGTTTATCAAATTTGGTGGGAGAGTGTAAAAAATAAGTAGCAAAATGAGTTATGTGATAAAAGGTGTGTGTGAATAGAGCATTCATGGGAATTTTAGGCTAATGTAAATTCCAAAAGGAGGCTACATAGGGTTATTATTCGATTGATCATGCAGTGGTTATGGAGGGGGCTCTGGGATGTCCATGATACTAGGATGAGGTTGTAATGGTTCATCATGTTGAGAAAAAAGGTGGAGGTAAAATAGACTATTTTCCAAAAAAATATGTTCAATCTATATTAATTAATCAAATTCCTTATATTTAGAATCAAATTTGATGGAAAATCTTATTCTTTTATTCCTTCCTTCCTTCCAAGCACATCGAGTATTCTTTCTCACCTCTCCTATTTCCCTTACTTCCCAAGTTAAATAATGCTCATGTACACCATGTATAAAATCCATTAATTATTTTAAGTAGTCTATAACATGTAGTAAGAAAAAAAAACACTTAACTAGAATTAGCTTGAATATGCTTAATGAGACCCATATATAGAATATAAGACAAACATGTAGTAGGGAAGATGGAAATGATAATTATTTATGATATAGGGAAGAAACTCAGGCATATTATGCTTATCTTCAAGACGCATCACCATATTAATCATGATATTATTTATTTAATTTTGTCTCTTTATTTCAACTCAAAACTATATTCTAGTGTGCATTATTATATAATATTACTTCTCATACGAAAATTCTATAATTGATTTAAATAAGTATCAACAAGGATCCAAAATATAGAAGAATAAAAAGTGAAAAGTATGACGGGATATACATTATCTATATATAAGAATAAACTCTTTCATTTGTAGAATCATTTTAATTTATCATGGTTGATGATATACAAGTAATATGTTTTACTTTAAAGTGGAACAATGTATGGAAAATGATAACATAAATGAGTGGTTGAATGAATTGTAGATTATGCCATCAATATTAGAATCCTAAAATTCAAAGTCAAAATAATCCCATTTCTCTACTATTATTTTGAAATAGAATCCAAATCTTCAACATAATGAAATAGATTAAGCCTATAACAGAGGAAATTCCAACCTAAAAGTGGCCTCCTAAAGAAAAATAATAAAATAATAGTTAAAATAATAAAATAAGAGTTATGAATTTTGGAGGGAAAAGAAGAAAATTACTTCTTTAATTGTATTTTTTGTTTATATCCTATAGGTTTTGTTAGGTCCCTATATTACAAGTATAGTCCCTTATTGTTGTTAGTGTAACCCCCTTATTGTTATTATTGTACCCTTGTAACCCCAATATTTTTATTATTGTGCCCTTAAATTATTATTGTTAGGTCGGCTAGGATTACATTGTGGCCCCACTAGGATTATATTGTGGCCCCATGGACTCCTATATATAGAAAGGAGGTTTTGTAATTTGTATCATCCAAGAATTCTTCATTCATGTAATGTATTGGAGGTTTCCCCATCGAAGTGGCTTATTTCTAAGGTGTTGATATCTCTTTTCTTCTATTTTTGGAGCTGGTTTCACAACATTTGGTATCAGATCTTTGGATTCTAGGGTTTCGCTGCTCCAAACAAGTCATCGTGGAATTTTCGCTATCACTTTGTTTATATGAAGTTTTAGAAGCTAAAATTTTTAGAGTCAAAAGAGGAAATCTTGAAGAACATTGTCAAAAAATTTCAGAGCTTGGTTTGCAACATTTTTGGAGATACGATCTGTGGACGTTAGGTATTTTTGCAGGCTCTTGAATTTAACCTAAATATTTCATCGTGGAATTTTCACTATAATTTTTTTTGTATGAAGGTTCAGAAGCTGAAATTTTTAGAGTGCGAAGCAGAAATCCTGAGGAACATCGTCGCAAAATTTCAGAGCTTGGTTCACAATATTTTCGGAGATATAGTCTATGGAAGTTAGGGCTTTTTCAGGCTCCTGAATTTCATCTCAAAGAGGTGATCGTGGGAAAATCTTCATAACACTCTCTCTGAGAATCAGATTGGAATGCTGTAAAAAGTGGCCACAAGTACACAGACTGTAGTTTCTTTTCTATCAATATTAGAACCAAAGGAGGAAACATTGACATGTGGCAAGCCATACAAGTTCACTCTAATGAACTAGTCCATAATTGGGTCATTGTGGGAGATTGGACATAACTTTGACTTGAAGAATCCAAATCAGGTCAGACCTGTGGCATTGAAAAGAAGATTTAGAGGGCTACTATAGGGTATAATTTTAGATATTTAGGATTCAAAACTATAAATATAATTGAATTAATATCTAGCTCTTCAAAAGCAAGTAAAAGGTGTGTATTTTTGTTTTCCGAATTGCATAAGTCTTGTTTGAAGAATCAAGTTGAATTGATTCCAAGGGAATATTGCAGAATAGATATCAGTATTGGATTCTAAAATGGCCCCTAAAAATAATTCAACACCAATTTAGCCTTTAGAAGGCTCTACTGTGACTCATGAAGACAAAGAATGACAACATGACATATCAAAATTATAAGAGAAAGTGCAACAATTTTTTCTCTCGAAAAGAGAAACAAAAAATTACATGGAAGTTTTGAAGAAAGGAGTGGAAACTAAGATGGATGGTTTGAAGAAAGGCATGGAATCTAAGATTGATGGTTTGAAGAATGGCATGGAAGCTAAGTTGGATGGCATGGAAGCTAATATGGATGGCATGGAATCTAAGATGGAAAACATGAAGAATGATCTAAAATCAGACATGAAAGGTTTCACAAAGTTGATACAAGAAATGTTTCCTAATGGTGAAAAGATAGTAGAGGAACCTCATGATGAGAAAAAAATAAATGTTAACCGTAATTTCATAAACTATAATGTTGGAGGAAAGAACCACCATATTCCAAAAATGGATATGAGGAAGTTTGATGGAAATGATCCCGTAACATGGATAATACAGATGGAGAAATATTTTTATCTCCATAATTTGAAAAACACACAAAAGGTACACATTGCAACTTTACATTTAGAACAAAATACATTTGTATGGTATCAATGGCTTTGCTCCCGTAAAAAAATTGTCACTTGGTCAATTTTTACGGAGGAAATGATAGCACATTATATGAATACAAGAATACCACTATTTTAGCCAGATAGATAAATCCAGAAGGGTTCAGTGGGGGAGCACATTGAGGACTTCCAAAAATTGAATATAAGGGTAATTGATATTTCAGAGGAACACAGGATTGATTTCTTCAGAGGTACTTTAAAAGATAGCATCCAACATGAAGTTCGCGTTTTGGAACTCGATTCATTGGAGAAGGCATTCAGGTTGGCCAGAAAAACTGAATGTAAAATTATGGCGACAAGGAAGCCTACCACTCACTTCTATAAAGAGGGAAGTGTTGCTACTCGTAGATTTCCACAACCTACAAGGTTGACACCACAAAAATTGGAAGAAAAAAGAGCAAAAGGGCTTTGCTATAGTTGTGATATCAAATACATTAAAGGTCATAAGTGTGATGAGAAGAAACTATTTTACATAAATTGTGAAGAGGAAGAAGAAAATGGACAAGAATCTCCAAAAGAAGAGGATATACATCATGAACCAACCCTAGAAGAGGAAGAAATGAGTCCGACCATATCATGTAATGCATTGGTAGGAATTAACACTCCTCAAAATCTCAAGATAGAAGGAAATATCAAGAAGAAAAAGGTAATAGTGTTGATTGATTCAAGTAGTATCCATAATTTTATTCATTGTAAGGTAGCCAAGGAATTGAATTGTTTCCTATACCTAGCACTAGAATGTCAAGTGATGGTTGCAAATGGAGGAACTATAAATTACTCTGGAAAATACCATAATATCAAGATAACCATGGGGGAATATGTATTGAATAATCCAATGCTTTCCATTCCTATGGGAGGTGCTGATGTTGTACTAGGAGTACAATAGTTACAATA
The DNA here is from genome assembly GCA_034641835.2 of Pinus albicaulis. Classification (NCBI taxonomy): domain Eukaryota; kingdom Viridiplantae; phylum Streptophyta; class Pinopsida; order Pinales; family Pinaceae; genus Pinus; species Pinus albicaulis. The sequence goes on from CM076575.1 coordinate 1,653,628,250, forward strand.
TTTGGGGATGGTAGTTTTTAATTTTCAGGAACTTTTCTTGATTTTTTTTTCAGAAGGAACGGAAATCAAATTACGGGGTATTGAAGGGAATATGGGAAAGATAATAAACTCTAATGTCATGAAAAATATTCTAAAGAAAGAACAACTAGGCGTAATTGCACAATTATTCTCACTAGAAGTTCCAACATCAAAATCTTCTATTTTTGCAGATCTACAAAAATTCTTGGAAAATCATTCCAAGGTGTTTAAAAATCCCAAAGGACTCCCACCTATTCATGATCATGATCACACTATTCATTTGATTCCAGGAAGTGTTCCTCCAAACATCAGGCCTTATAAATATCCTTATGTCCAAAAGAGCGAAATTGAATGTATGATTGCAAAAATGTTAGAGGCTGGTATAATTCAACCTAGTCAAAGTTCTTTCTCTGCTCCTGTAGTATTGGTACACAAGAAGGATGGATCATGGTGCATGTGTCCAGATTATAGGGAGCTCAATAAGCTCACCATTAAAGATAAATTTCCCATTCCTGTGGTTGATGAATTATTGGATGAATTACATGGAGCAATTTATTTTACCAAGTTGGATCTTCGTTCAGGATATCATCAAATTAGAATGAAGACTGAAGATATTCCAAAAACATAATTTCAAACTCATGAGGGTCATTATGAATTTTTGGTCATGCCTTTTGGCCTTACCAATGCACCTTCTACATTTCAAGGGTTCATGAATTCCATTTTCAAACCCTTCCTTAGAAAATTTGTGCTAGTATTTTTTGATGATATACTAATCTACAGCAGGTCTTGGAAGGATCATGTTGAACATGTTGACAGGGTGCTCAAACTATTGTAGGAGAAAAAATTATATGCAAAAAAATCCAAATGTTTCTTTGGAGTACAAGAGGTGGAATATCTGGGTCATATTGTATCTCACGAGGGTGTTAAAGTAGACCCTAACAAAATTAAAGCCATCAAGGAATGGAAAGTCCCCACAACCATAAAGCAGTTGCGAGGATTTCTCGGGTTAACAGGGTATTATCGCAAGTGTGTTAAGAATTATGGGAGAATAGCAGCACCTCTAACAACATTATTGAAGAAAGATGCATTTTCATGGACTCCTGAAGCAACTAAGGCCTTTGAACATCTTAAAGAGGCAATGTGCCTAGCACCGGTCTTAGCTACGCCAGACTTCACAAAACCTTTATTGTGGAATGTGATGCCTCAGGAAATGGAATTGGTGTTGTTTTAATGCAGGAAGGAAGACCCATTTCTTTTGAAAGTCATCCAATCAAAGGAAAGTATTTACAAAAACCTATTTATGAGAAGGAAATGTTAGAAATGTTGCATGCACTAAAGAAATGGAGAACTTACCTAATGGGAAGACACTTCAAGGTAAAAACTGATCATGATAGTCTTAAACACTTTTTGGAACAAAGACTATCTTCAGAAGAGCAGCAAAAATGGGTCACAAGGATGTTGGGTTATGACTTTGAAATAATCTACAAAAAAGGGAAGCTAAATGTTGTTGCAGATGCACTCTCAAGAAAGAATGAAGAGGTGGAAGCATTACTTTGTGCCATATCTATTATCCAACCAGATTGGATAACCGAAGTAAGGGATGAATGGAAGAAGGACGAAGAAGTGTGTACACTCATTCAAAAGTTGCAGCAAGATCCTAGTACATCTGATACATTTAGTTGGAAAAATGATTCCTTATGGTACAAAGATTGCTTATATCTTTGTAAGAATTCCCAACTAAAACAAAAGATTCTTCTGGAATTGCACATTTCTCCTTTAGGAGGACACTCAGGATTTTTAAAAACTTACCACAGGGTGAAGAAAGAATTTTTTTGGGATGGCCTTAAATCTGATATTCAAAAGTTTGTGGCGGAATGTTTTGTTTGCCAACAGAATAAAGTGGAAACAATTAAGACCCCGGGACTTCTACAACCTTTATCCATTCCAAGTCAACGTTGGGAGGAGATTTCAATGGATTTTATCACAGGTTTACCTAAGTCGGAAGGAAAGAGTGTCATCATGGTGGTAGTTGATAGACTTACCAAGTATGCACACTTTTGTGCATTATCTCATCCATTTAAAGCAAGTACAGTTGCAACTACATTTGTGGACAGAATTCAAAAGCTACATGGAAGCCCAAGGGTTATTGTGAGTGAAAAAGATCCCATTTTTACAGGAAATTTTTGGACGGAGTTATTTTCTTGTTTGGGTACTCAATTAGCTCATAGCTCATCTTATCATCCTCAATCTGATGGTCAAACTGAGATAGTAAATAAATGTTTGGAAGGATATCTTCTTTGTTTTGTATCTAATAAACAAACACAATGGGTCAAGTGGTTACCTCTTGCTGAATGGTGGTATAACACTTCCTTCCATACTGCAGCAAAAATGACCCCATTTATGGCACTTTATGGATATCATCCACCATCCATCACATCATCTTTAAGAGAAAATTGGAAGGTTCAAGCAGTGGAAGATCACATCGAGCATCAACAAGAAGTTCTCCAACTCTTAAAGGATAACCTGAATTTGGCACAAAATCGAATGAAACAACAGGCAGATCAACATCGCAGCAAGAGAATTTTTGATGTAGGAGATTGGGTATTTTTACGGCTACAACCATACAAACAAATGTCCCTCAAGAAAGCTAAGAAGGATAATAAATTATCGCCAAAGTACTATGGTCCTTACAAAGTGTTGCAAAATATTGGTACTATGGCATACAAATTGGAGCTTCCTGCTTCTTCACGAGTGCATCCAGTTTTCCATGTTTCATGCTTAAAGAAGGTTATAGGTGAAAATATTCCAGTTCAAACAATATTGCTAGAACTTGATGAGGAAGGAAAAATCATATTGGAACCTGAAGCAGTCACGGAAATAAGAACTTGACAGCTACGAAATCGATCAATTTCAGAGTATCTCATCAAGTGGAAGAACTTACCCACTGAAGATTCTACATGGGAGGATGAGAATTTTATATAGAAGCACCCAAATCTACTCAAGAATTGAGGACAACGCATTTTTGAAGAAGAGGGGCATGTTAGGTCCCTATATTACTAGTATAGTCCCTTATTGTTGTTAGTGTAATCTCTTTATTGTTATTATTGTACCCCTATAACCCCCACATTGTTATTATTGTGCCCTTAAATTATTATTGTTAGGTTGGCTAGGATTACATTGTGGCCCCACTAGGATTATATTGTGGCCCCATGGACTTCTATATAAATAAAGGAGGTTTTGTAATTTGTATCATCCAAGAATTGTTCATTCATGTAATGTATTGGAGGTTTTCCCCTCAGATTGGCTTATTTCTAAGGCATTGATATCTCTTTTCTTCTATTTTTGGAGCTAGTTTCACAACAAGTTTACTCAAAATTTAAAATGTAGACACTCATTAGATGTGGATTTAAATTCTTCATCCAGCGAGTATCCATTACGCATACTTTTGAGAATATCCACATTGAAAAAAATTGAAGACACATTAAAAAACATGTTGAACATGGTTTTTTAATATATTATCTTCAATTTTTGTCAATGTGGGTCTTCTCAAAATTATGCATAATGGGTACTTGTTGGATGAAAAATTCAATTCCGCATCCATTGGGAGCCTAAACTTGAAATTTGATAAACCTATAAGGAGATAAGCCAAAAATACAATTAAAAAAAGTAGTTTTCTTCTTTTCTTTCCAAAATATTTACATGTACCTCTTTTTAAATTTAAAGAATTTTGATTGGTTTACATATTATGACATGGAAATTACGTGAAAATTGCATGGTTACTTTTATGCTAAAATTTCCTGTAATGAGAATTCTCACTTTGTCTATAGGTCAACCTGTATACAAAGTGTCAATTTTCATGTGTAATAAAAATAATATGTCATATAGAAATATCAAGCATGTTTTTATTAGGGCACTCTTCCTACTTTAGTTTAATTTTAAAACGAAGATATAGGATTTGCATCACTTTTCCATCTTTCTTCACATGTGGGTGACACATAGTCAACACATGGAGACTCCATAAGGTATTCATGTATGAAGAGAGTAGAACTCACGATCTCCAATCCCACAATTATGATTATTTTGATACTTTTCGATTGTTGATTATGCAGTTCTTCAGAAGTATAAATTTTTCAAATTAAAACATTAATGTATTTCATTAAAACACTCAAGGAGAAAATCAAGGGAAAAGATAAGATTGGGAAGAACTCTAACAATGAAGTCTTAGCAAAGAAATTATTTAATCAGTTAATAACTACAAGAAATAACACTATGAATAGAAAAAACAGATTTATCTAACTTCACATTCATTAAAAATAAAGTCAAATTAGTGATAGTTTTTGTACAATATGTTAGGGTCCTATAATGATAGGGATCATAATTTTGAATTGACTAAGTTAAAGTCTTGTAATATTGTACATACTTTTTCTTTCTACAAATGTTTTCCCATATTAAAAAATGAAAAAAGGGTACGTCTTAAAATAAAAATAAAAATATCAAAAGAAAAGAAGAACAAAAAAGAATATAAAATATGAACCCCACAAAAGAAACAAAAATAGATCCTGAAAGTGTTGCACATTCAAATGCCACTACTCTTATTTTACTTACACAAATAAATTGTGTGCAACTTGTCCAAAATGCCACAATCCATGATGATCAAACAATTTAATCTGGATTCATCCATGCCTTTAAATTTCATGTAATGATAGTTAGTGAATAAAAATATGGCCAAACCATTTAATCTTGGTAGATCAGTAGTTAGGTAGAGAATAAAATGAGCTCATCAGTTTAATCCGATCCATTGGAAGTTATAAGGTTAGAAGTAGATTAGTTTGTTTATCAAAAGAAAATAAATGGGTCAGCAAGCTCAAAGGCACCCAATAAATGAAGTAAAAAATGTTAGGGTAAATAAAGGGTAGGTAGAAGCACTTTTACAAGTCATGGAAAGCATCAATTGGTTCATCTCATATTACTAAGATCCTTGTAAAAACACATTCCCCTTGTTAAAATTCCTATTTCCACTCTTGGAAGTCATTTTCCCTTGTAAAATACCACTTTACCTTTATTTTAACCTTTTCCCCCTTATTTCACCCCTTTTCCCTTCCTAAAACCCCTTTCCCTAGTTAAAAATCCATTTTCCCTTTGAAAATAAAATTCCCCTTTACGAAACTCCACTTTTTCATAAAAATATGCAAAAACCCACTTTGCATGGTTTTAAATGTTTAAAATGTATCAGGCCCACTGTAAAAACCCTTCCCTGATATTATTTTAACCTATTCCTAGTGTATTGTTAACACCCCGCATATATAGTTTACAACCTCCATTTTTAATTTTATAACTTATAGTTTGTACATATTATATTAATTACCCACTTATTATATATCCCTACCCCTCCATATTAATCTCGGGTCCCACTTTAATTAACCCCGTTTATTATATCACCCGGCCACCATTATAAATATCCTGACCCACATCTATTATTAACCCTTCACATACATATTAAACCCTTCGCATATACTTTTCCTGACCCCACCTCTCACAAATCGTCAAATAATCTTGCAACACTCGTCAATCGTTTGATTTGCGCTAACTAGATATAACCATTCCCAAGCCCTTTCGCACTCTCCAATGTCTGATGTTTAAAACCATTGGGGGGGTAAGAAATGGGTGGTTTCACACCTCCGACTCTTTGCTATGTGGCGCTCCCACGTTTTATCACATCCCCAGTCCTGAAACCACTTTACCTCTTTTCATCATGCGATAACCTTCCATACCACTATTTTGTTATGTGATGAAACCAACCACTGTTTGAATTCAACCCTACACCATGTAATTTACTACTTTAGGTCAAAATCAATAAAGCCACCCTAAAAACAAATTTTCACCATTTCTGTTGAAAATTGCAGAGAGGAAGCCAAAAGAACCATTGCCGACCTATTATGAAGCCAATCCAGACCAAAATTAAAGCTTATTACTACTAGAACCATTGCAGACTCAGAGTTAAAGCTTTGAAGACCAAGAAAACCCTTATTGCGGCCATAACCCCTTCCGAAGACCGAACTCAATCTTTTCCAGGTAATCCTAAACCTCCTGAGACCATTTAATTAAGAAAATAAATTAATAATTTCTAATTGAACAAGTTAAATGGCCTCCTAGAGAATAATCTATGTTAACCCTTTGTAACCACCTATCATGGATGTTGAACACACTCCTCTAGTAGACAAAGACTTCCAAATTAGTGATACAGTCACCGATACCAACCTTCTAGAGCTCCACTGCTGGAGCCATGATAAATTCATAAACTAGGTTGATGATATCCATTTCTGGGATTCAAACCTACCCAGGTACATTTTCTCACAGACCTTTCAGTTTCCATAAATCATCAGACTCTGCCAGATTAATTATTTTCCCAATGAAAGAGCTCTAGTAACCCCAAGCCAAGAGATTTTATTCAAAATCACTGCAAAATTCATAAATAAGATGTTACAGATTCAACCCAAGCTTGATGAAGCCCCATTATCTATTGAAATCCTCACTGAACTATATCTGAAGCTGGAATTTCCCAAGAGGTTCCAAATATTCCAAACCTTCCTTCCTCCATCAATAGAAACCCCAAAGAGTAACCCTCCATACTCAACTTCGATTTTTTCAGAGAGAACCAGGCAGATTGTCACAATGCTATCTTGTATTTTAGGGTACTTTATTGATGAATATGTAGATGCTTCTATCCTAGTTTTTCTGTCCATATTCTGCTTAGGACAACCTCCAGCTTCAACATTTAACTTTGCTCAATATCTATCGTATGCCATACATGAGTAATTGGTTAAATTACCAGAGGAAGGAGTGTTTAAATATTCATCAATTTTGTTTCATTTATTCTTATATTTCCAATCATAAAGGTTTGTAGTTAGCCTTCAAAAACTGGAAAAAGAGGGTAACCCCCAATCTATAGTCTTCTGGACATCCTTGATAAAAAATTATTCCATAGAATTCAGCTACAAATACCTCATTTATTCATTTGTTTTGTCCAATTTTCAAGATGATAAGTAGTAGAATTCAACCTAGAGTCAGTGAAGAGATAAAGAAAGTATTGCAATTGCCAAAAAAATGTAGGACAGGAGACTGGTATTTATACCAGAACCACACTGAAATTAGGGTGTATGGATGCCAAATTATTCCATGCAAACTTCCAAAGTACCTCCCAATGAGGTTATTTGTATTGGAATACATCAGACAGTTCCTAAACTTAGATGAAGCTAATTTCCTGTCAGCAAAGAGGAAAACTCAGTTTAAGATTAAGAACCAGTTTGGTCCTTTTATTTGTAATAATAGGAATTTTGGTCAGCAAGCAGATAGGTGTTTACAATATTTTAAGTTCAATAATAGTTTCAAGTGGAAATATGATCCTTTGGGAGTCATCAGTAAGTTAAGAGTAAAATTAAAATTAACTCCTTTTCTTCATGACTCAAAACCAAAGGTTGAAAAGTATTCCAACCAGTTAGAGAAGTTGTAAAATACTTTGCAAGAGGTGGAGAAATAGGCTGATACTAGATCCATCCTGCATACTCCAACCCCACAAGATAGGAACTCAAAGAGAGCAAGAGAGGAAGGATCTTATTTTGAAGAGACTACTACTGACACCAAATTCAAGCTAATGTACGAGAAAAAGGAAAAACTGAATCCAATGATAGAGCAAGAATAAATAGTTCACACAATTGAAATCATTGAAACATATATAATTTTCAGGGATAATGCACCTCCAACAGTTTCAGAGGAAACACACCAGCCATCAACCTCGAGTGCTCAGATCATTCAGAAGCAGCATAGTGCAATGGTTTCATCATCATGAAAACTAGTGGATAAAGAAAAAGATATAATGGAGAAGTATAAATAAATCAAATTGAAGAATGAGGCATTGAAAGCTGTGACTTATGAACAGTATTGGAAAAAAAATTCCTAGTGACTAGAACAGGTTAATTTCAACCTTTGATTACAAAACTAGGAAGATGCAAATTACCTTTTTACAACCAACAATTCAGGTGTTCAACCAGCATTAAGGTACTTCTTTACCCTACCTTTACTTCGAATTATCATACACTTTTAGGAATGTTTCCTCATCTTAACAGTAAAGGAAAGGAGGATTCATGAAAAATTAGGAAAAATGGACTAATGGTAAAAGCATGTTTAAACAAGAAGGATTTGACTTATTTCATCTTTATGCATAGAAAAACAAAGAAGCTAAATCAACAATGACCCAAAGACAGCCGATAGACAGAGAACATGAAATCACAATGACCCTCAAGGACTAGTGGAAGGCGGAAAGATAGATCCACATTCAAAGAACTCAAACGAAAACCACGAGCATCGGGTTGTCATTTGGAGAAGACCATTCCACTGAGTGAAATCGCCTTTAAAAAGGCCAAATATGGACGAGAAAGGGGGAGTTGAATAGAAATTCTCTTCTGTATTAGACATATCAGGACAAAAATGAGCAGTTGTATTCATGTCTTAACCTTTTACTTAATAAATAATTTTTGCACTTTGAATAGCCATTTCCTGAGTTTTCTATCATGTTAGAACTATGGTGGTTTGAGCCCAGCCTTGGGAGTTTCCGCACTCATCTCTGTGTTGTACATTAATTAAATAATTTATGTTCAGTTATCTGATGCATTCTGTGAGATATCTTTCCACTTGTTAACTTCTACGCCTATGATGCTGTAGTTTCCTATGCCACTAAGACAATTTATCGCTCCTGTTTTCTAGTTTGCAGTGATTGTTTTATAACTGTTAGATTTTTTCATCATTTTCTCAATTCCTTTATATCTGTTTATGAGCTTTAGCACGATTTATATTCAATGCTTTATATTGCTAAGAATTAGATCTTTCCATCAGTACTATAGGACTTCTTATTGTGCTTAATGAAGAAGAATGTTAGCTAGTTAGTTTTCAAGAGAATTCCATTGAAAAATTAATTAAGCAATTGATGTTCAATTCGTTGAGTTTGTTGTTCCATTAAGTAGGAAACAATTTTACCGATGAAATGAGAACTATTACCTCAAAATGGGAACTCTAGCCCAAAAAGACTCAAAAAACATGAAAAAACGCCCCAAAAACAAAAAAATGTGTATTCCAGAACACATTTGTTTTTTTCTCAATGTCAAATTTCACCTTTTTATAAAATTATGCTAAAAGAGAAATTGTTTCTTGAAAAAATGATTGAAAAAACACCCTCAAAACAAAACAAGTTGATGTTGGAATAACAAAAAAAAACATTGTGTCACACTTTTGACACATTGTAACAATGGAATTAAAGACAACATATTAGGACATTGAAAAATCGTAAAATTATAATTTTTTTGATAGATGATGTTAAATATAAAAAAAATCATGTCTGAAGGGCTTATCATTTCGAACAATTTTTATCTATGTTGTTAAACATAAAATATCTTTGCTCTAAACAACCCTAAAATTGTAATTATTTTCAACCATAACATTAAGGATAAAATTTCGTAGCGCATAAAAACCTTAATGACAAGTTGTAAATCTCAAGTGTTTAAATCTTAAGTTTTCAAGATACTTGAACCATGAAATTATGGAGAAATTATATGACTTAAATAGTTTTTAAAAATGAACGAGTAAATGAAAAATTTATTATTCATATATTTGTTTGTTTATATACAAAAAAAATATTTTTTAATTTTTTTTATCGTTTTTCTATATTTTAAATTATAATTGTTTTAGTTTTAAGAAAATAAAAAATTAAAATTAAAATCTTCTTATATATGTTTGTTTATATTTTAAAACATATTTAATTTTTTCTTAATTGTTTTTTATATTGTAAATAATAATTGTTTTAATTTAGAAAAAATTAAATTTAAAAAAAAATTATATTTGTTTCTTTATTTTTTAAAACATATTTTGTAATTTGTTTGTATTGTTTTTTTATATTTTAAAATTTTAATTGAATAGTTTGTTTGTTTTTTTGTTTTTTTTTTGTCTTTTTTCTTTTTTTTTAATATCAAACAATACATTTTGTTTATTATAATAGTTTTTGTTTAAAAAAAAATTAAAATTTTTAAATAGTTTGTGTTTGAAAAAATAAATTTAAAATTTAAAAAAAAAATTATCGCCTGCCTGGGGCCAAAGGCAGGGTGGGCAGCCCTCGACGGTGTCACCCAGATGGCCTCTGGCCCTCGCCTGGGTGGAGGGAGATTCTCAGAATTGCCCTCCGCCCGGCCGAGGGTGATTCTTGGAATCACCCTCTGCCCAGCCAGGGGTGATTCTCGGAATCGTCCTCCGCCTAGCCAGAGGCCGGAGGTAGGTAGGGTGGCACCGTTGAGGGCTACCCAGCCTGCCTCTGGCCCCCGGTTGCACAGAGGTAGGTTAGATAGCCCTCGATGGCGCCACCTGACTGGGCGGTGGGAGATTCTTGGAATCACCCTCTGCCCAGCTGGGGGCCGCAGGTCGGCCGGGAGGCACCGTCGAGAGCTTTCTAGATTGCCTCCAGTCCCTGGCTGGGTGGAGGGTGATTCCGAGAATCACCCTCCACCCAACCATGGGTCGGAGGTAGGCTGGGTAGCCATCAATGGTGCCGCCCCTTCTTGGAAGAGGGCAATTCCGAGAATCACCCCTGGCTGGGCAGAGGAGAGAATCACACCCAGCTGGGGGGAGGGCGATTCCGAAAATCACCCCCACTTGGGTGGACAACGATTTTGAGAATCACCCCTGGCTGGGTGGAGGGTGACTGCAAGAATCACCCTCGGCTAGGTGGAGGGCGATTCCAAGAATCACCCCCGGTTGGGTGGAGAGCGATTCCAAGAATCATCCCCGGCTGGGCGGAGGGCGATTCCAAGAATCACCCCTGGCTAGCGGAGGGCGATTCTTGAATTGTCCCTTTGCCTAGCCAGGGGCCAAAGGCAAGCCGAGAAGCCCTCGACGGTGCTTCCCGGCCGGCCTCCGACCCCCGGTCGGGCGAAGGGTGATTTCGAGAATCTCCCTTCGCCTAGCCAGGGGCCGGAGGCCAGCTAGGTGGCACCATCGAGGGCTGCACACCTTGCCTCCACCCAGATGGGGGCCAAATGTAGGTTGGGTAGCCCTCGACGGTGCCACCCGACCTGCCTACGGCCCCCAGCTGGGCAGAGGGTGATTCTGAGAATCAACTCCGGCTGGGCAGAGGGCGATTCTGAGAACTGCTCCCGGCTGGGTGGAGGGTGATTCCGAGAATCATCCCTGGCTGGGCAGAGGGCGATTTTGAGAATCACCCCCAGCTAGGCAAGGGTGAGTTGGGTGGTGTCTTCGAGGGCTACCAAACTTGCCTTCGGCCCCCGGCTAGGCGCAGGGCGATTCTCGTAATTTACCTCTGCCCAACCATGGATCGAAGGCAGGCCAGGCGACACCGTCAAATGAAGGATATTGGGTTTTGGACCTATTTTCAGGTTCAGGTAAGTTTTATTATACAAATTTAAATTTAATTATTTTATTTTTTACTTTTTATGTGTTTATACTAATTTTCTTACTTATTTCTTTTGTACTTGATGATTAGGTACAACACTAGCATGTTGCCTACCAAAAGGAAGAAATTGCATTGCCATTGAGAAAGACCCAAAGCAATGCAAATTTATTCAACAAAGAATTAACGCTCTTGAATTCATTTCAGATGCGAAGCAAGAAGTTGGTTTGAGGAAAGGGCATTTTAGTGAATCACGTGTGGTAAAAAAAGCAAAGGAACCTCAACCACCATTATATGGAATGATTGGAAAGGGACACTTTGGAAGATTTGCAAACATGAAAGATCCATTAGAAGATGATAATGACCAAAATGAAGTAGAAAATGTTGCGGAAAAAGCCATTAATGATGTTCTAGATGACGTTGAACATGTATTAGTTGATATTGTTGAGGATCTTTAAGTTATGCTTGCAAACAAAGCTCATTTTTGAGATTTATTAATCGGTTTTACTTATAATGTTTAGACTTTGATATTTTATGAGAAGAATCCTTATTTTTTGCAAAAAACATGTGATTACTATTATTTTTTGACATAATTCAATAAAAATGCTATTTTCTTAAGTTTTTCTGTTAAGATTTTCCCAAAAATTAGTTTATTTAACATGTTTTTTTTAACAAAAGGTCTCTAAAAGTGTATTTTTTACATTCTATTTGTATTGAAAATTTGTATTTTTTTTGTCATATCGTTCAAAATGTTGGTTTTTTAGTTACAATTATTTGATGTGCATTGAAAATTAATTAGCAATACATAAAATTGTAGAAAATATAAACTTAATAATATTGACCCTTTTTTCATTTTTTATCCATGTGAAAAAGTGAAGATATCATTACAAATTTTTATTTAAAAAAAATTGTTTTTTTCTTTTTAAAACACAAGTACATAAATGCACTTAAATATAAAAATCTCACGGAAGAAGAAGACATTAGAAAATTTATAGTGCCAAAATAAATCCTTTAAAAAAACATTGGTGATGATACGCCACCACTATTCAAAATCGACATAAAAAGCGTCACAGAAAAAAATAAAAAAAATAAAAAAAATTAAAGTGCCAAGAACATGCTAAAAAAAAAATTGATTCTGCATCACCACTTTTCAAAATCGGGCGTTTTTCTTGCTACGTCAAAAGGTAGGTACCAATGCAGTTACCTATTTCATCGGTAACAGTGTTAGGACTACTGTTCAATTCATCAAGTGTGATGTTCAATCATAGGTTATTCTCAGTAATCTTATTTAGACAGAATAGTTAGCGGTATTTTACAATTCCATTTCTTTTTGAGTTGATCGAACTTCGATAATTAGATAATATTCTTCATGGTAATATAGAGTAGCTATTCCTGATGTCACTCACATATATTGTGCTTGCACTCTTGAAATAAGAAGACTTACCCTGGTGTTAGCCACCCATAAATTCTGTCATATCAGGTGGTGGCTAAATAATGTTGGATAGCTTTCAAGAAACAATTTTATTACTAAAATTGCCGATGCTTAAAGTCTTTTGATAATATCCTTTCCTTTGGATAATCGTCACTGTTGTTTCCCTTCAGAACTCCGAAACCCTGCTGATTTCCAAGCTAGAATACTGATGCAAGCATCATTTCCCTTTTCCCCTTTTCCAAAAGCTAACCTCATTTCCTATCCCTCTATTTCCCATGAAAACCCCTCATTTTCATGTTTTTCCCATTTTTCCTTCCTCAAAATCCACTTTTATAAGGTTTAAAACCCACTTTTAAGCCTTATCGGAACCCTCAATTTCCCTTTGAAAATCATTGAAAAAATATAAAAACCCACATTTTGGGCATGTGTGGGTCCTAGCCTCTTTTTCCCATTAACCCCCGGTCACATCGTTTCCCATGCGCGCACGGCCCTGCAATCGGGCACCTATCTGCTTCAAATGAAATAATTCCTAGCCAAAGTTAAAACCTTGGTTATATATTAAAAGTCGTTAGTTTTATTATTTTATTTTTCTGCCAGTTTAAATTTTAAACCATTCCGCACTGTCGATCTGATCTGAAGATCGGAAGGTGCGGAGTTCGTCTCCCTATGGTCCCCACTGTCCATAAGCCAATTACCCAAAACCGGCGGTATCCATCGCACCGCCTTTGGGTGAAAGTTGTTTTCCCCTGATCGCCAGCGATTCCATACATCGCATGACACGCATCCCGTGTACTTTTTCAAAACCGCTTGCCCATCGCACATTATCGTTCGGATGTGGACGCCTAGCGATATTGCTGTCCATCATCTGATTTGGGGCGGGCCATCCAACGGCTATCGCTCACTGAAGATGCCTAATCGATAACTGGGCTACGATGCGCCATCCAGTTAATCTCCGCCGTCGATCTGATCTGCAGATCAACGGTCCATATTCCATCCCCTGATTCCGTTGCCTAGTGAACGATTCTCCATTTTTGACTTTCCCCCTTGCTCCCGACTGTCGATCTCTGCGCGATCGACGACTCTGATTTAATATTTCTTCCGCCTTCTCCGATCAATCCTGACCGTTGGATGATGCCATCCAATGACCATGCTTCCTCCACATGCCTCCACAGCAATAAACATATAAATGCATGGATTTTATAATTTTTGTTTGTATTTTGCAGGGTTTCGAGGTTTTCTCGCCATTTTCGAGGAAAAATTGAAGGCAGAGGATGACGATCTTCCTACCTTCGTTTCACCAAAGGAAATCCTTCGCGGGGTATAAATTCATGTTTCTTCAGTGTTTTCCTTAGGCATTGATGCCACATAACCCTGCGCAGCCCTGTTTAATAAGAAAAAACCATGGATCGGGCACAGTTAGAGAGTATCAGTGATGAAGACCAGAATTTACCACAACAGAGGATTAAAGGACATATTTGTGGGGATTACATCTAAGATGCTTATCAAAAGCCTAAATTCCTATTAAAACATAGTTTAAAGACAAACTCAAGGGTTTCTTCAATAGAAAAGCCTCCACCGCCACATCTGAGGCAAATTGATTCCTCCCAGGTGCTGAAATTCCACCTGTGCCTCAAAGTATTCAATTAGATGTCGAATTTATTGATCAGGATCAGATATTTGTCTCAAAACGCGGCCGAAGAGTTACTTCTGCAAGGAACTTCAATGCAAAAAATATCTGCAGAGTTACTTCGACGCCACACAGAGCCTCAAAGGTCAACCAAAGCTCCCACCGAGCTTAAATCTTTATGTAAAAACATTTAATACATAGTACACCCATGTAAGTTTCTTCATTGAGCCCCCTAAAGGCCAAGAAGCCATTAAGTCTATATTAATTGTAATTAGAGATCTTTTATTAGATCTCACCTCCTCATTCTTCTATATATACCTTTGTAGAAGATGAGTGAGGGGTTGGTTGTTGTTTGATCACAAGTTGTAATACTGAAACTCTTTGAAATAAATACATAGTCCGTTGAAGTTGAAGGAGAAATTGAAGTCTTCGAAACCTTGTTGATTTTGTTGCATGCTTGTTCTTGAGAAGGCTCTATCATTGGATCCATGAGCTTGGCTGTTGGTGAAGTATTATGAAATGTTTTATGTTTTCCCATGTTTTCATTATGTTCCATAATTTCTTACTACAATAGGTTAAAAGTATTAGGCTAAGAAATGACCCCTGGAAGCACCTTAGACCTGTTCATCCTTCACTGTTTCATGTTTTCTTCTGCTGAAGTATTCTAGAGTCTTTAATCTCTCTCTTTAATCTTCATGCTTGTTTATTTCCTTAATAGTTCGAACAGTTGGTTTCAGCATGATTTATGGTTCTCCCTGCTTGTCTGCTACCACTTAAAAACTGTTATTGAAGTCTCCCTTTGAAGTTCTTTGCTTATAGTGAATCAAAGAGGTTGGTTTTGATCTTGCCCTTTGTCCTCACTTAAACAATTGGCTTAAAGGTCTTTTATAGTTGTGATCATAGATGTGTTAGGTGTTCCCTCTTCTATGACTGCAATTATCAGTGAATCTTTTATGTTTTCTAAATCATTTGAAATAAAATATTTGAGGAAATAGGGCATTCCCGAATCTTAGATTTTCATTTTAAAATTTGTTTTAAAATCATTATTTGCTTAAAGGTGTGATTTGTAGAATTTATGGTTAGCCCTATCTATCAAAGAGCTCTTTATTGTTCAAATTATGCTTTTGAATTCCCTTTGTTGAGAATTAAACCTCTCTTTCCAAGTCATTAATGTTCATCTCATTCCAAAAACAAAAGGATACTGTGGCCAAGTTATATTTTCCCTTTGATATCCCATATCCATTGATGAGTTTTTTATGACCTTCTCTTGACTCCATTGCCCAATGAACCAGATGTTTCTCCATTATGTGTATCTTTCCTAGACCTTTCATGTTCTGTTGTATCAATTCAACCCAACCAAACAAGCAAATAAATACCTGCACTTAATAACTAGTCTAAAAACCAATACTCAAAGCACACAAGATAAACCTTTGCAAATTTTTTTTTGAGAGATCCCTCTCCAAGAACAGGAGGACTAGATCCTGTAACTCTAAAGATTGGTTCTGATGTTGCCTTATCTTTTGATTTTCCAAACTATCAAAAAACGGGACACCAACATAATGGAGATCATGGTGGGACCATTCTGAGTCAGTGACAATCTAAGTACCCCTTAGGATTCCAGAAATCCGTTATTTTCAAAGACTATCCAGTGATTATCAGCCACCTCATCACCACCAACATAATGACGATCATGGTGGAACACTGAGTAAAAGCTTCAAAAGACAAAACACTCACTGTCTAGCATAACATAAGTAACCTTCTTCAAGAAATACCAAGCATAAGGGTAATCATGATAGGACCTTTGAATCAGTGACAAACTAAGTAACCCTTAGGATTCTCATAAATCCTTGTCAAAACTTGAAGATTTCAGTTACCAAGCCATAAGAGTAAAATCTGTATGTTTTGACACCCTAGCTAAGTGTTAAATCAGACTTAGAACACTCTCTTAACCTATAAGACCAAAATAACTCAGAAAAACCCAAAACATTTCAGTTTGGCTTCATAATAAACTTGGTGGTGCACCATAAAAACTTTTACCTCCAAAAGAGCTAAAAATTCCCACGCGACTCCACAATCCTAAATTCAGACCTTAAGACTCCACTAGGAAGACCCCAAGTCTTAATAGCATCTTACAAACTCAGCTAGAAGGCTTTAAGATTAAAAATTTTCCTTCTTCTGAAAAGATCCGTTAGCATATTAAAAATTGCCATATTTGGTTAAACTTTTTTTTTTAACTGGGTCTGAAAAACATAGCATAGTGGCTCCTAGAAAGATTCATACTAGAGCCTACCCTGACCCAAACCCACCAGGAATAGTTGAAAACCCTGAAAGTATTCTTAGGAAGTCTCCTAAGATAAAACTATCAACTGTTTTCAGATCACCCTTGAGAGCTAATTCAGTTCCTAAAAATATTTCAGCTCTACAAAAATCTCAAGTTGACTTTGTAAATCCATTTAGAACTAGGTCTCTTGGTGATTTAGATCAGTTAGATTCTGAGTCTTCACTATCATCTCCTGAAAAAAGTGAACCTCTTGGTAGCAGAGAAACAACACCTCCCGATTTACATTTCCTTCACAACTTAGGTGTCTCTCATCCAAGATTAGCTCAACGGTCTATTCCTGGTCCATCCACTTTTTCTCACCCTTCATCCACTGTCCAAACCACTACACCTCAACCCACTGTTCCTGTTATTAATATGCTCCTTGTAAATCCACCCCCACCACCTATCATGGCAGCATGGTATGCTCCCCTAGTCCTTCCTGTACCATTAGTCAATCTTCCATAGGACTAGCAGTCAAAAATTCCATTATATGATGCTAGCAATGCTACAACTGCATCACAACATGTAGATAAAATGAATGACTACTTTGACAGAAATGAAATTGATGATGATTCTTTCAAACTTAGGTTATTTTCACAGAGCCTAGGGGGAGAAGTAAGAAAATGGTTTAAAGGATTAGCCCCCCATAGTATTAATGATCTCCAAGGATTCCATCAAACGTTCTTAAACAAATGGGAATTAAAGAAAAACCCTCTCCAAGTCCTTTCTGACTACAAGAACCTCCATAGAAACACTGGGGAAAGTGTGCAACCTTACTGCACTAGATTCAATAGTGTGTATAATGCACTTTCCCCAAAACTAAAACCTCCACAGGGCTCAAGTTTTAAAAAAATTCTTGAAGGGTTTGACTCTGACATGACCTATAAGCTGAGAGAAAGAGATTTTGCAACTCTTGAAGATATGAAAAAGGGCGCTCTTTCTGTGGAAGTTAACTTGATGGAGAAGAGAGCAAGAATGAAAACTGAGAAGAGAGTATCTTTTAGAGAAGAGTCCACTCCTTCTACTTCAAGCTCAAAAATGGAGAGAATGTTAGAAGAAATGACGAAAGAGATGAGCATAATTAAGAAAGCACAAGCAAATCAAAATCAAACTACTCCTCGAAATAGAAATTAGAATTATAGAAGAGAAAACAATCAAGACAAACAGAACGAGAATGACCAACAGATTAGACCTCCCTTCCGAAAAAACTATGTAGATGAATATGAGGAAGATAGGGAGTCAGAAAGGTTGGAAGAAGATCACGTAAACTTGATTGGATCAGACAGTGGAGATGATGTTTTCCTCACTAAGGAAGAACAAGGATTCTTCTCTTACGATCAAAATACAAACACCTATGAAGAATATGATGACTATAGATTGGGTTTTTAAAATGCAATTATGGAAGTACATAAACAGTATGATCCTAGGAGTAAGGGAAGCATAGATAACTTAAAAGACAAAAACACTAATACTGCTATCAAGAAAAACGTAGAAACTCAGTCCAAAAAGATAGCAGAGAAGACCAACACTTTAGCTAAGAAACCCGACTTAAACAAAGACAAAGGGGTCTAGCCAAATATTGAACACAGTATCCCTAGAACTTCAGTTAGTGGTCCTAATAAAACTATCCCAATTACCAGTCCAAAAAAGGTTCAGCAAATCAAAATTGCTGAAAAGAATTCAATTGAAAAAACAGATGCAAATATCAACAAATCAATTATTCCTTTTAGTTTTGAGGGAGAGATTGCTAAGATAAAAATTTCCATTCCCCTAGCTGAACTAGTAACCCAAGAAGTTGACAAAAACCAAGTTTTGAAAGCTTTGAACCTAGGAAGTGATACTGACACTTTAAACTTGACAGATGACAAACCTGAGTTGTTGTTTGGTCCATAAGTTGAAGGAAAATACCAAGAAGGGTCTGTCCCTCCCTTCTATGTTAGCTTGAACATACATGAGAAAATTTTACACAATGTTATGTTAGACTCAGGAGCTTCACACAATCTAATGCCCAAGGTAGTGATGGAAAGCTTAGGCTTAGAAATTACTAAACCATACAAAGACTTGTATTCCTTTGACTCAAGTAGAGTCAAGTGTTTGGGTTTAATCAAATATTTATATGTACCAATATCAGAAACCATCCATAGAGAAAATTGTTTGTATATTGAACAAATCCTAGAAGTTGAAATGAAATATACTGTTGATATAAATCATTATGAAAATCCTTTTGAAGCAGAGGTAACCGACAACGCAGACCAAGAAGACTTGGAAGTTTTACAATGCAAAAATGATAAAATTCCAAGAGGTCTAGCACCTTTAGAACACCTTTTTGATTTTAACGATGTAGCCAAAGAACCAAGAATGGATCCTGTGGAAACAAATACAGAAGAGCATAACATAGGCACTCTAGCAGAACC
This sequence comes from Pinus albicaulis, assembly GCA_034641835.2. NCBI lineage: Eukaryota > Viridiplantae > Streptophyta > Pinopsida > Pinales > Pinaceae > Pinus > Pinus albicaulis. The sequence continues at coordinate 1,653,647,507 of CM076575.1, forward strand.
CAAGATGATCAAGCTGTCCAGCACTCTCCCAGCTCAAATAAAACTGTAGTACATAGAGCTTGTTGAAAATGGCAACAAGAAACAGTGAAGGAGGCCTGCTGAAACATCTTTCCTGATCCTAGTTGGAGAGTGATCACCTAAACTAGGTGGGGACCACACATGTGATTTTTTTCGAAAAATCTATTTTTAGACTATGTCTATTTTTAGACATATGGAGCATGATCTAGGAGTTGCGGGATGTTATTCTTGGATGATTGGTAAAGTCGGTAAAAATAGATGGACATCTATTTTTAGACATACAGGTCGAAGTCTATTTTTAGACTGCCTGTCTAAAAATAGAACAGTCAAATATTATTAACCCTTAATAATATTTGGACTATAAAATTTATCTTATCCTCTTGGAGCACTTCAATTTGAGCTACAGATGTGGCACATGCAGCTGGCATAACGAAATTCGAATTTCCTATGGGTTAGTTGAGTTATTGCATGTTTGACTTCAGTTAGAACTCATGTGGCAGAGTTTGGTGGAGTTGATGAGACAGTTGATGGAGTTGTGTTCGGTTTAACTTAGTTGAACTAGTTGTATTTATTTTAACTGGCTAATACACTAGTGATGAGTGGTTTGAATTAATTAATAATTAATTCACTAATTATTAACTCATAAATCAACTAAACAACACATCAGTTAACAGCAGTGCATGGACAGTTCAGTGAAGACCAGTGGAAGAGATAGGAGAAAGGGTGGAGTCTACTATCAGTTGTGACTATAGTGTGCATGAGATTTTGCACAATAATTGGAGGATATTGCCAATGAGGATTGTGTAGTTAAAGCCAAGGGATTTCGAATTCATTCAATCCATTCTCTCATCTTGGATTTCGCAGTAGAGGCAGGCAAACAGTGGAGGAGTTTTGAACCCGTGACTTGTTCAAAATTGAGCTAGTTTGTGTGTAACTTTTGGAGACAGTACTGAGTACTTGTGAGGAGTATTGTACTGAGATTGTTACATGATTCTTCTTTATTATAATATACAGACAGTAGGGGGTTTTCAGCTGTAAGCTTTCCCCGGTATACATAATGTGTTATATGTGTTGAATTTCTATGTGCGCATGTGAATGTTTTCAATACCGCTTGTTGTTTATATTTCTGCATGTGATGATTAATGCATAGAAGAGACTATGTGTTATGTATGAAGCTCAAATAGTATGCGACCAGGATAATCTTGGTGAATAATTCAGCAAATTATTCAAATTTCTACATGGTATCAGAGCTATATTGATCATCAGATCTATTACGGTGATTACAAACTTATTTCGGTAGACAGAGTTTGTAAGTGGGCCAGGTAGCCTCTGGATCCATCCTTTCTCTGAAAGGTTATATATCCAGTATATGCCCCTACAGTCGATCTCTGTGCTAGAAATAATTTGTTCTCAAGTTTAGATCGGAAGCGGTTGAGTTTTGAGCTGGTGGAATTCGATTTATTCCAAAGCAAGAGTGACCAGAGGAAGTTGGTTCTCAAGGATAAACTCAGGAAAATAATGATGGAGAAGAATGACACTATTCCGGTATACTTGAAAAAAAATTTCCACTGCAAGGATGAGCTTGGGAGTATAGGAGTTAGTGTGGATGAAACAGGACAAGTCAAGAAGGTTGGGATTTGAGCAAAGAATCTCTACAGACTTGAAGTAGATGGGATGTCTACGAAGCTTCCTACTGTTGGGAAGCAGGAGAAAGACATGAAACTGATGCTTGAGAGGGAGCAAGTTTTTCATGAAGGTGATAGTGAACCTCGGGATGTGGAGCAGCCACAAGAGGATCATGGAGTGGAAGAAACCACTCAAGCAGAGAAATTTTGTGCCAGATGGGCAGAGGGAGTGCATGCAGCTATACCACCAGGTGAGAGGTGGGGCGACATGCATGATTAATCCCAAGAGGAGATTTCTATGTAGGATTCATGAGATGGTGTGGATCTCATGAGTTGAACCTGGCTACGAGGTGCCCACAGTGCAGCAGTAGCAGATCAGTTGGATTGATGCAGACAGATCAAAGTGACAGTGTCGGATACTGGAGCGCGAATCAGAGTTTACAGCAAGTGCAGAGTGCATGGGTACAAGAGTTCAATAGCGCAGTGGTTCTTGATGACATGTGCAGTTGGTACCAGCAGAAGTCGAAGACTTTGATGATAGATGCATCAGACTGATTGAGTTGTTTGGAGCCTATTTAGTTTCGAAGATGTTGCCTGTAAAGGGTGGATGTCGCATGCATGGAGTTTCATGGTGCATGCATGAGTTTGCATGGCGCATGTAAAGGGCGCATGGCGAATGCATGGAGTTGCATGGCGCTTGTGAAGGTTGCAGGGCGAATGCATGGAGTTGCATGTCGCATCCATGGAGTTGCATGGCGCTTGTGAAGGTTGCAGGGTGAATGCATGGAGTTGCATGTCGCATGCAAAGACATTCCTTTCTTGTTGAGAGGGAGTGTTGAAAATGGAAACAAGAAACAGTGAAGGAGGCCTCCTGAAACATCTTTCATGATCCTATTTGGAGAGTGATCACCTAAACTAGGTGGGGACCAAACATGTGATTTTTTTCGAAAAGTCTATTTTTAGACTATGTCTATTTTTAGACATATGGGGCATGATCTAGGAGTTGCGGGATGTTATTCTTGGATGATTTTTCAAGTTGGTAGAGATATATGGACATCTATTTTTAGACATACAGGTCGAAGTCTATTTTTAGACTGCCTGTCTAAAAATAGAACAGTCAAATATTATTAGCCCTTCATAATATTTGGACTATAAACTTTATCTTATCCTCTTGGAGCACTTCAGTTCGAGCTACAGATGTGGCACATGCAGCTGGTAGAAGGAAATTCGAATTTTCTATGGGTTAGTTGAGCTATTGCATGTTTGACTTCAGTTAGAACTCATGTGGCAGAGTTTGGTGGAGTTGATGAGACAGTTGATAGAGTTGTGTTCGGTTTAACTTAGTTGAACTAGTTGTATTTAGTTTAACTGGCTAATACACTAGTGATGAGTGGTGTGAATTAATTAATAATTAATTCACTAATTATTAACTCATAAATCAACTAAAGAACACATCAGTTAATAGCAGTGCATGGACAGTTCAGTGAAGACCAGTGGAAGAGGTAGGAGAAAGGGTGGAGTCTACTATCAGTTGTGACTATAGTGTGCAAGAGATTTTGCACAATAATTGGAGGAGATTTCCAATGAGGATTGTGCAGTTAAAGCCAAGGGATTTCGAATTCATTCAATCCATTCTCTCATCTTGGATTGCGCAGTAGAGGCAGGCAAACAGTGGAGGAGTTTTGAACCCGTGACTTGTTCAAAATTGAGCTAGTTTGTGTGTAACTTTTGGAGACAGTACTGAGTACTTGTGAGGAGTATTGTACTGATATTTTTACATGATTCTTCTTCATTATAATATACAGACAGTAGGGGGTTTTCAGCTGTAAGCTTTCCCCAGTATACATACTGTGTTATATGTGTTGAATTTCTATGTGCGCATGTGAATGTTTTCAATACCGCTTGTTGTTTTTATTTCTGCATGTGATGATTAATGCGTAGAAGAGATTATGTGTTATGTATGAAGATCAAATAGTATGTGACTAGGATAATCTCGGTGAATAATTCAGAAAATTATTCAAATTTCTACAGAGCTGTTCAAAGAGTTTAAAGATGTTTTTGCTTGGGGATAAAAAGACCTAAAATCATATGACACCAGCATCATCCAGCATAAAATTCCCTTGAAAGAAAATCAAAAGCCTTTTAAACAAAAACTAAGGAGAATAAACCCTCTTTTACTCCCTTTAGTTAGGGCAGAAATTGAAAAGATGCATGCTGTTGGAATCATAGTACCCATCAGATTTTCAGAATGGATATCAAACTTAGTTTCTGTTAGAAAGAAAAAATGGGAAATCAGGCTCTGTATTGACTTCAGAAATTTAAATAGAGCCTCCTTAAAAGACAACTACCCGTTACCCAAAATGGACCATATACTTCAGAAGGTAGTTGGGTCAAAAAGGATTTCCCTCTTAGATGGGTTCTCACGTTACAACCAGGTGTTAGTGCTCCCAAGTGATCAAATCAAAACTGCTTTTACCACACCTTGGGGCACCTTTATGTATGTCAAAATGCCTTTCGGATTAATGAATGTAGGGGCCACTTTCCAAAGGGCCATGGATATATCCTTCTCTCAAAATATTGGCTATTTCATATTCGTCTACCTTGATGACATAGCCGTTTTCTCAAAAACTGATGAAGAACATCTGATTCACCTAAGAAAAGTTTTTGAGAAGTGTGGGAAATTTGGCTTGTCATTGAATCCCAAGAAGACACTCTTTGTTCTCCAAAAAGGTAAAATTCTTGGACATATATTTTCGGAAGAGGGAATAAAAATAGACCCTACAAGGATAGATGGCATATTGCAAATCACTCATCCAAGAAGCCTCAAAGAGTTGCAATCTTTCATCGGAAAGATTAATTTTTTGAGAAGTTTTATTCCTAACCTTGCTGAGCTATTAAAAACCATTACAAACATGCTTAAGAAATATGTGGGTGTAAAATGGACTTCACCAGCTAAACAATCATTCAAACTGGTCAGACAAGCTCTTACCCAAACACTGGTCCTGATTAGTCCAGATTTTACCAAAGACTTTTACATCTTTTCCTTTGCATCTGAGCATACAATAGCTACAGTTTTACTTCAAAAGAATGATTTAGGGCAAGAACAACAAACATATTTCTTTAGTAGGGCATTAAGAGATGCTCCTCTCAAATATAATATCATGGAGAAGAAAGCCTTAGCATTGGTGAAAGCATTGAAAGAATTTAGGGTCTATATTTTACAGTCTCACATAATTTCTTTTGTTCCACATACTGTTGTCAAGGACATTCTAAGTCAAGACCCTGATGGTAAACGGAGAAAATGGATTGCAAATATTCTTGAATATGACGTAGAAATTAGGCCCACCAAACTAGTTAAAGGGCAAGGATTAGCAAAACATATGGCTGAGTCTAACTTCCAAGCACTAGAAATCAACATGGTAGATGTGTTGGAAGAAATAGAAGAATATACTGGTCCTTTTATTGAAGAAAAATTTCTAAATTCTCCTTGGTACGCTAACATTATTTATGTGCTTTTATATTTAAATACCCCTCCTTCTCTATCTAAAACTAAAGCTCGATTTTTGAAACAAAAAGCTTTGAGTTTTTGCATATTAGATTGAGTATTATATTGGAAAAATGCTGTTGGAATTTTGCTTAAATTTTTACTTGAAGATGATGCAGGAAAAATCATTCATGAATTGCATGATGGAGAATGTGGAGGACACCTCTACTAGAAGGCCACAGCAAACAAAATTATTAGATCCGGTTACTATTGGCCTACCCTCTTCCCAGACACTCAAAAGTTGGTCATGGCTTGCCATAAGTGTCAAATCTTTGATGGCAAAAGAAAACTTCTTCCCTTACCCTTACATCCTATCAGAGTTGAGGCACCTTTCCAACAATGGGGTTTAGACTTCATTGGGGAAATTCACCCATCCTCCTCAGCTCAACATAAAAGGATCCTCACAGCCACTGACTTCTTTACCAAATGGATAGAAGCTATACCTTCCAGAAATTCAAATGACCCTGTCATTATCAAGTTCCTTGAAACAAATATCCTATCCAGATTTGGTTGTCCTAGAAAAATCATAACAAACAATGATATTGCTTTTAAATCTAAGAGGATGGTTGATTTCTGTTACAAATACCACATAAACTTGGGCCATTCCACTGCTTACTATCCCCAAGGAAATGGATTAACTTAATCTTCCAACAAAAGCCTCATCAATATCATTAAAAAGCTGTTGGAGCAAAATCAGAAATCATGGCATAGTAAACTGGTTCATGCCTTATGGGCTGATAGGCTAACTACAAATAAATAAATAAACATGTCTCCCTATCAGCTAGTCTATGGTATGGATGCAGTTTTTCCCACCTCATTAGGAGTTCCAGTTATGAAACTCCTTCAAGAAGTGCAAATTTAAGAGAATGATATACAGAGAAGAATCAACCAGACGATCCATTTACAGCAGACCAGAGAGGAAGTCTATGAAAGAACATAGTTAGTCCAAGAGAATATGAAGAAGTTGTTTGATAAGATGACAAAGGCAAACAATTTCCAAGTTGGAAATTTCGTTCTTAAGTGGGATTCAAGAAAAGAAGAGAAGAGAAAACATTGCAAATTTGAGAACTTGTGGAAAGGGCCCTATATTATTCATGTTGAGAGGGGTCACAATGCATTTTTCTTGAAAGAATTGAATGGAGAAGACCTATATGGAGGTCCTGTCAATGGCCAGATGCTCAAGCATTACTTTTTCCAAGAATCCTAAGTTTCAAAGCCTTTTATTTTTCATTATAAATATCATAGTCTAACCATTGCATTCAAAGTTAGAAAAATCAAAAAGTACAAAAACAAAGAAATAAAGAAAAGAGGGCAGATTGTGAAAACAAGAAAGGTATAGCCCCATACCAAAAAGAGAAACAAATCTGAAAGTGCGCAAGCTCAATTTCCACTCCTAAAAAAAACACACTTCTAGTTAGTCAAACTGCCTAATCTTGACTAATTAGACTTTAAATTTTCTGCTGATAGGATAATGAATTCGATTTTCCAAATTGTTTAATCTTGGCTTATATATAGATAGAATAGGATGGAAATCAAAGGTTCAAACATGCTCAAAATATGAACCTAACATTTCAAAAAGAGAATGACTCAAATCTGTTTTGTTTTCTGAATCAAAAAGGATAAAAATCTAGTTCTAATTAGCTCAAAATCTGAACTAGAGAGCAAAGATAGCTCAAAACAAAGACCAAAACAGAGCTGTGAAAAAGGATGAAGGAAGTGCTTTGAATTTTCAGATGTTAAACATTCATCATTTTGTTTTAATTTTTCTGAAAATAATAATCTATGTGCAACTTGTTTTTATGCCATAGATCAGCATCAAGTTAGACTGTTCAAACCTAACTTGTATGTTTTTTAATTTCTATCATAGAATTTAGAAAATAAAAATCTGTTGGAAAGTTTAATCCCAACAGATGGTAGAATAAGTAGAGAAGCATTTGAATTCAACTTTTTAATTTGAGTTCAGGGAGAAATAAGGAGTAGACTTAGATTAGTTTTATGCTTTCAAAAGAATAAAATGTTGTGAAAAGAGTTTTCCAATCCAAGTGCACTCTAATGAAGAGAAAATGTTAGATCAGTAGGATTGGGTAGGTAGCAAGCTTGTTGATGAAAGAACCATTGTTTTTTATGACTGCTAATATCTTTCAGAGAAAAAGAAGATCATCCACAGAAAGGAAGGAAACCCAATGGAGGAGGCAACTGATCAGCCTCCCAGAGAAAGCAAGTCTGAAATTCTTGATGCCTTAAAAAAGGCACCATCCCCAAGTGGAGCCACTGTTAGCTACCCATAAATTGTGTCATATCAGGTGGTGGATAAATAATGTTGGATAGCCTTCAAGAAAAAATTTTATTACTAAAATTTCTGATGCTTAAAGTCTTTTGATAATATCCTATCCTTTGGATAATCGTCACTGTTGTTTCCCTTTAGAACTCAGAAATCCTGCTGATTTCCAAGCTAGAATACTGCTGCAAGCATCATTTCCCTTTTACCCTTTTCCAAAAGCTAACCTCATTTCCTATCCCTCTATTTTCCATGAGAACCCCTCATTTTCATGTTTTTCCCATTTTTCCTTCATCAAAATCCACTTTTATAAGGTTTAAAACCCACTTTTAAGCCTTATCAAAACCCTCAATTTCCCTTTGAAAATCATTGAAAAACTATAAAAACCCACATTTTGGGCATGTGTGGGTCCTAGCCCCTTTTTCCAATTAACCCCCGGTCACATCGTTTCCCATGCGCCCACGACCCTGCAATCGGGCGCCTATCCGCTTCAAATGAAATAATTCTCGGCCAAAGTTAAAACCTTGGTTATATATTAAAAGTCGTCAGTTTTATTATTTTATTTTTCCGCCGGTTTAAATCGATTTGATCTGAAGATCGGACGGTGTGGAGTCCGTCTCCCTGTGGTCCCCGCCGTCCATAGTCGATTGCCCAAAACCGACGGTATCCATCGCACCGCCTTTAGGCGAAAGATGTTTTCCCCCGATCGCCAGTGATTCCATACATCGCATGACACGCGTCCCGTGTACTTTTTCAAAACCGCTTGCCCGTCACGTGTTATCGTTCGGACGTGGACGCCCAGTGATATTGCTGTCCACCTTCTGATCTGAGGTGGGCCATCCAACGGCTATCGCTCACCGAAAATTCCTGATCGATAACTGGGCTACGGCGCGCCATCCAGTTAATCTCCGTCATCGATCTGATCTGCAGATCGACGGTCCATATTCGATCACGCTAATTCCGTCGCCCAGTAAACGATTCTCCATTTTCTGACTTTCCCCCTTGCTCTTGATCGTTGATCTCTGCGCGATTGACAGCTCTGATTTAATCTTTCTTTCGTGTTCTCTGATAAATCCTGACCGTTGGATGATTCCATCCAATGATCACGCTTCCTCCACATGCCTCTGCAGCAATAAACGTATAAATGCATGGATTTTATAACTTTTGTTTGTATTTTGCAGGGTTTCGAGGTTTTCTTGCCATTTTCAAGGAAAATTCGAAGGGAGAGGATGACGAACTTCCTGCCTTCGTTTCGCAAAAGGAAATCCTTCGTGGGGTATAAATTCATGTTTCTTCAATGTTTTCCTCAGGCATTGATGTCACATAACCCTGCGCAGCCCTGTTTATTAGAAAAAAACCATGGATCGGGCACAGTCAGAGAGTATCAGTGATGAAGACCAGAAGTTACCAGAACAGAGGATTAAAGGACAGATTTGTGGGGATTACGTCTAAGATGCTTATCATAAGCCTAATTCCCAAGTAAAACACAGTTTAAAGACAAACTCAAGGGTTTCTTCAATAGAAAAGCACCCACCGCCACATCTGAGGCAATTTGATTCCTACCAGCTGTTGAAATGCCACCTTTGCCTCAAAGTATTCAATCAGATGCCAAATTTATTGATCAGGATCAGATATTTGTCTCAAAACGTGGCCGAAGAGTTACTTCTGCAAGGAACTTCAATACACAAAAATATCTGCAGAGTTACTTCGACGCCACACAGTGCCTCAAAGGTCAACCATAGCTCCCACCGAGCTTAAATCTTTATGTAAAAACATTTAATAAAGAGTACACCCATGTAAGTTTTTTCATTGAGCCCCCCAAAGGCCAAGAAGCCATTAAGTCTGTATTAATTGTAATTAGAGATCTTTTATCAGATCTCACCTCCTCATTCTTCTATATATACCTTTGTAGAAGATGAGTGAGTGATTGTTGGTTGTTGGTTGTGTGTGATCACAAGTTTTAATACTGAAACTCTTTGAAATAAATACATAGTCTGTTGAAGTTGAAGGAGAAATTGAAGTTTTTGAAGCCTTGATGATATTGTTGCATGCTTATTACTATGAAGGCTCTATCATTGGATCCATGAGCTTGGCTGTTGGTGAAGTATTCTGAACTGTTTAATGTTTTCCCCTGTTTTCATTATGTTCCATAACTTGTTACTACAGTAGGATAGAAAGTATTAGGCTAAGAAATGACTCCTGGAAGCACCTTAGAACTGTTCATCCTTCACTGTTTCATGTTTTCTTCTGCTGAAGTATTCTAGAGTCTTTAATCTATCTCTTTAATCTTCATGCTTGTTTATTTCCTTAATAGTTTGAACAATTGGTTTCAGCATGATTTATGGTTCTCCCTGCTTGTCTGCTGCCACTTAAAAACTGTTATTGAAGTCTCCCTTTGAAGTTCTTTGCTTACAGTGAATCAAAGAGGTCTGTTTTGATCTTGCCCTTTGTCCTCATTTAAACAGTTGGCTTAAAGGTCTTTATAGTTGTAATCATAGATGTGTTAGGTGTTCCCTCTTCTATGACTGCAATTATCAGTGAATCTTTTATGTTTTCTAAGTCATTTGAAATAAAATCTTTGAGGAAATAGGGTGTTCCCCGAATCTTAGATTTCATTTTAAAAAGTTGTTTTGAAATCATTATTTTCTTAAAGGTGTGATTTGTAGAATTTATGGTTAGCCTTGTCTATCAAAGAGCTCTTTATTGTTCAAATTATGCTTTCGAATTCCCTTTGTTGAGAATTAAACCTCTCTTTCCAAATCATTAATGTTCATCTCATTCCAAAAACAAAAGGATCCCGTGGCCAAGTTAGATTTGCCCTTTGATATCCCATATCCATTGATGAGTTTGTTATGACCTCTTCTTGACTCCATTGCCCAATGAACCAGATGTTTCTCCATTCTGTGTATCTTTCCTAGACCTTTCATGTTCTGCTGTATCAATTCAACCCAACCAAACAAACAAATGAATACCTGCACTTAATAACTAGTCTAAAACCAATACTCAAAGCACACAATATAAACCTTTGCAAACAAAATTTTGAGAGATCCCTCTCTGAGAACAGGAGGACTAGATCCTGTAACTCTAAAGATTGGTTCTGATGTTGCCTTGTCTTTTGATTTGCCAGACTATCAAAACACGGGACACCAACATAATGGAGATCACGGTGGGACCATTCTGATTCAGTGACAATCTAAGTACCCCTTAGGACTCCAGAAATTCGTTATTTTCAAAGACTATCCAGTGATTATCAACCACCTCATCACCACCAACATAATGGCGATCACGGTGGAACACAGAGTAAAATCTTCAGAAGACAAAACACTCACTGTCTAGCATAACATAAGTAACCTTCTTTAAGCACTACCAAGCATAATGGTAATCATGATAGGACCTTTGAATCAGTGACAAACTAGGTAACCCTTAGGATTCTCATAAATCCTTGTCAAAACATGAAGATTTCAGTTACCAAGCCATAAGAGTAAACTCTGTACGTTTTGACACCCTAGCTAAGTGTTAAATCAGACTTAGAACACTCTCTTAACCTATAAGACCAAAATAACTCAGAAAAACCCAAAAAAAATTAGTTTGGCTTCATAATAAACTTGGTGGTGTACCATAAAACCTTTTACCTCCAAAAGAGCTAAAAATTCCCACCTGGCGACTCCAGAATCCTAAATTTAGGCCTTAAGACTCCACTGGGAAGACCCCAAGTCTTAATAGCATCTTACAAACTCAGCTAGAAGGCTTTAAGATTAAAAATTTTCCTTCTTCTGAAAAGATCAGTTATCCTATTAAAAAATGTCCTATTTGGTTAAACTTTTCTTTTTAACCGGGTATGAAAAACATAGCATAGTGGCTCCTAGAAAGATTTATACTAGAGCCTACCCTGACCCAAACCCACCGGGAATAGTTGAAAACCCTGAAAGTATTCTTAGGAAGTATCCTAAGATAAAATTATCAACTATTATCAGATCACCCTTGAGAGCTAATTCAGTTCTTGAAAACCTTTCAGCTCTACAACAATCTCAAGTTGACTTAGTAAATCCATTTAGAACTAGGTCTCTTGGTGATTTAGATTAGTTAGATTATGAGTCTTCACTATCATCTCCTGAAAAAGTGAACTTGTTGGTAACAGAGAAACAACACCTCTCGATTTACATTTCCTTCACAACTTAGGTGTTTCTCATCCAAGATCAGCTCAGCGGTCTATTCCTGGTCCATCCACTTTTGCTCACCCTTCATCCACTGTCCAAACCACTACACCTTAGCCCACTATTCCTGTTATTAATCCACTCCTTTTAAATCCACCCCCACCACCTATCATGGCATCATGGTATGCTCCCCTAGTCCTTCTTGTACCATTAGTCAACCTTCCACAGGACTATCACTCCAAAATTCCATTATATGATGCTAGCAATGCTACAACTGCATCACAACATGTAGATAAAATGAATGACTACTTTTACAGAAATGAAATTGATGATGATTTTGTCAAGCTTAGGTTATTTTCTCAGAGACTAGGGGGAGAAGTAAGAAAATGGTTTAAAGGTTTAGCCCCCCATAGTATTAATGATCTCCAAGGCTTCGATCAAACATTCTTAAACAAATGGGAAGTAAATAAAAACCCTCTCCAAGTCCTTTCTGACTACAAGAACCTCCATAGAAACACTCGGGAAAGTGTGCAAGCTTACTGCACTAGATTCAATAGTGTGTATAATGCACTTTCCCCAGAACTAAAACCTCCACAGGGCTCAGCTTTAAACAAATTTCTTGAAGGGTTTGACTTTGACATGACCTATCAGCTGAGAGAAAGAGATTTTGCAATTGTTGAAGATATGCAAAAGGGCGCTCTTTCTGTGGAAGTCAACTTGATGGAGAAGAGAGAAAGAATGAAAACTAAGAAGAGAGTATCTTTTAGAGAAGAGTTCACTCCTTCTACTTCAAGCTCAAAAATGGAGAGAATGTTAGAAGAAATGATGAAAGAGATGAGCATAGTTAAGGGAGCACAAGAAAATTAAAATCAAACTACTCCTCGAAATAGAAATCAGAATTATAGAAGAGAAAACAATCAAGACAAACAAAACAAGAATGACCAACAGATTAGACCTCCCTTCCAAAAAACCTATGTAGATGAATATGAGGAAGATAGGGAGTCGGAAAGGTTGGAAGAAGATCATGTAAACTTGATTGGATCAGACAGTGGAGATGATGTTTTCCTCACTGAGGAAGAACAAGGATTCTTCTCTTATGATCAAAATACAAACACCTATGAATACTCTGATGACTATAGATTGGGTTTTGAAAATGCAATTATGGAAGTACATAAATAGTATGATCTTAGGAGTAAGGGAAGCATAGATAACTTAAAAGACAAGAACACTAATACTGCTATCAAGAAAAACGTAGAAACTCAATCCAAAAAGACAACAGAGAAGACCAACACTTTGGCTAAGAAACCCGACTTAAACAAAGACAAAGGGGTCTAGCCAAATATTGAACACAGTGCCCCTAGCACTTCAGCTAGTGGCCCTAATAAAACTATCCCAATTACCAGTACAAACAAGGTTTAGCAAATCAAAATTGCTGAAAAGAATTCAATTGAAAAAACAGATGCAAATATCAACAAATCAATTATTCCTTTCAGTTTTGAGGGAGAGATTGCTAAGATAAAAATTTCCATTCCCCTAGCTGAACTAGTAACCCAAGAAGTGTACAAAAACCAAGTTTTGAAATCTTTGAACCTAGGAAGTGATACTGACACCTTAAACTTGACAGATGACAAACCTAAGTTGTTGTTTGGTCCAGAAGTTGAAGGAAAATACCAAGAAGGGTCTGTCCCTCCCTTCTATGTTAGCTTGAACATACATGAGAAAATTTTACACAATGCTATGTTAGACTCAGGAGCTTCACACAATCTAATGCCCAAGGTAGTGATGGAAACCTTAGGCTTAGAAATTACTAAACCATACAAAGACTTGTATTCCTTTGACTCAAGCAGAATCAAGTGTTTGGGTTTAATCAAATATTTATGTGTTACTCTAGCTCAGATCCCTGCTAAGAGTCTAGTTATGGATATAGTTGTAGTTGACATTCCCCCTAAGTATGGAATTCTCTTATCAAGATCTTGGGGAGCCAAACTTCAGGGAAGCCTTCAAATGGACATGTCTTATGCCACCATTCCCATTTTTAACCAAAACAGAAGACTATATAGGGAATCTCACATGAAGTACATGGTAAGAAACATAGACAAACCCAACAAATCTCCAATCTATTCTATTCAATCAAGTTTAGATTCCTTTATCTTATGTAACGAAGATGAAATTACTCAACAAGATAAAGAAAACATAGACCCAATCAGTTCACCACAACAATCCAATATTCCCTTCAATCAAATTCAAAACATTACCAATCAACATCAACAAGAAAATGAAAATAAGGATGGCATACTTTGGAAAATAAATTTTGATGGATCTTGTAATAAAACAAGTGTAGGAGTAGGTGTGTGGATTCAAAATACAAAACAGATTTTTTCATACAAATTGGATTTCCCATGCACTAACAATATTGCTGAGTATGAAGCACTTCTCCTAGGCTTACAACTGCTTAAAAAGTTAGAAGCCCAAAAGATATCAATCTTAGGAGATTCTGAACTTATCATAAAAAAAATCAAAGGAGAATACTCAGCTAGAAATCCAAGGCTTAGGCAATATCGAAAAGTTTCCCTTGATCTTTTGAAAACCTTTGAAAATTATGAACTTATTTTCATTCCAAGAGAATTGAATCATCTAGCAAATGAACTCGCTTTCAATGCCAGCAATTTCCAGACACCTGAAATAAATGAAGAAATCAGTGTGAAGGTAAAACACAGGCCTGCCGTGCCCGATAATGAAGATCACTGGCAAGTGTTTGATTTTGACAAACACATAGATGATTTCTTGAAATCAGAAAATGATTTCAGCATACCAATATCAGAAACCATCCATAAAGAAAAATTTTTGTATATTGAACAAATCCCAAAATTTGAAATGACATATACTGCTGATATAAATCATTATGAAAATCCTTTTGAAGCAGAGGTAACCGACAATGAAGACCAAGAAGACTTGGAAGTTTTACATTGCAAAAATGATAAAATTCCAAGAGGTCTAGCACCTTTAGAACACCTTTTTGATTTTAATGATGTAGCCAAAGAACCAAGAATGGAACTTGTGGAAACAAATACAGAAGAGCATAACATAGGCACTCTAGTAGAACCCAAGATGATCAATATGTCCAGCACTCTCCCAGCTCACATAAAACTGCAGTACATAGAGCTGTTCAAAGAGTTTAAAGATGTTTTTGCTTGGGGATAAAAAGACCTAAAATCATATGACACCAGCATCATCCAGCATAAAATTCCTTTGAAAGAAAATCAAAAGCCTTTTAAACAAAAACTAAGGAGAATAAACCCTCTTTTACTCCCTTTAGTTAAGGCAGAAATTGAAAAGATGCATGCTGCTGGAATACTAGTACCCATTAGATTTTCAGAATGGATATCAAACTTAGTTTCTGTTAGAAAGAAAACAGGGGAAATCAGGCTCTGTATTGACTTCATAAATTTAAATAGAGCCTCCTTAAAAGACAACTACCCCTTACCCAAAATGGACCATATACTTCAGAAGGTAGTTGGGTCAAAAAGGATTTCCCTCTTGGATGGGTTCTCAGGTTACAACCAGGTGTTAGTGCTCCCAAGTGATCAAATCAAAACTGCTTTTACCACACCTTGGGGCACCTTTATGTATGTCAAAATTCCTTTTGGATTAATGAATGTAGGGGCCACTTTCCAAAGGGCCATGGATATAACCTTCTCTGAAGATAGTCTATTTCATAATCATCTACCTTGATGAAATAATTGTTAGATGTTCTTTCTTCCACCACATTCCACTCCATTTCCTTTGTCCATTATTAATTACAGGCTCAAATTATCAATAGAATTAATTAAAATTGCTTTAAGAATGAATATCATGACTAACTTGATATGTTTTTATGATTTTGTCATTTTAGTACTTTTTGAACTAGATCTAGCTACATAATGCAGACATTCTGTAGCTAGTTACCGATTCTGCAGCTGTCTTCATGTCTACGCAGTTTCTAGGTGTCATCTCAGAGAAAAACACATATGGTCATATTCCACATCATTCCCTCATCATTTTTTGCTCTCCACGAAGTTTAAACGGAATTATGTAGGTGGTTATGCACGTGGGAACTCAAACTAGGAGATAGAATCCTAGTAGGACAAGGACAATCCAGATGTCCTTAATCATATACGAGACCACCATCAGAGTCCTAGTTTTATTTTTATTTGGAAAGACAATTATCCCTAGGTTATATCAATACAGTTATTTAATTTTGTTATAAATATGGCTCGGGAAACCGAGGGACAAGGTTAGATTTTGTGTTTTATTGCTAGATTTTAGAAGTCCGAAAACACTCTGTTTTGAAGTAATTTCTCTTTTAATGAAAGAAGTACCATTTTATTGAAAGGCTGAGTCAATATTAGAGTATATTTTGCGTGCTACTCCGGTGGTAGAGGGCCCCTGCTACCTGAGCATCTTTGTTCATACGGCTTAGATAAGTATTTTAGTCTCATTTTTCATTTCTAGCTTAAGCAGGTTTCTGAAGTTATGTTTCATACTTGTTTAGATTAATCATCTCAGCTATACTTACTCTTATAAACTCTTCCAAAATATCATCACGATGAATAAGGCATAGCTGTGGTGTTGTAGATTTTAGTTGCATTTCCTTTCGAATTTTATGATTTCTGCTTGTTTACACTAAGTGTCATAGCTGGTCTTACTCCTACAAACTCTTCCAAAACATCATTAACAGTGAATAAGAAACAACTGTGGTATCTTAGGTCCTAGTTCTATTTTCTTTGAAATCTTATGTTTATGTTCAATTGTATTGAATAATACAGCTAGACTTGTTTTACAAACTCTTCCAAAATATCATTCATATTGAAACGAGATGGGCTGTATAATTCCATAGACTAGCTGCATGTTAATTTAGTTACAACACTCCAGAGGTTGATTGCATTTAGTTCAGCTATGTCACTACATTTCAAGTTTGATAATGGCATTCTAGTTTAACTCTGTTCACTGCACTTCAAGAAGATTAGTAGCACTTTAGTTCAATCTCAGTTCATTTTTTTCAAGAAAATATTAATGGCATTTTAGTTTAGTTGTAGTCACTGTATTTTAAGATTGATAGACCGCATTCTACCCTAGTGTTATCCATTGTATTTCAAGTAGTACTAGTTGAAAAAATTAGTCTCTCGGCCTTCATTATTTTTAACTTGCTTTTGTTCTGAATTTATATTGATACATCATCATATGAACAGGGGTCAGTAATATTAGTTCAAGGCTTGGATTATTCTGCAAATCTTTTACAAATTCACCTATAGCCTTTTTCCCAAACATTATTCTAGAAAATCTCTAAACTTCTGAATAAGGCCTATTAGTGATAAGTCAAGTTGCAGAATAGGGTAACTTCAACATCATAGGTTAATCTAGAATAGAAACCTTACTATGTTACAAATAATCATTTTTTTGTAATATTGTGAGTTGATTTTTTATTTAGGAGAACTTCATTTACACTTAACTTGTCCATTTCTCAAGCTCTTCCAACATATCTTTACTGAATGAATTGGATAAGTTCAAGCTCATGTTGTGATTTATTTCCTTGCAATGAAGTCATTATCAAGCTTTGAATTTGTTGTTTGTCATCCATAGTTTAGGTTTTGTTCTATTTTAAATAACCAATAGCTTCTTTTCACCAGCACTTAGTTCTTTCCCTTTTCAAACATAAAACCATAAAACCAAAAACATTATAAAACACTAAACACAACATAGTGAGAAACAAATACCTAGGCACATATAGTGCACCACACTTCGGCAGTTTACTAGCCCTGGTTGACAATTAATGAACTCAATTTAGGGACACTAAGTTGAGCACAAACAATAACCGTTTTCTCAAAAACCGATGAAGAACATCTGATTCACCTAAGAAATTTTTTTGAGAAGTGTAGGAAATTTGGCTTGTCATTGAATCCCAAGAAGACACACTTTGGTCTCCAAGAAGGTAAACTTCTCGGACATATAATTTCGGAAGAGGGAATCAAAATAGACCCTACAAGGATAGATGGCATATTACAAATCACTCATCCAAGAAGCCTCAAAGAGTTGCAATCTTTCATCGGAAAGATTAATTTTTTGAGAAGGTTTATCCCTAACCTTGCTGAGCTATTAAAAAACATTACAAACATGCTTAAGAAATATGTGGGTGTAAAATGGACTTTACCAGCTAAACAATCATTCAAACTGGTCAAACAAGCTCTTACCCAAACACCGGTCCTGATTAGTCCAGATTTTACCAAAGACTTTTACATCTTTTCCTTTGCATCTGAGGATAAAATAAATGCAGTTTTACTTCAAAAGAATGATTTAGGGCAAGAACAACCAATATATTTCTTTAGTAGGGCCATAAGAGATGCTCCTCTCAAATATAATATCATGGAGAAGAAAGCCTTAGCATTGGTGAAAGCATTGAAAGACTTTAGGGTCTATATTTTACACTCTCACATAATTTATTTTGTTCCGCATACTGTTGTCAAGGACATTCTAAGTCAATACCCTTATGGTAAAAGTGGAAAATGGATTGCAACTATTCTTGAATATGACTTAGAAATTAGGCCCACCAAACTAGTTAAAGGGCAAGGATTAACAAAACTTATGGCTGAGTCTAACTTCCAAGCACTAGACATCAACATGGTAGATGTGTTGGAAGAAATAGAAGAATCTACTGCTCCTTTTATTGTAGAAACATTTCTAAATTCTCCTTGGTATGCTGAAATTATTTATGTGCTTTTATATTTAAATACCCCTCCTTCTCTGTCTAAAACTAAAGCTAGATTTTTGAAACAAAAAGCTTTGAGTTTTTGCATATTAGATGGAGTATTATATTGGAAAAATGATGTTGGAATTTTTCTTAAATGTTTATGTTTGTGTTCAACCTAGTGTTCCTAAATTGAGTTCATTAATCGTCAACCAGGGTTGGTAAGCTGCTGAAGTGTGGTGCACTATATGTGCCTAGGTATTTTTTTCTCACTACGTTGTGTTTAGTGTTTTATGATGTTTTTGGTTTTATGGTTTTATGGTTTTATGTTTGAAAAGGGAAAGAACTAAATGCTGGTGAAAAGAAGTTATTGGTTATATTAAAGTATAACAAGGCCTAAAATATGGATGGAAAACAAACAAATGAAAATACTAAAACAGAACAAAGCCTAAACTATGGCTGGCAAACAACAAATGCAAAGCTTGATAATGACTTCATTGCAAGGAAATAAATCACAACATGAGCTTGAACTTATCCAATTCATTCATTAAAGATGTGTTGGCAGAGCTTGAGAAATGGACAAGTTAAGTGTGAATGAAGTTCTCCTAAATAAACGATCAACTTACAATGTTACAACATCTCATCCATGATTAAAGGTTCATTGGAACATATTTGGAAAAGAACATTTGTAGCACTATAAGATTTTTACTCTAAACTAACTTCTAATTCTATTCTGCAACTCAATTTAGCACCATTAGGGCTTACTCAAAAGTTATAGGTTTCGTTTTAAAATAGTCCTTGAGAAAAGACTTATTTGTGAAATGGTAAAAAGGTTGCAAAATACTCCAGGCCTTAGACTGATACTAGCTTCTGTCTAGATGATTATGTATTAATATGAGGTTGGAACAAAAGAAGTTTTTGTAAATAATGAAGAGCATGGTATCTAAATTTAACAACTAATACAATTTAAAATGCAATGGATAGCAACTAAACTTGGAATGTTAATACAGTGAGCTAAGACTAAACTAGAGTGTTACTAGTCTAATTGAAGTACAGTGAACAATGTTAAACTAAAAAGCCATTATCAAACTTGAAATGAAATGACAAAGCTGAACTAAATGCATTCTACCTCCGGAGTGCTGTAACTAAATTAAAATGCAACTAGTCTATGGAATTCTACATTCCATCTTGTTCAATAGGAAAGATATTTTGGAAGATTTTGTAAAACAAGTATGGCTGTATTATTCAATGCAGTTGAACATAAACATAATACTGAAAACAAATACAACTAGAATCTAAGACACCACAGCTATTTCTTATTCATTGTTAATTATGTTTTGGAAGAGTTTGTAAGAGTAAGACCGACTGTGACACTTAGTGTAAACAAGCAACTAAAACCTACAATACCACAGCTATGCCTTATTCATCGTGACGATATTTTGGAAGAGTTTATAAGAGTAAGTCTAGCTGTGATAATTAACGAAAGGAAATGCAACTAAAACCTACAACACCACAGCTATGCCTTATTCATCGTGATGATATTTTGGAAGAGTTTATAAGAGTAAGTCTAGCTGTGATGATCAATGTAAACAAGTATGAAACATAAAATTCAGAAATCTACTTAAGCTAGAAATGAAAAATGAGATTAAAATACTTATCTAAATCGTATAAACAAGGTTGCTCAGGAGGCAGGGGCCCTCTACCACCGGATTAGCACGCAGAATCTACTTCAAGATTGACTCAGTGCTTTCAATAAAGAGATACTTCTTGCATTAGAGAGAAATTACTTCAAAACAGAGTGTTTTCAGACTTCTGAAATCTAGCAATCAATCACAAAATCTAACCTTGTCCCTCGGTTTCCCGAGCCATATTTGTAATCAAAATTACATAATTGTCTTGAGATAACCTAGGGATAATTGTCTTTCCAAATAAAAACCAAACTAGGACTCTGATGGTGGTCACGTAATAGAATTAAGGACATCTGGACTGTCCTTGTCCTATTAGGAGTCTCTCTCCTACTTTTAGTTCCCACATACATAACTGCCCACAGAATTCCGTTCAAACTTCGTGGAGAGAAAAAAATGATGAGGGAATGATGTGGAATACGCCCATATGTGTTTTTCTCCAAGATGACACCTGGAACCTGCGTAGACATAAAGACAGCTGCAGAATCGGCAACTAGCTACAGAATGTCTGCATTCTGCAGCTAGATCTAGTTCAAACAATACTACAATGAAAAATCATAAAAACATAGCAAGTTAGTCATTATATTCATTCTTAAATAAATTTTAACTAATTTCATTGATTATTTGAGCCTGTGATTAATAATGGACAAAAGAAATGGAGTGGAATGTGGTGGAATAAAGAACATTCTTGGAGCTCAACATACCCCCACTACTAGATTCTTTCATGTCCTTGTGAAACTATTCCATGAAATCTGAGACCTCTGTAAGAACATCCAACCCTCTTCTTCTCCTTTTCCTGGCAGTTAAAGGCCTTCTGGGCTTCCTGATGACTAACTTGAACCTTAAATTGGTAAGTGCCCTGATTAACTTTTTGTTTCTCCTTTTCAATTTTTCATTGGCCTTTTCCACTTTGTCCATTTGTAGAGACATGGTTGAATTCATATTGGTTTTTAGTTTAACTTGCTCCCTCAAAATATCATTTTCAGTCCTGATATGCCTATTAAGTACTTCTAGCTCGTACTTATCTCTTCTTAGCATATCTATTTCAGACTCTGGTGGACTAGGGGTTCTGTCTCTACTTTCTGAAGCTTTTCTCTCCAATGACTCAACATAGTTGTAAATTTCTTGTTGTTCAGGGTCTATTTCAGGAGCTTCTTCATCAAAATCCTGCTCAGTAGGTGTTTCTTTGTCTTCTATGTTTATGACTCTAGTTTGTTTAACTTTTTTTTTCTTTAGTATCCCCCTCAGTCTGTAGCTCCTCCTCGGTTGAGATGGCCCTTCTCCTTTCTCTCTGGAAAATTTTCTTATGATCCTCTCCTTCTTAAGCTGCTTCTTAATCTGAACTAATTTTTCAGAAATCATTTCTTCATTTCTTTCTTGTATTGTTTTACCAGTTTCAGTTTTGGAGGATTTCCATTTTCTGCTTCTTTTTGTAGGTTTATCTTCAGGTGGAGGTTCCTTTGGTTCCTAAAAGTATTTTCTCACCAATAAGTCATCCCAAGTATCTCCCATTTTTGCTAAATGATGTTCAATTATAATCTTGAATAAACCATGGTGGTATAAGGTTGTCTCCAGAAATTGAATTCTCTTTTGAACACTTGAAGCCATTTTCTTTAAACTATGAAGCAAGAAAAAGGGCAAGTTGAGTTCTTCTTCTAGAAAATGCATTATCAATCGAATATGGTAAACATAGAAAGTACCATATCTACCTTCACAAGTGATGAATTTTTGCAAGATAAGCAACATGTTCCTCCATTTGTTCTTTAATGCAGAGCTAGGGATACCCTTTTTAAAAACGGTGACATCCATACCTGGTGACTTGAGTATCTGCTTCCATGCTTCGTTATGAAATTCTCTGTTCTTAAACCACCTTTCTCCTTGTCTAGGAAATCCTGTTGCTTCTGCAATAAAAGCCTCTGTGACAGTCAATTTAATATCTCCAACTTCAACCTCGGCTCCATTAAAGGATCTTGCAAAAGTTTTAGTAACCTCTTTGTGGAAGCCACTGAATTTTTCAAGGAATTGCAACCATCCTGCTTGTTGTAAGATTTATCTGGTTTGGGGATAGCCTTCCAAGTAATTAGTGCCAACTGGTTCAGTTCTCACGATGAGGCCCATAACTCTTCTTCAATTTTCAATTCACTAGTCTTTTTCTCATGGTGAGAATGGTCGTTAACAAGTTGTTTTTGCTCCACAGCTGTTTCCTCTGTTCACTGTGACAATGGTTGTTACAGAGATGCCTCAGCCTCACAGACCGAAATGGTTAAAAGTTGGCTACGTGAAAGAGTGATATGGAGTGGTTACAGAATGAATATAATGAGGTGAGGATGATGAATATGAGTTGAAAGATATCACAGAAGGAAAGACCGCGGAGATATTTTGTAACGAATTCAAAAATCATCATTAAATGCTTAGTGACGTGACTAATCCAATCACTTCAGCACTTTAACCATTTAGATTTTGAAATGATGATCAGATATGGGTTTTGAAATGGCAGAATAGAAGGAGTTTTATCCAAAGTTTTTGTGGGAGGTTTGTTAGGCATGATCAAAAAAATTAATTGAAACAACGTTTTTGAATAATATATAACTAAACTATGCTAAAAATTTTCATGATATGTCATTATAATCATTTCATACCTTTGCCTTTGCTTTGATTTTCTTGTGATCTTCATATGCTTTGTTCTCTCCTAAAAATCATTAATTTTTGAGTCTTCATAACCTTCTTGATTTTGCTTGTTCTTGGATATGCAGGATCATTTTGTTGCAAATCAAATTATTACTAGACAGTGCTTTCAAGCTCTCTGGCTGCAGAATGTCTGACTGGCTGCAGAATGTCTGATTGATTGCAGAATGTACCTGTAGAGAACTTGAAACATGAAATGGAATGGCTTGGAGCATGAGTGGAATGTTGTATGGAATGAGTGAGGATGGATAATAAAATATGGTGTAATGGGATATGAATGAAGTGAGTAATGGAGTGGAATGGATCACATCTTATGAAATGGAGTGAAGTATGAGAAGTGGCCTGCAATTCATGATATGTATTATTCAATTGCAGAAAAACATCAAACTTTAAAAATCTGGAATGAAAATGAGGTGGAGCATGGAGTGAAGTGAATGAAGTGTGGATGAATGAATTAAATGGAGTATGGATGAATGAATGAAATGGAAAATGAGATGGACCATAAGTGAAATGAATCTACACTTATGATTTTGTAATAACTACTTGCAGAAAGAACATATTTGAAAAGCTAGAGTGTCAGAAAGATTCTGATTTTTAAACATGCCAATCAGTGATTGGTTTTCATGTTTATACTTTATTTATTTTTATTTTTATTTTTATTTTTTCAATAAAGTGACTTCAGAAAATTCACTTAAGTTGATGAAGAAGAAAAAATATTCTTCATTAACTTTATATCACTGCTTTCCTGGAATTTCTTGACAAATTTTTCTCTTGAGAGTGGCTTATGATACAGCTTCAATCCATGACCATTCACAAGAAAATTGACCTCTTCTTCATCTATTGTCCTGATTTTTATTGCTCCATTGTCAAAAATTCTTATAATTTCATATGGACCAAGCCAATGTGTTTGGAATTTACCTTGAAAATCCTTAAACTTTGAATCAAACAAGAGAGCCCAGTCACTTTCCTTGAACTTCTTTTCCTTGATGTACTTGCAATGCCATCTAGTCCTTTGCTATTGGACTAGACTTGTTTTCTGAACTGCATCTTGTCTGATCTCATCCAATTCATTAATCTGCTCCAATCTGTGCTTTTTTGCCTCTGATAGATCAAGTCCTAGCTGAACTGCCATTTTGAAAGTTTGAATCTGGAACTCTATGGGAAACAAAACTTGATTTCCATAAACAAGTTCACAAGGAGTATGGCCTGTTGTGCTTCTCCATGTACTTCTATAGGCCCACAAGGCTTCAAGAAGCCTATCTACCCAATATCTTCTATGTAAATGGATAGTCTTTGTTAAGATCCCTTCAATAACCTTATTAGTAGATTCCACTTGACCATTTGCTTGTGGATGATAGGGAGTAGATTTTCTGTGTCTGATTTTGTACCTCTCCATCATTTTTTCCACTAGCCTTGATGTGAATTGAGCTCCTTGATTTGTAACAATTTTCCTTGGGACACCAAAACGAGTAAAAATATCCTCAAAAAGAAAATTAACTATAGATGCTTCAGCAGCAAAAATTAATGGCATGGCCTCTACCCATTTGGTAACATAATCAGTGAAAACTAATATAGATATCTTTTGTCTTGATGGAGGACTAATAGGTCCTACAAAATCCAAAGCCCATTTTTCAAAAGGTTCAATATGTACCTGAGGTTGTAATGGCATTTCACCTGAAGGAGAAGGTTTCCCTTTCCTTTGGCAACTGTCACACCTTTTGACATACTCTTTAGCATCTTTAAACAAGGAAGGCCAATAATATCCTAAATGAAGGATCTTCTAGGCTGTCCTCTTATCAGCAAAGTGTCTGCCACAAGGTTCATCATGACATTCTTTGAGAATCTCAGGCATCTCATCTTCCCGAACACATCTCCTAATGATAAAATCTGGACCAGTCTTGTACAACTCATTAGCAATCCATGAATATTTTGCACTGTCATAAATGATTTTTCTTTTATCTCTTGCATTCATTATTGAAGGAAATTTTCCTAAAACTAAATAATTAGCAATGTCATCAAACCAAGGAGTTTGGGTAGGAATTGCAAAAAGATATTCATCAGGAAATTGATCTTCAATTGGAGTGTCATCTTTGATGTTTTGGAGTCTAGATAGGAAATTAGCTACTGTGTTTTGTTTTCCAGGCCCATCTAGAATGGTAATGTTGAATTCTTGTAAAAGCAATAACCATCTTATGACTCTACCATTAGTAATTGATTTGTTCATTAAGTATCTAATTACAAAATGATCTGTGTGAACAAAAGTTTCATAGCCTGCTATATAGTGTCTGAATTTGTTTATCGCATGAACAACAACTAAAAACTCTTTTTCAGTTACAGTATATTTTAACTGTGCAGGAGTCAAATTTTTACTGGTATAGTAGATGGCATAAGGAATCAGGTATTTTTGTCCCAAAACTGCTCCTAGAGCTGTATCTGAGGCATTTGTTGAAATATGAAAATGTAACTTCCAGTTAGGTCCCCTTAAAATAGGTGCTTCAGAAATTTTTGTTTTCAGGGTCTCAAAGGCTAACTGGCAATCAGAATTCCATTTGAATTCACAGTCTTTGGTAAGTAATTTGAAGAGTGGAGATGCTATCTTAGTGAAGTTTTCTATAAATCTTCGATAATATCCTGTAAATCCAAGAAAACTCCTAACATCTTTTTGACAACTTGGAATAGATAAGTTAGAGATGACTTCAACTTTTGACTCATCAACTCTAATCCCATCCCCTGAAATGTGATGTCCTAAAAAAATTCCTTCAGTAAACATCATAAAACACTTTTCATGACTAAGTGAAAGATTTTATTCTTTACATCTCTTTAAGAGTTTTTCCAAGTTTGCTAAGGCTTCTTCAAATGTGTTTCCATAAACTGTGAAATCATCCATATATACCTCTACACAATCATGTATTAGATCTGAAAAAATTTCTAATACTGCCCTTTGAAATGTTGCAGGTGCATTGCATAATCCAAATGGCAATACTCGATAAGCATAAGTACCCCAAGGACAGGTAAATGTGGTTTTGTCTTGGTCCTCAAGTGCTACTTGAATTTGATTATAACCACTAAACCCATCTAGAAATGAGAAGTACTTTTTGCCAGCTAATGTATCTAACACTTGATCTATGAAAGGTAAGGGAAAATGGTCTTTAAGAGTATCTTTGTTTAATTCTTGGTAGTCAATACATACCCTCCATTTACCATTTTTCTTTGGCACAATTACCAAAGGAGAAACCCACTGACTATCTGAAATAGGATAGATAAAGTTGACATTCAACAATTTCTGCAATTCTTCTTTAACAATATCCCTAAGATTTGGATTCATTTGTCTTTGAGGTTGTCTGATTGGTTTACAATTTTCCTCTATGTAGATGTGATGAGTGCAAGTCTTTGGGCTTATCCCTTTCATATCAGTGTACTCCCATGCATATGCAGAAAAATGTCTCTGTAAAATTTTGACTATCTCTTCTTGTTGAGATTTTTCTAGGTTCTTGTTTATGTTTAAAGTTTTGCCTGGAAATATCTCAATTGTAGAGCTGCCAAATTTATCCATGGAATAGAGAGACATCTGCCTTGATGAAAAAAACTCAATGTTCGATTCCTCTTGAAATTGTTCATGTTTATGTTCCGAAGAGGATTCAAAGTTTTCTAAAGTATTCAGAATTTGACTATCTTCACTAATTTCTAAAATTGTGAAGAGAGATTGTAAATCTTCTTCATCCTCTATCCATTGAGTATCATCTATATCTGTAATTGTCCTTGCTGGAGGATACAAAGTGAATTTTTTAGTTGAACTACCATCAGAGATGTACATATCACCGAATCTACAACTAATGAAAGCATCAGCTGTAGCTAACCAAGGTCTTCCTAATATAATTGGATGCCTTCCTAGATTATTCTTAGGATTTAGGATCATGAAATCCATAGGGTACTCCCAAGAATCTAGGGACACTGGAATGTCTTCTATTACCCCATTAGGTTTGATCACAGATCTGTCTACTAATTGTAATAATGTGGGTGTAAAGAGAAGATTAGGAAGTTTCAGTTTATCCATGATTTGTCTACTCATGATATTGATTGTTGCTCCTAAATCAATGAGTGTGTTTTGGATTTCAATTCCATTGATGTGAATTTTAACAACTGGATTTCCTGGGTCTAGATACTTTGGAATAGCAATCTTACCCATCATGATATCTACTATTTTTCCTGCCAGTTGAATTTTCTTTGTCTCTCTTATTCTTTTTCTTGTTTTCTTCATGCTCAACTCCTTTATTGTCTTCGCTAAAATTGGAATTTCCTTGATAGCTTGTAATAATGGAATCTTAATACAGACATTTCTTAGCTCATCTAGGAAATCATAATTAGGCACCATAATTTGTTTTTCTACACGTCTATCAATTTGTAATATTTCTGGAAAGGGAGGTGTAGGAGTGGATGTTGATGGCTGCTCTAATACAGGAGTTGAAATTATTGGTTCTTTTTGTTTTGATTTTTCAATGTTTGGGTCTTGAAAAGATGTGTCTTCTTCAAGACTTTTATTTTCTCGTAGAGAATCTTCCTCAGAGTTGTCTTGTTCTTGTATGATCACAGAAGGTTTCCTCTTTTCAAGTATTCTTCCAGACCTAAGTTGAACATCACTAAGGTCTAGAGGAGTAATTAAATAAGTTGGAAATTGTTGGCCTTCTATCATGTATGTATTCTGAGGATTTTTATTGTTGGGGTTTGGTATGGGTTTACCAGGCAACTGATTTGATTTCTGAGGAAATGGTAACGGGAGTGGTTGATTTTTATGTTGTTGATTTTGAGGATTCTGTTGAGGATTTTCTTGAGGATTTTGAGGAGAAAAATGTGGGTATGGTGGGTAGGATGGTGGATATTGATAGTACTGGGAGTATCTTTCATAGGTATTTTGTGCTCCTTGTGCCCAAGCTTGAGATTAATTTTGAAATT